>CM028377.1:23921589-24029357 GCA_013146195.2 Codonopsis lanceolata | reverse complement strand
CCCCAACGAGATCCCGAATCGCCGCCCAAATAATCAAGTTAAACACACAAGCATGCACAAGTAGGATTATAAAATTCATGTGGCGCAACATTGCATACAAATAACAACTCGGCTACACTTGGCCTAAAACAACTTAAATTAAACAAGTCATCGGCGACGCATACCGAACCCAACAACTACTCCTACAATTAACACATGCTTATAAAACCTCAACGGCCACAACATGCCGGAGACAACAACAATAATAATACTTTAAACAAGCTTTAGCGGAAGAAACCGTGATGAACCATACACATATGAACAAGCTCGACATATAAGCTCGGCATACCAAAAGATTACAAGTATCAAATATTTAAGTTACTACAACAACAAAAACCCCAAGCCAAGTCTACATGACTTGCTTCCCAACGCCCTTTCCAAAATAAAAGATTAACCGCTTAAAGTCCAAAAGAGCAACCTCGCCACAACGCCCAAGCGAATACGTGAAGTCTAGCGCCTCCTCGGCTTTGATCTAAGGAAAACAAAGCAAACAAATAGGGTAAGTCGAAAGACTTAGTAAGTTACCAAAATATGCATGTTCATGTTAATAGCATGACATTTATCACAATTATGGCATATTATCATCATTTAACACTTAGCACCTTATTCACATAAGTGCGTAAAGTAAATCATACAAGTAGGATATGATAGTCACGGCCGCCAGTAGTTCTCCGCAAAACATTCTCATATCGGGTTCGTGCCATCGATGTTATGTGAATTCATCGACTATCGCCGAAGTGCTACTCGATCTCTAGCATTAGCCAACGCGGCACTTAACCGATACGGCAAAGGTGGCTACTTCCCCACCGCGGCCCACAAGGAGGTGTGTGTGGAGTCCCGGTGCGGCGATCCATAGCGAGCACGAATCCCATAATTGTGAAGGCGATGCATCGCCCCACCGACTTGATAAACAAACCATTTAATGCCACTGACTCAATGCAATGCACAAGTAGATATTTACTTGACTTAAACCTAATTAAGGACCGAATTCGACAAGAGCGAATTCGACCAACCAAGTAGGGGTTAATCTCTACCATAAACATATCAAGGCAATAGATTGCACAAATACCAACCTTTCATAACAACTTGTTAAAATCAATTAAATCAAACTCATACTTGAGTAAACCAAATCAAACGGTGTTCAAACTTCGTAGGGATTGAAATTAGAGCTTAACATGTTCAATTCTTCCCTAGAGTCGACTGCTGAGTCTTTCCTCTAAATTCCCAATTTGGGAAATTGAAGCTATATGCTTCATAACCCAACCTAGGTCACTTCTAAGTTCAACAAGGATATAAATTCACCTAAAACATTTTAATGTAATTCATGATCCTTATATAGTCCAATATTGAAGATACAACACATAACAATTTTCACACATCTCACATAGGCATAATTTAGGCATTCCCAAATAATATCACTTTCATCAACAAACATACTACATATTTCTAACATGTTCAAGACCTCAATTAACATAATAAAAGAGTAATTTAAACTCCCAAAGGCAAGAAATTCACCTAGACATGCTCCTAGCAAAATCATACATTTAAAATTTCAAATGGAAAGCATAGGAAGCAATTATGTGTCCTCATTGACCTCACACATCATAAACTTTGTTTCCTTAGGGTCAATGAGAACTAAAATGAAGAAGAGTAACTTACCTAGCTTGAGTGAAAACTCAAGAGAATCCAAATCTAAACGGTGAAGTCGTTCCTTTCGTCTCACCCGTCGAGAATCCGAAGTTTGGCGGCGATCGAACGGTGGAATCCTTGGGGATCGGAGGAAGAAGGTGGAGCTAGGGCTCAAAACTCAAGCCCCCAACTCTCTCTCTCTCTCTAACTTGTGAGAATAGGATGAACAAATGAAGGATTTACTGAAAATTTGGCCAAGGCTTGGTATTTATACCTCCAATAAGAAGGGTACAAGGAATTTCTCAAGTGCAATTAGTGAGAATTAGGAAGTTAACAAACACTTAACCAAACTAAATTAACCTCTAATTAGTGTTAGGACTTGATTAGGACTAAGTGTGGGTATTTAGGAAGGGTTTAGAGGGGGTTTAAAGGGGGTAGGATAGGCATTTCACGACCTAACTCAAAACAGGGAAGAAAAACTCCCGTAACAGATCGCAGTGAGGCGGCGCCAGGTTCACCCATGCGGCCGCCTCAACCACCGAGGCCACTCCCAAGTTCAGTCCACTTTTCAATTGCTCCTCTGCATTTGAGGCGGGCGCCTCAGCTCCCATGCGGCCGCCTCCTGCAACCTCTAAAACTTGATCTAAACTTGATCTAAATGGTCCCAAACTTTTGGGCAACCATTCTAAGGTCTAACCCTACTCAAAACGAGTCGGAAACACAAACAACAACCGAACAAGGTAGAACAAGGCGCGAACCACGCGATTTAATGAACAACGAATCAAACTACAATCAAACACCATTCAAACTAGGATGTCTTGGACATGAAAGAGACTTGTTTCAACATGATTAAGACCTGAATATAAAGCCAAGAACTCAACGAACACTTCGTACGTCGAAATAGAAGCAAATACGAGCAACGAGAGGAATCGCTAAGGCCAACTTCAACGCGATTAAACCGGCGATTCAACAAACAAGTTTATATGATTCTAAGCATGTTATGGACTTCTAGAATGATCTATGAATGATTCTAAGACGTTTATATATCAAGTAAACAAGCTCACAATCAACCAAGAAAGTATAAAAACAAGCATAGAATGCACATGCAAGGTTATGGGGCGTTACACTCTCCCCTCCTTTAGGAATTTAGTCCCTAAATTCTTACCAAGTTCATCAAACAAATGTGGATGCTTCTCGCGCATCTCCGCTTCCGTCTCCCAAGTCGCTTCTTCAATGTTGTGGTTCCTCCAAAGAACTTTAACTAAGGGAATCTTCTTGGTTCGTAGAACTTGCTCTTTGGTATCCAAAATCTTCACGGGCTTTTCAACGTATGACATATCCGGCTCAAACGTGATCTCTTCATACTCAAGTACATGGGTATCATCCTTCAAATACTTTCGCAACATGGAAACATGGAATACATTATGAGTCTCCGAAAGTGACGGTGGCAATGCAATGCGATACGCTAAAGACCCAACTCTCAAGAATCTCGAATGGGCCAATGTACCTCGGTGTAAGCTTCCCTTTCTTGCCAAATCTCTTCGTACCTCTCCTCGGTGTCACCTTCAAGAACACGTAGTCTCCCACTTGGAACTCAAGATCTCGTCTTCGATTGTCCGCGTAACTCTTTTGTCGACTTTGAGCGGTGCGCAAACGATCTCTAATCAACTTCACGCTCTCAACCGACTGTTGCACTAACTCGGAACCCCAAAGTTTCGCCTCTCCAACTTCATCCCAACAAATTGGCGATCTACACTTACGCCCATACAAAGCTTCATACGGCGCCATCTTGATACTCGACCGTAGTGTTATTATACGCAAACTGGCTAAAGGTAAGTGAGAATCCCCCTTCCTTTGAAATCCACGGCACAAGCTCGAAGCATGTCCTCCAAAATCTGAATCAATCGCTCTGACCGACCATCCGCTTGTGGATGAAAAGCTCAGATGAAGTCTAATTTGGTCCCCAAAGCTTCCTGCAACGTTTGCCAAAATCTGGATGTGAACCTCGGATCTCTATCGGACACAATACTCACCGGTACGCCATGAAGTCTCACGATCTCCTGGATGTACAAAGCTGCTAACTGAGTCAACGAATAAGTGATCGCGATCGGAATAAAATGTGCAGACTTAGTCAATCTGTCGACTATAACCCAAACTGCATTAAAACCTCTCGCGGTAACCCTGTCACAAAATCCATAGTAATGAACTCCCATTTCCACTCAGGAATCTCCAATGGTTGTAGAAGTCCCGCAGGCCTCTGATGCTCAGCCTTAACCTGCTGACAAGTCAAACATTTGACACATACTCCGCAATTTCTCTCTTCATGCCTTTCCACCAAAATTGTCTTTTCAAGTCTAAGTACATCTTCGTGCTCCCCGGGTGAATGGTATACCTCGATTTATGAGCCTCATCAAGAACCAACCTCTTCAAGTCATCATTAGAAGGAACACAAATTCTGCCTCGAAATGTCAAAGCACCCTCACTATTAATCACAAAATCAGGCGATACATTCTCAGCCAACCCATCAAAAATTTTCTTCAATTCCGGATCATTCCTTTGCGCTTCTTTAATCTTCCCAAATAACACTGGTGTAGCCCGAACATTCGCGAAAATTACTCCTCTATCAAAAACACTAGGACCCCAATCTCGCAAGTCCTCCAACATCTTCCATTCTCTAACCATCATACACGACATGTGAACTTTCCTGCTCAAGGCATCCGCTACTACATTCGCCTTCCCCGGATGATATAAAATAGTGCAATCGTGGTCTTTTAGTTTCTCCATCCATCTTCTTTGCCTCATGTTCAACTCCTTTTGGGAAAACAAGTACTTCAAACTTTTGTGGTCGGTGAAGATCTCAAATTTAGCCCATACAAGTAGTGTTTCCATTTATGCAACGCGAAAATAATCGCAGCCAACTCCATATCGTGTGTCGGGTAATTCTGCTCGTGAATAGACAACTTCCTCGACGCATAGGCGATAACTCTACCATTCTGCATCAACACACAACCCAAACCTTCCTTAGAAGCATCACTATAAATCACAAAATTATCTCCTCCACTAGGCAAAGCCAAAATAGGTGCCGACGTCAACCGCTTCTTAAGCTCTTGAAAACTAGCCTCACATTTCTCGCTCCAAACAAAAGGCACATTCTTTTGCGCTCGTCATAGGAGTCACGATCCGAGAAAATCCCTCAATAAATCTTCGGTAATAACCCGCTAGACCCAAGAAACTCCGAACCTCGGTAACCGAACTAGGTCTCTTCCAATTCGTCACCGCTTCAACCTTAGAAGGATCAACGGCTACTCCGGCGCTAGAAATGATATGCCCCAAAAAGGACACTTCCTCAAGCCAAAAGGCACATTTACTAAACTTCGCATAAAGTTGTTTCTCCCGAAGAATAGACAAGACAATCCTCAAGTGTTTCTCATGCTCCTCCCGAGATTTCGAATACACTAAGATATCATCAATGAAGACTACCACGAAACAATCAAGATAACTATGAAAGACACGGTTCATCAAGTCCATAAACACCGCTGGCGCATTCGTCAACCCAAACGGCATCACCACGAATTCAAAGTGCCCATATCTAGTGCGAAAAGTTGTCTTCGGAATGTCTTCCTCTCTAACCTTCAATTGATAGTAACCCCATCGCAAATCAAGCTTAGAATAGACGATAGACCCTTGCAATTGGTCAAAAAGATCATCAATGTGGGGTAGAGGATACTTATTCTTAATGGTCACCTTATTCAATTCGCGATAATCTATGCATAACCGCAAACTCCCATCCTTCTTCCTCACAAATAGGACCGGTGCGCCCCAAGGCGACACACTTGGTTTAATAAAACCAATCTCTAGGAGTTCTCGCAACCGAAGTTTTCAACTCTCTAAGCTCCGCGGGCGCCATCCTATACGGTGCCTTAGAAATCGGTGAAGTCCCCGGAATAAGCTCAATACAAAACTCTAGTTCTCTATCGGGCGGCATAGCATGATCGGTAGAAAACACATCGGGAAACTCACATACTACCGGAACCTCCTCTAAATTCGGCGAAGACCTCTTCTTATCAACAACGCAGGCAAGATAACCCGTACACCCTTGAGACAACAATTTTCTAGCCCTTAGTGCAGAAATGAAATGCAAGTCACTCGACGCTTGATCACCCACAAAAGTAAATTCAGGCACACCCGGCATATAAAAAGTAACCCTCTTCCTATGGCAGTCAACTATAGCATGATAAGCACATAACCAGTCCATGCCAAGAATCACATCAAAATCACGTATGGGGAGAACTACCAAGTCCGCATGCAAAGTGTGGTCACCCACCAAAACATCACAAGATCTAAACACTTCCGAAGCATATATTCCCCGAGCGGGGTAGACACTTCAAGCAAGTATGGCAAAGATTGAGGCAATACGCAAAGATTCTCAACAAAGTGCGAAGCAACATAAGAATGCGAAGACCCTGGATCTATGAGAATTCGAGCCTTATGATCAAATATAGAAAGAGTACCTCCTATCACCGTGACCTCGAACCTGCGATCAAGCGCAAACACACGGCCCCGAACCTTCTGGTTTACCATCCCCATCTCTCTTAGCCCTGCATTGTCACCCGACCGACTAGCCTTGAACTTGGGACAATCTCTCTTCATGTGAGTCCCGTCTCCACAAATGTAACACTTCCCAGCCTTTGCCCAAAGACCTATCACTGCCCCGACTTCCGCGTAACGAACAAATCATAGTCTCATTACGAGACCCTCGCCCCCGAGTAGAAGAAGTATTGTTACCCCCGCTTCCCCCTCAGTGGCCTACCTTGGCCTCCACCTCTCCTATCACGGTTTCCTTGGTATCCCCTTCTGCTACCCGAATTATTTCCCTGATTAGTGTTCTGAGTAGCCTGTCGTGCATTACCCGAATTACTCTTGACTCGGTGCTCCTCAATATCTTGCTCAACCTCATAAGCTCTATCAACTGCAGTCCGATAATCAGTGAGCTTAAGTGCTAGAATCTGCTTCCTAAATTCAGTCCTCAATCCTTTAACAAACTTATGTGTTCTCCGAGCCTCCGTAGGGATCAAATACGTGCTCGCTCGGTGAACTTCGCAGAATACTCCGCCACAGTCATGGTACCTTGCTCAAGATTATAGAATTCTTTCTCCCTTTGGTTGCGAACCACATCCGGTACGTATTCCTCCTTAAATTCCCTCTGAAAATTAGCCCAAGTGATAGGGACTTGTTGCATCTCCCAACTTTCCTTCAATACATTCCACCAATGCTCGGCGGCTCCCTTAAACTTAAACGTCGCTAGTCTGACTCTCTCCTCATCAGTACACTCCAACATAGATAAGATTTTGATCATCTCTTCCATCCACAACTCTCCCCGGGTTTGGCTCCCCAAGAAATGCACTAGGCTTCAACTTAAGGAATCTCTCTAGGAGAGTGTTGTCACCCCTGGTCTCTGTGGTGGTGCAACTTCCTCCGTCGAGGTGGTGGTGGTACTCCCCAGCCTGACCTCCCGGCCCGCCGAGAAAAGCCATCAACCTACTGTAACTGCCATATCCCGACCCACCGGATTCTCGCGGACCTCACTGTTCTACGGACCTCTCGGGCCTACCTCTACCGCGCCATTTCCATTCCTAGGATTATCCATCGAACCCCTACAAGAATTCACTCGACGTTAGAATCATCACACAAATAACCAACCCACCTAGGCCATGGAACCTATCCTGGCCGACAGCTAACCTATAGCTCTGATACCAACTGTGACGACCCGACCCGGACCCCAATGCGAGATCCCGAATCGCGCCGTCCAAATAATCAAGTTAAACACACAAGCATGCACGAGTAGGTTTACGAAATTCATGTGGCGCAACATTGCATACGAATAACAACTCGGCTACACTTGGCCGGAAAAACAACTTAATTTAAACAAGTCATCGGCGACGTTACAGCCGGAACCCAACAACTACTCCTACGATTAACACATGCTTATAAAACCTCAACGGCCACAACATGCCGGAGACAACAACAATAATAATACTTTAAACAAGCTTTAGCGGAAGAAACTGTGATGAACCATACACATATAAACAAAGCTCGACATATAAGTCGGCATACCAAAAGATTACAAGTATCAAATATTTAAGTTACTACAACAACAAAACCCCAAGCCAAGTCTACATGACTTGCTTCCCAACGTCCTTTCCAAAATAAAAGATTAACCAGTTAAAGTCCAAAAGAGCAACCTCGCTCACAACGCCCAAGCGAATACGTGAGTCTAGCGTGGACGACTCCTCGGCTTTGATCTAAGGAAAACAAAGCAAACAAATAGGGTAAGTCGAAAGACTTAGTAAGTTACCAAAATATGCATGTTCATGTTATAGCATGACATTTATCACAATTATGGCATATTATCATCATTTAACACTTAGCACCTTATTCACATAAGTGCGTAAAGTAAATCATACAAGTAGGATATGATAGTCACGGCCGCTTCGTAGTTCCTGCAAAACATTCTGTTACTGGTTCGTGCCATCGATGTTATGTGAATTCATCGACTATCGTCGAGTGCTACTCGATCTCATTAGCAAGCCAATGCGGCACTTAACTGATACGGCAAAGGGGCTACTTCCCCACTGCGGCCCACAGTGGAGGGGTGTGTGGAGTCCCGGGTGCGGCGATCCATAGCGAGCACGAATCCCATAATTCGTGAAGGCGATGCATCGTCCCACCCTGACTTGATAAACAAACCATTTAATGCCAGCTGGACTCAATGCAATGCACAAGTAGATATTTACTTGACTTAAACCAATTAAGGACCGAATTCGACAAGAGCGAATTCGACCAACCAAGTAGGGGTTAATCTCTACCGTAAACATATCAAGGCAATAGATTGCACAAATACCAACCTTTCATAACAACTTGTTAAAATCAATTAAATCGAACTCATACTTGAGTAAACCAAATCAAACGGTGTTCAAACTTCGTAGGGATTGAAATTAGAGCTTAACATGTTCAATTCTTCCCTAGAGTCGACTCCGTTGAGTCTTTCCTCTAAATTCCCAATTTCGGGGAAATTGAAGCTATATGCTTCATAACCCAACCTAGGTCACTTCTAAGTTCAACAAGGATATAAATTCACCTAAAACATTTTAATGCAATTCATGATCCTTATATAGTCCAATACTAAAGATACAACACATAACAACTTTCACACATCTCATAGGCATAAATTAGGGCATTCCCAAATAATATCACTTTCATCAACAAACATACTACATATTTCTAACATGTTCAAGACCTCAATTAACATAATAAAAGAGTAATTTAAACTCCCAAAGGCAAGAAATTCACCTAGACATGCTCCTAGCAAAATCATACATTTAAAATTTCAAATGGAAAGCATAGGAAGCAATTATGTGTCCTCATTGACCTCACACATCATAAACTTTGTTTCCTTAGGGTCAATGAGAACTAAAATGAAGAAGAGTAACTTACCTAGCTTGAGTGAAAACTCAAGAGAATCCAAATCTAAACGGTGAAGTCGTTCCTTTCGTCTCACCCGTCGAGAATCCGAAGTTTGGCGGCGATCGAACGGTGGAATCCTTGGGGATCGGAGGAAGAAGATGAAGCTAGGGCTCAAAACTCAAGCCCCCAACTCTCTCTCTCTCTAACTTGTGAGAATAGGATGAACAAATGGAGGATTTACTGAAAATTTGGCCAAGGCTTGGTATTTATACCTCCAACAAGAGAAGGGTACAAGGGGAATTTCTCAAGTGCAATTAGTGAGAATTAGGAAGTTAACAAACCCTTAACCAAACTAAATTAACTTCTAATTAGTGTTAGGACTTGATTAGGACTAAGTGTGGGTATTTAGGAAGGGTTTAGAGGGGGTTTAAAGGGGGTAGGATAGGCATTTCACGACCTAACTCAAAGCAGGGAAGAAAAATCCGTAACAGATCTGCAGTGAGGCGGGTGCCTCACCCATGCGGCCGCCTCAACCACTGAGACCACTCCCAAGTTCAGTCCACTTTTCAATTGCTCCCTGCATTTGAGGCGGGCGCCTCACCAGCTCCCATGCGGCCGCCTCGGCTCCAGAACCTCTAAAACTTGATCTAAACTTGATCTAAATGGTCCCAAACTTTTGGGCAACCATTCTAAGGTCTAACCCTACTCAAAACGAGTCGGAAACACACCCGAACAACAACCGGAACAAGGTAGAACATGGCGCGAACCACGCGACGAATGAACAACGAATCAAACTACAATCAAACACCATTCAAACTAGGATGTCTTGGACATGAAAGAGACTTGTTTCAACATGATTAAGACCTGAATATAAAGCCAAGAACTCAACGAACACTTCGTACGTCGAAATAGAAGCAAATACGAGCAACGAGAGGAATCGCTAAGGCCAACTTCAACGCGATTAAACCGGCGATCCAACAAACAAGTTTATATGATTCTAAGCATGTTATGGACTTCTAGAATGATCTATGAATGATTCTAAGACGTTTATATATCAAGTAAACAAGCTCACAATCAACCAAGAAAGTATAAAAACAAGCATAGAATGCACATGCAAGGTTATGGGGCGTTACAGGTAGTTTCTGAGTCGAAATGGTTATTGGATTTGAGGGACATGTATGAAGACTGGGGCGGCGGAGTGGATCTGAAAGGGATCGCAGAGAGACCAGTTTGGCTAGCTCCCCCATCTCTCCTTTCCCCGTCTCCGGCCAAGCGGCTCTACGACATCTCTTCTCCGATTGATATCTTCATCTTCAGTCAACACCTCGATATCCATTCTTTCTTTCAGATCCAACGAAGATAGCTCCAAAGCTTCTTCGTCTTTGCTAATTTCATGCCTTCATTCTCCGTAGCTTCTTCGGAAGTCTTGAGATCTATGTAACTGCTCGTTAAACTGGGTTGGTGAGTCTACTCATTGTAACGACTATGAGAAGATGGAGAAGGGAACCGCCATGGAAGCAGAGGAGGAGTGAGGGATCGAAAGAGATTATTGAATGAAAGCCCACATTAATGAAATGCTGCCCCTTATGCTTACTTTCACCGCTTTAGTTCAACAGATAAGTGAAATTATGTTGGTTGAGAATCTGAGATTCAATTCGATCCATCGACTGAAGTACAAGGTGTAGGCCAGGTCAAAAGTAGATCCAAAACTACAACTTAGACCTTTTAATCATCCCACTAAAGTATGAAATCCATCTTTGCTGGAAAGAAGATGAAGAGGAAGTGACAATCTTCTACTCACTAACCCAGATCTCTAACCCTTAATTGGAGAAGATGAAGATGGACCTAGATCTGTAAACCCTCAAGTTCTATTATTTATAGTTGGACCCATTTCTGATTATAATTATTCATCCCTTGATTTATAGGGGTAAAATAGAGATTTCACGTAAATCTAACGCCATTTTTTAACGAGGCGTTAGAAAATGGGCTCGCTTGCAACATGACTAAAATTAGATGGTCCAAATAACAACTTCAAACATTTGACGACCAAATTTTTTAAAAAATGGGAAAGTTGGACGAGCCATTGTGTGTTTTGCCTAAATTTATCAAATCTTTTCCAACCAATTACCAATCAACAATGCGTGACGAAAGATTTATTGAATGGATTAAAAATTGGGAAGGGTTGGTAGTACCATGTACAAAGTACAAACCATTTATTGGTAATGGTAGTCCAGTTTAAAATAAGAAGTACCAAAAAACATGTGAGGGCATTTACTATTTACTAGAGCTCTCCCCTCCCATTTACCAACGCCACCCCCTCCTTTCACATTCCGTCATTGAGCCCCCAAATACGCATCCCCCATTTATGCCCCCACCACTCCACCCTCCCACGCCCACAAAACTCTCTCTCTCTCTCTCTCTCTTCTTCCTCCATAGTAGCTCACTTCAATATACACAGGAGTTGAATTTTGAGAGAGAAAGTATGACAAATAAGTCCCCCATTTTCCCCATGCCTGAACCTTATCACTTCAGTGACTATGGCTTCGACCCACAGATGGATTATTTTCAGGTCTGTGTGCCATCTCTTGGTTCTCAATGGAGTAGTATTAGTTATTGTTTTTAATATTTCTAAATGAATGGCGATCATTACGTACCAAACTAGTTATTGGTGAATGCTGACCCGTTTTGCAAAATTTGTGAATGACTCAGGTACTGGAAGAAGCCAGGAGGCACAAGCGCGAAGCATCAAGATCCATTGATGCGCTACACTTGAAGCTACAAAAACCCATCTCCAAAGACGACTCCAAAAAGATTAAGAAGAACAGGAAACGGTGGTGGAAAAACGCCCTGCTCTTCTTCAAGTGGAAACGAGACCCAATAGATCAAGGCTCCTCCGTCAATTGCCACCACGTCTATGGGTCCCACCAGGTTAGGGCACTGTCCGGGCCAGTGTACATCACTGAGAGTAGAAGTGGGTCCAGCACTCCCTACCGGACAACTAGCCGGCCGTCGTCTGGGCCACTCACTCCTACCAAAGGGGATATGGAGATTCAGATTCCGTACATTAGTCTGAGAGAGCTTAACATGGACCAACCTCACAGGATCTCAGCCTCCTCTCCCACGCCAGTTTACTTGGTCACTTAAAACAATAATCGGGAATAGGGGTGGCAAAATGAGTGTTATAGATAAATGGATAATAGGCTATTATCTATAGATAATCATTTATTTATTTATCCATAACACTCCTTTTATCATCCTAATCGAGAGTTTGTTGTCGTGGTTTTAAGTCGTGACATCGTACCAAGTTAGCAACCTTAACCTTCATAGTGCACCAATCTCGTTTTAATTTAATTAGTTTTGGGAGCAGTGTGTTTAGTTTCCTTGTAATATTAGATTGTGGGTAAAATCTTTTTATCTTTTTTTAAGGAATGTGTTGTGTTTAGTGCAAAAGTTAGATTGAATATTGATGGCATGGGGGCAAAAGTTTGGTATTTCTACTACCTTTTCTATCTCACTTTATTGATTTCTTCAACTAATTAGTTTGACTCACTTTTTACCTTCTTCTTAACTTCATTTTACTTTTTCACATCATTTTAGCACAATAAGTCTTTATGATTAAGCACCTAAATTTTTTTAGGAGTATCTTCTTATAAATCCTCTTTTTTCAATTAGTGTGCCCTACTGTATAGAGCAGGAAATATCTACTTTTTTATTATAAATATGGAGTATTATAGTGTGTTTTCCAAGGTTATTCATGCAAAGCTTATCAATAAAAACATTTTTCCAAAAAAGGAAATATTACCATGTGTACATCTTTTTGGAACGACCTAAAATTAAAGGCATTCTATAATCTACACATGTAAGCAATTTCCTTATAACAATCCTATCTATTCTTCGGCTCAGTTCATTTTAAGGAAAATGTTTTTCTGAAAGTAACTTTGGGAAATGAAAAGATTTTATTTTTTTGGTAATTTTTTTTCAAAATATGCCGGAAAATATTTTAGTATGTTTTGGAAAATACACGAAAAATATTACAAAAAATAATTTATGAATATATACAAAAATATATTCTACTCCCTCCCTCCCTAAATAATCGTCTTAATTGACCCAGCGCACTGTTTAAGAAAAAATAATTGACTTGATTATTTATATTGGTTTAATATGTAGTTTTCTTTAAAACACATGTGTATATGGCCCATAATTAAAGTAGAGTGAAAAAGTAAGGGTAAAGTGGTAAAAGTGATGTTCTAGAAAGGTAAGTTTTAAACTGGACAATTATTTTGGGATGGACGAAAAAGGAAAGAAGGACGATAATTTAGGGACGGAATGAGTAATAGTAATGACGCTTTGATTTTTAAGGTAATGTTGAATTTTAAATAAATTTTTTTAGCGACCTCTAATTTATTATTAGTTTTGTCAATTCAATAGGGGTCTTTTTTCATAAATATGAATAAAAAATGATAGTTTATATGAAAAAAATATTAAAAAAAGAAAAATGATAATATTTGGAACGTTCCTAAATAATATAATAGACACAAATTTTAAAAGGTAGTGAGTATTTATTAAAATTATAATTTATAAATAGTGTGCATAAATATAATAAAAAACTCAACTTATATTTAAATTAATTATTTATTGAGTGTAATATTATTTATATATTTAAATATTTGTAATTACGAAAGTGGACAAAAGGGTGTTTGAATATTTAGAAGATGACTTACAAAAAGTGAATCAATAAGTCATTCAATGCGTCATTTTTAGTTAACTCAAAATTTTTTTACCTTAACTTCGTTTTTCAGGGGATTAAATTTTCTCGGAAAGTGATGGGGGTGGCAATCGGAATAGGAGCTTTCGTTATTTTATTTATGTAAGGAAAGATTCGTTGGGAGTAGCAAAATTTAAATGGTTTTTGTCTTTATGCTAACGATCTAATATGGATCCGGATATGGTGTACATTTCTCTCAATTCAAGTTACCGTTAATGAAGGCTAGGTGATAGATGCATGTCCTCTCTCATATGGGCCCACACCTTGATGCATATAAAATCGGGGGAATTTCAAGTGGGTATAATTTTGAAAACATCTTTTCATCTAGGACCATCAATTTTTTGGACATTTCATATAACTACAAATTGCTTGTCAAATGACAAAAATGTCATTAATGAAAACTCTGATGTCAAGCCTTGGCATCAGGATGATTAATTCCAGGCATCAGGATAATTAATTCCAGACATCAGAACTCTGATGCCAAAAATATTGTTGATGCCAAAAATGCTGATGTCAAATCTTGGCATCAGGTGAAATACTGATGCCTACAATTGTTGCTGATGCCAAAAATATTTTTGATGTCAAAAATGCTGATGTCAAATCTTGGCATCAGGTGAAATGCTGATGCCTACAATTGTTGCTGATGCCAAATCTTGGCAACAGGTGAAATGCTGATGCCTATTGCTGATGCCAAGATTTGGCATCAGGTGATGAACCGATTACTCGCTCACTCTCGTATCTCTCATCTCATCTACGCAACTCAAAATAACTTTGGATTTTCTCACAATACAAAGATGCATCTCAAAAATGACGATAAATTATCAGAAACAAGAATTTTACTACACTAATACACATGTGCTCCTCTACAATCCGAGCTTCAACATACAAAATAGCCGTAATCAAACGAAAACTTTGATCGGTCCCTGAAAAAAATTGCACCAGTCCATGAATTATGATCAACAACATATTACAAGACCTAGCTTGACCCCAAAACCATAGGAGGAACCACGATCCACTCGTACTAAAGCGTATACACCCAAAGAAGCCGAACACACCTTTCGAAATCGCCAGAAGCTTCTCCAAGGCGAGAGATCTCAACGGTGTCGCGATTTCGCCGTCTTGGCTCAAAGCGGCCCCTTCTCGGCGGCTCGATCGGATCTTAGCCGTTGTCGGCGTCCTCATCGCCACCTAGAAACGGATCAACAATCAACCCGATTAGGCGCGTGGAAGCCGTCGCCTTCTTGGCCGAGATGAGCTCTATTACTAGCTTTGAGCCACGGTCCCATTCCCACGCCCATTTCGGCGGTGCCTTGAAACAGGTAATGAGTGGAGAAGGGGATGAGCAGGAGGAAGAATACGGTGGAGAAGGGAAGAAACAGAAGGTTAAGAAGTCGGCGATGGAGAAATCGGATATTGGCGATGGAGAGAAGTCGTAGAAGAGGAAAGGATTGAGAAATCGATATTGGTGGCCAGAGGCGAAGAGTTCGTCGAGTTCTTTGGGCCTTTCAGGATTATGTATTAATGTATTATCCATTTGATGCGCAGACAAGTACACAAAGGGCAAATAAGTATTTTCGCCTAAAAATTGTACCTAAAAGAAATGTGCAAAAAATAGGTGGATTTATTTGAAAACATGTTTTAAAAAATGTACCGGCTTGTAATTTTTCCTATAAAATCAGTGTTCTAAAATTTCTCGTCTAGCTCTGCCTAGATCCCTTTATACCGTTGCGGTTTTTTAGTCATTGTCTAATCGATCAAGTCGGTGCCTGCGTCAAACCTCACCCACCTTAATTTATTTTTGTACCTTTGATTTTGTGGCATGCGATGATCGGAGAAGGAAAGGGGGGGGGGGCAAACTGGGGAAGGAAGGGGGAGTGGTAATGGTGAGGCAAAGAGGGAGGTAGAAAGAAAAGGGGTTTGATTTTGTGGATATTCGGTGGGACGAGAGAGTGGATATATTAAATGGTTAGATCTAAGAGGAAAGAGATTGGAAGATGGAGGATGAAAAAATAAAGAGAGTCGGTCTGCCGGAGAGAGAGAGAAGAAAAAAAGAAATGAAGAAAAAATGATTGTCGGTCTACCAGATAGATAGAAGAAAGAAAAAGAAAAAAAGATTATGAAGAAAAGGGTTGTCTCGAGACTTAGAATTTAGAATGAGAAGGGATTAGGGAGGATATGTTAGATTGTGGGTTGTAGGGACAGTAGGTAGGTGGTGTAATTAATATATATATATTAGTTCTAAACTTGCTGGTTTATTGCTTTGGGGTTGCTGAGAATTGAGATTAATGGTATGTTTGTATATTTTTGTTCATTTTACAAATATAGACAAGTGTTTGATAAAATGACAAACATAAAAATAAATTAATTTGTTGTCAATGTGTTTGATCTTTGATGTAAATTATCAATAAAAAAAATTAGTAATTATGCCTTAATTTTAGGCTCCGCCTAAGCCCCGATTACACTTCGACTAGTCTCCTAAGCGCTAGGCATTAATGTACCGTCTAGCGACCGTCCGACGATTTTTAGAACTCGCATGAAATTAATAACTCCCAATTTGTTGAACAATTTGCTTGGAGTGTTACATAAAATGATCTCGTGTAGTTACAACTGCTTAAAAGATCATGAGCTCAATCAATTAAGTCCGTTCCTTTTGTATTAAGTTGAAAGTTTTTTCTCTTTTTTAGAGTAAGTCTCATGTAAAACGATCTTAGGAATTTTAATTTCATAAGATTAAGTCCGAATCTTTTAGATTAGTCCATCAACACACGATAGATCGGATAAGGAAGATTCGTCTTATAAAAAATGACTGTAAGACCATTTTACCCAATTTTTTTGTTTTTTTTGTTTTTACTCCAAAGGGGCGTAGGAAGGACACTTTTTTTGTAAGACAAAAACTTAGGTAAGATGTTCTTACACACATTTTTTTGTAAGATGACGGATCTTTTTTACTCAACTCATCTTGAAAGAATAAAATTTCGTCTTACAAATTAAGATTCGTAAGACCATTTTACATGACACTTACTAAAAAAAAAACAAAACAAAACAAAAAACAAAACAAAAGTGAACCGGTTCGATGTCTGAATTGGTTAAAGAGTTGCAAAATGGTTTGAACGACCAAGTACTCAAGTGCACCCATCTATTCTTGAAAAATCCTCAATAAATTCTTCATCCTAACAGCATTGACATTCATGGTGAGAAACCATCGAGTCATGTGGGAAAATAGGGCTTCCTTGAATCAACACACCAAAGCCAAAATTCATTTATTATGTTGCTCCCTCGTTTCGAAAATTATTTTCGTACTTTTATTTTTTGTCTATATTAAAATAATTATATTTTTTGAATTTATTTTTTTAATGCATCATTTTTACAATTTTATCATTGTTTTTTCTTATTAATCACTTTGATTTTAAGTCACATATTTATTGGCTTTAAAAGAAACCTCATACTATACCAATGTTTTTTCTTAGCCCGTGTATCGGATGAAACATGAAAATAATTTTGTGACGGAGAGAGTATTAAAACATGTTAATATTGATCAACTAAAAGTTCCTTAAAGTTGATGGATTGTAACGAAATATGATCACATTTTCCATAATATATATCACTAATAACATGATAACTTTTTTTGTTTTTTGTTTTTTGTTTTGTTTTTGTTTTTCTATTAGGTCTTCCACTATGCATCACCATATCAAGTGAAGACGGTTACTCGGTTAGCCTATTACTAGCTCAAGAAAATTTTATATGTAGTAATCAAACAATTCAATTAGCCAGCCCCTTTGTGTAGGGGTGTCAATTCGTGCTATCATATCGTGTTCGTGCCTCATTATCGTGTTTTTATATTATCTATCTTATTTGATCATAAATATAGCAATAAATACTATTTTGAATATAGTAACAATTTCGTGTCTTTCGTGTCGTGTTTCGTATTGTGTCGTGTCGTGCTGGGCTTATCGTGTCATTTGTCTCTGTAATCGTGTTTTATAATCGTGTCGCGCTGGTTCGTGCTATCGTATGGTGTCAATCATTGCCACTCCTACCTTTGTGTTACTAACGTGATAAATAGTAAAATAAGCAACTATTGTTGTATACATGCTTGTTAAAGAGATTTTTTTTATTTTTTTTGGGGGCTATTTGTAGAATGAAGCATGCAAACCAACTAAACGGAGTAAAAATACTTATGTGAATATGTGTGTAGGTTTAATATATATGTACTTGATAAACTTTACTAATTGGTGCAATTTTATCATTGTAAAAGGTTGAAAAAAACACACCATGAAGAACATGGGCAATGGGGGGCCATTATATTAATAAATACTACACATTTTAAATAACTAAGTTGACTAATATCATCATGAAGCATAATGATTATAAATCATGTAAAATTTACTTTCTTCTTTCACAATTCCTGTTGTAAAATATGTGTTGGGTTCTGTTCGATTCATACAATCCCTCTCCACTTGCCTTTGTCAGACCTCATTGGCATGATCAATTGAGCATTTGGCCCAATCCCCAAGGGATTTTATTCATATAGGAGGGTTAAATTCGGAAAGGAGTTCATTTTGATTGTAAAAAAGGAATCAAGAAAAAAAAAAAACAGTTGCAATGAATGGAGTTTTAGTGGGGACCGGGGAGGTGTGGGGTAGGTCTGGTTGCACCCCTGACTAGGGGCAGATCCAAATCTCACTTGGGTGCACTCAATTTTGGTTTACTAAGTGTTGAAAGAGACACCTGGAAATATATGAAGAAGGGGAAGGAAGGGTCATTGTCCAAAGCACTGTCACGGTGGTTGCATTATGTTAATAACTAGCCTCATTTGGTAACTAAATAAAGACAAGCATTGTTAATTCTGTTATTAATAATATGATTATTCCCACCATTGCTACTTTGACTTTTGAGTTATTTTTAGTATTTGTTCCATAAAAATTTGTTTATATCAAAATTGAGTCCTAAAAATTTTAAATTTTCATGCCATCAATCTTTTTGATAGATGTCAGTTGGAAAAATGTTGTTAAGTACTACTTTTATGTAAGGGATGAATTGAAAATTTTCCACCCAAACTTGTTTTATTCAATTTGCAATCAAGTCCCTATGGTCTGGAAAAAGATCAAGAGTCGCGCCATATAGACCCCCCCATTCTCCAAGTTGACCCCCTTCTAATTGTATCCCCTATCACTTTTAAAATACACAAATGTCTGTGGTACTTAACGGAATTTCTCCAACTGCATCCATCAAAACAACTGGAGGTGTGAAAATTTAAAACTTTAAGGACCCAATTTTGATTAAAAGAAACTATTAAGAGACTAATACTAAAAATGACTAAAAGTCAAAGAACCAATGATGCGATTAACGCTTAATAATACAAGGATTTATGATTGTTAATAGCAGGGAGGAGATAAGGGTTTTATCCGAGAAGCAAAGATTAATAGTTGCTATACCATTTTTTTAGTGTTATAAATCCTGACTACGGCCGTAAATATTATGTATTAGTCCTTTGAGGGATCTCAATCTCTCTTCAAACACTTGGCCATTCATTTTTTTGTTGCAAAGGTAACATGACTTTTGTTTGGCTTCAAGTCCCTTTTTGTTTGTTGGCCAAAACAACATACAATAAAACAAACACATTCATCCAATGTTTGCCATGTTAGTTGATTGGGAGGATAAATAGACTAGGTTGTCGTCTCTCTTTCTTTGAAACATTATTTGGATTATACGATGATGGAGCCAATTTAGTATACAAGATAAAACTTTTGAGCAACTTTCGTAAAATGGTTCAATGTTTTGTTATTTTGGTGGAAATTATTGTTCACATGATTTGTCATATCAAATTAGGCAGTACAATTTGTCATATTGACAGACAACTTCTATTATTGATCAAAATTTACATTCAAAAAGTGTTTTATTAGACAAATTTATCTTTATTAATAAATACGGAGTCATATTTACTTGATATCTCTATAATGCAAAGTATGCAAACATGTAAAAGCCCAAATACAATAGCAAAATGGGCTTAAGTAGCAAAAGATCCAAAAACAAAAGACCCAATGATGAAACAACAGAAGAATCCCACATGCAAAAGAGAAAAGAAAAGGCCCAATTCATCAGTGAATAAACAAGGAAGCATCTCAGTGAAAAAGTTCCCAAGCACCTTCATCTTGCTTGTAGATCACCACACCTAATGCACATATACCTTTTTTAATCCACTCTCTTCTCTGTCGCACACCTTACCAAAAGCCACCACGGCACACTCTCCCCATAATTGCACAGAAAGAAAGATTTTCAGAGAGAAATGGAGAGGATAGAGCACAACACAGTGACCGTAAACGGCATAAACATGCACGTTGCTGAAATGGGCCAAGGCCCATTAGTCCTACTCCTTCACGGTTTTCCCGAATGTTGGTACACGTGGCGCCACCAAATGCTCTACTTAGCCTCCCACCATTACCGTGCTGTAGCTCCTGACTTACGTGGCTTCGGTGACACCACCGGTGCTCCGACTTCTGACGCCTCCAAGTTCACGACTCTCCATGTGGTTGGCGATCTTGTGGGTTTGCTTGAGGCTATCTCGCCGGGGCAGGACAAGGTGTTTGTTGTGGGCCATGATTGGGGGGCAATTGTTGCTTGGGCTTTCTGTCTTTATAGGCCTGATAAAGTTAAAGCTTTGGTGAATATGAGTGTTCCATTCACACCAAGAAACCCAATGTTAAAGCCCACCGATGCTTTGCGTCATCTTTATGGGGATGATTACTACATAATCAGATTTCAGGTATTTTCTCTCCACTTCAGTCTCCACACATAATTTGAACACAGACGTTACATTTACTATGATTTTCCAATTTATGTCAAGTCCTTGAACTTAGGGAGTGGCGTCGGAATTGACCCCCTTATTTGGGTATAGTAGGCTCTTGAAGGAGTTGTTGTATTGTACCATCTTTTATTATCTTTGATCAGGAACCTGGAGATATAGAAGCTGAGTTTGCTCAAATAGGTACCGAAAGAGTTTTGACGAATTTTCTAACATATCGCAAACCTTCACCACTTAAGCTTCAGAAGGGTGTAGGATTCGGAGACTCACCCGATACTCCAATCACCTTACCTTCTTGGTTGTCAAAGCAAGACATTGCTTACTATACCAACAAATATGAGCAAAATGGCTTCACGGGAGGACTGAACTACTACCGTGCCTTAGACAAGTAAGTCGACAAGCTTGCAAATTCCAATCAAATAATCATGTACGTATTTCTAAGGCACGCATTATACACATATTGTTTGAATTTCTTAACAATTGAAGATGACATTTCGGCAGAAACTGGGAAGAAACTGTAGCATGGACTGGTGCTCAGGTACAAGTACCGGTTAAGTTCATTGTGGGGGATATTGACCTTACGTATAACTCCCCATTAACCAAAGATTATATAAACAATGGGGGGTTCAAGAAAGATGTGCCACTTTTGAAGGACGTTATTGTATTGAAAGACGTGGGTCATTTTTTACATGAAGAAAGGCCGAGTGAGATCAATAAACACATCCATCACTTCTTCAAGCACTTTAATACTCATTATTCATGTTGTCTTAACTTAAGATGTCTATTATGTTGTAGCAAGAAAGAATGACAATGGCGTTGAAACGGCTGCAACACTAGAACTTATTGTGTATGCTTAAGTTTGTAACAATTCAGTACATTTAATAAAACCATGCTTTTTCGAGTTAGCTAGGTTAGTCGAGTTTTAGTTAGAAAGGTGGATGCTAATTAAACACACCCCAAACGCACTTTCTGATCTGTTCATATAGATGTTCTCAATTGCAAGAAGCGGTTTTAGGCGATGACTAAAACACCCTCTTGACGGTGCTTTCCTAGTCCCAAATTGGCTCTATTTCAACCGACTCGTTTACCAACACTCGAATTTCGACTTGAGGTCTGCTATATTCTGTCTAACTCGAATACTCTTTTCATTCCTCAAACTTTTTTCATATTAAATTATTATAGAACAAGTTTGAAAGTGGTATGTGGCCTTTATTTTAAGGGGAAATAACTATCAAATTCAAGGCTTACCGTCTTTGCACTAACCAACATAGGCATTCGTCATCCAAGGCCCGGTAATTGGGTTGGGTTGGAGTTGGGTTGAAATATGTAATGTGTTGAAATAGGTCGAAATCCATTAGAACCTAAAATATTAAACGGGATGAAATAAATTGGGTCAGAACGTGTTGGGTTAAAACAGGTAACATGTTGAAGCGGATCGATCCATCTCAATCCAACTTTCCCCCTAAAAAACATAAATTTATAAAATAAAAAGGCACGTGCTGAAATGGGTAACGGACCTGACCCGTTAATAATGTTAGGTCAAAACGGGTTATCCGTTTAACCCAAAAATATTAATAAGATGGGTTAAATTAGGTAATTAGTGGGTTGGATTAGATATGTTGATGAATAATGAGTTATAATTGACAAACCTAATCCATATGGAACATCTCAATTCTCAAACCACTTACCGGTTAATACCCCTATTTGCATATAATATTTATTTGCAAAACATTCGATTTAACTCGAAAACTCGAAACACGAAAATAAGTTAGGAACGAAAATTTTCTAACGTCACCCGAAAATATACATGGAATGAAGTCATGAAGATGCTAATGAGTAATGCCATTTGATAGGATTTGGTGCACCCCAAAACGACAATTTTTTCTTTTATTATTATTATTATTATTTTCTTTTGGGGTGTTCACATATTACATTGAGTTTAAAATTGATTCCCACTCGCAGCGCAATATAAATTGTGATGTGCCTAGCCCAAATTTGATTACGATGAAAACACGTACAAACATCACGTGTCAATTACAAACTTAAAAACAAGGGTCTCACACATATACCGAATGTAGCGGACAAGGTGTCTGACCAAGGACTGGATCCCCATCCAATCATGTCGGGACCAAGGCCTTGCTCCTTAGAGCACCTCGAATGTGGGATTCTTAATGGATTCTTTCATTAAGAATCCACAAAAACCTACCATTGTGTAATTCTAGGAAGAGAATTCGGTGGAGAGAGAGGAAAATTCCTCACAAAGAATTCAAAACACACACAAGAATTGAAGCTGCAACTGAAGAAGGTGGCGTGCACCTTCCACCAAAACAAGGCGCGTGTAGAACACGCGCTCAAAATGCGCGTCCAAGCAAAAAGGTGTGGGTCCCGCGGCGCAGCACTACATAAAAAAACATTTTTGACTTTTTAAAAAAAAACCAAAAAACTGTCCGTTTTTGGTTTAAAAAAAATTCAAAAAATTTTTAAAAAATTTCTAATTGTAATTTCATTATGTAATTTTTTAAAAAAATTCAAATTTTTTTATGTAATTTTATCATTTTATGTATTTAACGTTTTTATGTAATTTTCTATTTATGTTATTGTACGAGTTATGTATAATATGTGTTTTATAGATAATTTATTAAATAAATTATAAATTATAAAATTTAAAAATAATAATGTAATTTATTATTTTTAAATTAATTTTTGTCTTAATTTATAAATTAATTATTTATACGAAATATTTAAATATGAAATATATAAAATAACGTAAAATAAATTTATTTGTTGAGAAATATAAAAATAAGAATGAAATGTAAAATTAATAAGGTGGCAGTGGGACCTAGTTAAGAATATTTTAAGAATCGTATACAATGAAAAGATAAATTCTTAAGTAAAAAAAAATGTGTAAATAGCAGTGGGACCTAATTAAAAATTTGTGGGAAGAATTCCCACATTGGAGATGCTCTTAGAGTTCCAAATAGAATGATGCTAATGCCTGTTGATGGGATTTTGGGATTTGGTGCGACCCAAATAGACACTATCTTCAACCCAAATCCACCGATTACACAAGAGAGGAAGACTTGTACGAAAACCAAAGTAGAACAATATCAAGGAATCCTCCATCGATTATCAAGACTTTTCTTCCCTCTCTCACTTCTCACTAGCCTTACTTTTTGTGGTTTAATGAATGCAAGTACAGGGCTGGCAAAAAGTTCCCCTTTTCCGTCTCGATCCGACACTCGTTCCAACATAATCTTGATCCCGATTTTATTAAGATTTTTTTCGTTTCGATTTATTTCGGAACGGGATTCGGGAAATATATCAATTTCGTCGGGATTCTTAATCCGTCTCGACTAATTTTTAAAAAAAAAAATTAAAATTTTATGAGTGTGTACTGTTGTCAAGCCAAGACACTATCTTTCAAACAATGTCTATTGTGTGCTTGCTAAAATTACTTAATGGTATTTGTTAAATTTATTTTCACAATATTGAGGTTTTTTTTTGTCTATTAAGTTTCTACACTTAGTGCAACTCTTCTCTTACGAGTGAAGAGTATATTTTGTTTATAATGACAAATTTATCAATACCCACCATTAAGTAAATATTCAAGTATGCTTATAAATATACGATCTAAAATCTTAATCATGATGGAGACATTTTAAAAATATTTTAGTGTCAGAGATATTGTTCATAAATATTATAATCGGGATTACAGAATTTTTATCTCTCGAACTCTCAGGATCCCGACATTTATCAGAAATAAAATCGAGAAGAAAATTAAAATCCCAAATTTTATCGAAACAAGATCGAGATAAGGCTAATCGGGTCACGTCCCGATTCCACCCCTATGCAAGTATTCGTGATTTTTAAATTAATATAATGTGCTCAATAAAGTACATCTAATCATTTTGGAGGCTAGGAGGATAAACATTTGTTTTCCCAGAATGGATAATTATCATTATTTGTTACTCCATCTAATAAGTCCATCATGAGAAATAAAAAAGGTAGAAACTTGTCACATTTAAAAATTTATGGAATATAATAAATAAACAACTCATTACTAAAAATTAGAAGTAACAATTTAGTGAAGATGGTTTAGAGTAGGTGTTTAAGATTTGGTGGAGGTTTTGATTTTAAATCCCTTAAGCCACCGGATTAAATTTTATTACTCATTAACGAGAAGTTTCTCATTTTACTTCAGTGTTCTTGCACTTTCAAGATTTATGGTCGAAATTTTTATATTTTTCACGCCTTGCAGTTTAATTCTTTGTCAGCTCCGTTAGCCTCATTTGCTTTGGGATGCTTGACAAATCCGAATGAACTTTGACGAAATGCTGAGTGATACATTTAAAGTCAAGCGTGATACATTTTAAGGTTAAAGATGACACTATAAAGAGAAATTTATTATATTTTTTATTAATTAAAATATAAAGTAACACTCTTAATATTAAAAAAATAATACTTTTATACTAAAAAGTGACACATTTAATACTAAAAAGTGTCACATTAAAACTAATGATGACTGTCAAAACTGACATATTTAATACTAAAACGTGACACTTTCAATGCTAAAAAGTGACACTTTTAAGGTCAGTAACGACGATTTTTATTTATAAGACAAAATGATACTTTTAGGGTCAAAAGTAATATCTTTAAAGCTAAAAAAATTACACTTTAATATCAAACGTAATGATTTTTATTTATAAAAAATGACACATTTTTCAAAATAAAAGTAACACATTTAAGGCTAAAAGTGACACATTTAAGTCCAAAAAGTAACACTTTTTAGGAAATTTTATTTTTAGTTTTCATTAAAAATGTAAAATGACACTTCTAATGCTAAAAGTAACACATTTTATACTACAAAATGACATTGTTAATAATTAAAAGTGGCACTCTGTATATATAAATATGAGGGGTGACGCTATAACTTTCAAAAACTAAGAGGTTATATTAAGATTTTTTACTTTTATCTCATTTAATTCGGATAAATCCGTTTTACAAATAAGAAACCGTAAGATCGTCTTAACGATGACCACCTCAATAAAAAATATATTTACTTTAAATCATGCATTACAAATTTACAATGACACCGACAAAGAATACTTAATCGAGTACAAAAGGAAAGAATACTTAATCGAGTACAAAAGGTCAAAAGTAGTGAATGTAGTTGTCCACTCCAATTATCACCAAATTACTTGCGGAGTACTTATTCTCTTCCGTTTAAATGATTCACTTTTTTTAGATGTATTATTTAAAGAGTCTATTTTTTTAAAATTAAATTAAATTAATTTTTATTTTATTATTATTAAGTTGTTAAAAATGTTATTTTTTTAAAAAATTAATTTTAAAAAATAAATTATTTACCTAAAACTGAAAGAGTATTTCTTACCAAATACGTGTCAATATAAGAAAATTGTCTGTTCCAAAAGTGATAGTTAAAGGGTTCTTTGTACTTGGTATTGCATGTTCAAAGGGTGCAATATATAAAATGAGAGGTGCGATTTTTGAAAAGTTCTCGTTAAAATACACTTTTCAAATATGACAATACTTCTATATTATATATGTATCATTAATGCATTGGGAAATGAAATGAATTTGTAATCAAAATTAATTAGATAAATAAATCTGAAAACTTTTGATATTTTCTCTTTGACTTGAGATAATTGACAACCATATATACCAAACTATTTCAACTTCATTCACATCCGGCAATATAAAAAATAGTTATGAGTTTTTTTTAACTATATTAAAATTTCAATGAGCTAATAAATACTTATTTATTTTAATTGTTGAATTTAATAATCGTTTATCAATTGAATGATAAATGAATAAATTATCAAAACAATTACATAAATTATCATTAAAGATTAATTTCTTCGGCTATAATTGGACGCCTAGGGAGTTAGACAGTTCCTTAGCTTTTCTCTTCTCGAATAGTTTTCAAAGATAAAACTACTATAAATTTGTTACAATTTTGTTTGTTGAATATCATTGCTAAAAACAACAGAGGATAACACACCAATATAGAAGATATATATATATATATATATATATATATATATATATATATATATATATATATATATATATATATATATATATATATATAAAGTTGGCGAGGAGCATTATGGTTGTGTCACCTCACCATCTTTAGATAAATCTTCATTCTAAAGCATCCATGTGGAAAGTTTTAAAAACTTTTGGTTTCTAGTCATTAGCTAATAATAATACATAATAATAATCATAATCATAATCATAATCAATATGATAAGGGGTATTAGTATTAGTATATATAACTTCTTCTATTGTCAATAGTAGAAGACTTATATTTAAAAACTTTTACAACTAACATTACTTCTAATCAATGTAGGATAAAACTCTTCAATGTTAGATATTACTTCTAATGACTTACTTTTAACATCATACTTTAAGCTTTGATATCTTATTCATCCAAAACTTGATTTGGACAAATAAATATATCATATTGATGTTCTTGACGGGTAGAACACATTTGCACAATTACTTTTGTCAACAAACAAATGACACGTAAAGAAATTTGTGTCTCAAGTTGCACAATTTCTTTCACTAAAAACACTAATTTTTTAATAAGTATTATACTTTAACTCTTGATATCTTATTCATCCAAAACTCGATTTGAACAAATAAATATATCATTTCGATGCTCTCACAGAGTTGAACACAATGGCGCAATTACCTTTACCAACAAACAAATAACAAGTAAAGAAATTTGTGCCTCAAGTTGCATAGTTTCTCTCACTAAAATAACTATTTTTTTAACAAGTATTATATACTTTAAGTCTTGATATCTTATTATCCAAAACTCGATTTGGACAACTAAATATATCATTTTGATGATCTCACCGAGTAGAATACATTTGTGCAATTACCTTCGTTAACAAACAAATGACACGTAAAGAAATTCGTGCCTCAAGTTGCACAATTTATTTTACTAAAAACACTAATTTTTCAATAATAGAAAATATGTATCCCACATTGGTTAGAAATTGATGTTGGTTTTAAAAATTCTATTATTAAGTACCAATAGAAGAAATACATCATACATTGGTTGGAAAGTGATGTTGATTTTCAAAGTCACTAGAAAACTAAAAGTTTTTAAAGCTTCCACATGGATGCTTTAGAATGAAGATTTATCAAAAGGTGGTGAGGTGACACAACAATAGTGTTTCTCACCAACTTTATATATATATATATATATATATATATATATATATATATATATATTATTACCAATAAAAGAGATTTATAACACATTGTTTAAAAAGAAAAAGTTAGATTTTAAAGTCTTTAGACTAAAGACTTTCACTTTTACAAGAGATGTATCTCACATGGTATATATATATATATATATATATATATATATATATATATATATATATATATATATATATATATATATATATATATATATATACCATTATTACTAATAGAAGATGTATATCTCACATTGTCTAGAAAATGATGTTGAGTTTAAATTATTTTATATTATTACCAATAAAAGAGATTTATAACACATTGTTTAAAAAGAAAAAGTTAGATTTTAAAGTCTTTAGACTAAAGACTTTCACTTTTACAAGAGATGTATCTCACATGGTTACATAATATTCTACTATTATTACCAACAATGTTCTAAAAATCGTTAGGCGGCACACACATTAGGGACTAGTCGGAGTAATCGTAGGCAGGCCTTAAGGCATAATTACTATTTTTTTGATAATTTACATCAAATATCAAAAACATTGAATACAAATTGATTTTTTTTAATATTTGTCATTTTATCAAACACTTGTCTATATTTGTAAAATGAACAAAAATATACAAACTTACCATTAATTTCAATTCTCAACAATCCCAAAGCAATAAACCAGTCAAGTTTAGAACTAAAAACAAAAAAAAAATTTACTCCAATTCGCCCCCATTACCTCCTCTCTCAAAGCATTACCACTCTTCCTTCTTCAATTAGCCCCTCCTTCCTTCTCCGGTCATCGCATGCCATAAAATCAAAGCTACAAAAATAAATTAAGGTCGGCGAGGTTTGGCGTAGACGCCCACTTGGTCGATTAGGTGGCGATTAAGAAAGTCGCGACGGTAGAGAGGGGCCTAGCGCCTAGGCGGGGAGTTTTAGAACACTGATTACCAATAGAAGAGATGTATCACATATTGGTTAGAAATTGATGTTTATATTGAAAATACTATTATTAATCACTAATTGAAAATATGTATAATACATTTGTAATAAAGTGGTGTTTGTTTTCAAAGTTTTTTGATAAAAAACTTCTACCATTATTACCAATAGAAGATGTATATCTCACATTAGTTAAAAAATAATGTTGATTTTTAATTATTTTATTTTAGATTATATAAATGACTTACTATTATTAGCAATACAAGATATATATATTTTTGGTTTTCTAACCATTAGCTAATAATAACACATAATAATAATCAATATGATAAGGGATATTTGTATTAGTATATATAACTTCTTCTATTGTCATTAGTAGAAGACTTATATTTAAAAAAAAAATTACAACATTACTTCTAACCAATGTGGGATAAAATTCTTCAAGGTTAGATATTACTTCTAATGACTCACATTTAACATCATACTTTAAGCTTTGATATCTTATTCATCCAAAACTTGATTTAGACAAATAAATATATCATTTCGATGTTCTTGACGAGTAGAACACATTTGCACAATTACTTTTGTCAACAAACAAATGACACGTAAAGAAATTTGTGTCTCAAGTTGCACAATTTATTTCACTAAAAATACTAATTTTTTAATAAGTAGTATACTTTAACTCTTGATATCTTATTCATCCAAAACTCTATTTGGACAAATAAATATATCATTTCGATGCTCTCACCGAGTAGAACACATTTGCGCAATTACCTTCGCCAACAAACAAATGACACGTAAAGAAATTCGTGCATCAAGTTGCACATTTCTCTCACTAAAAACAGTAATTGTTTTAACAAGTATTATACTTTAAGTCTTGATATCTTATTATCCAAAACTCGATTTGGACAAATAAATATATCATTTTGATGCTCTCACCGAGTAGAACACATTTGCGCAATTACCTTCGTCAACAAACAAATGACACGTAAAGAAATTCGTGCCTCAAGTTGCACAATTTATTTCACTAAAAACACTAATTTTTCAACAATAGATGAGATGTATCCCACATTGGTTAGAAATTGATGTTGGTTTAAAAAATTATATTATTAAGTACCAATAGAAGAAATACATCTTACATTGGTTGGAAAGTGACGTTGATTTTCAAAGTCACTAGAAAACCAAAAGTTTTTAAAGCTCCACATGAATGCTTTAGAATGAAGATTTATCCAAAGGTGGTGAGGTGGCAGAACCATAGAAAATTATTTTTACTTATACACATTTGATAAAAGATTTTTACCATTATTACCATTAGAAGATGTATATCTCACATTGGAAGAGATTAACAATCTAATTATAATGTCTAAAAGTTATATTATTATTACAAAAATATATATATTCCACATTGTACCCATGCATAGCACGGGCTAAATAACTAGTCTATATAAAATGTCTTTCTCTCTCATCTTTCTTAGAGACATCAGCCAGACCAAGGGTAGTAAGCCTAGATAACTCAACGGTTTTTCGTGCAAAATGTATATTTTACAATGTAAAGGTATCTTTCAAACCTGTAAGTATTCTTTTTATTTCGATAGTTTAGGATATCATGTACTTGGTCATCTCTTTTTTTTTTTCTAGAGATCATGAAGCTACAATAAACTGAAAGCAATTATATATGCGAAATTATTAAATTCTTAGGGTACCTTTGTAATCAATAAATAGATTAAACATATGTAATGTCTAGGATTAAAGATGTAGGTGATAAATTACGATAATTTAATAAACTTCATGTTCAAGTGTATGTGTTAAATTTAATACAATTTAATGATCTTCAAATTGATACAGATTTATTAGTAACCAATATATATTTATATTTATTTATTAATATGTACTGTGACTACAAATTTCTCAATTTTGGTTTTATCAAATCAGAATAATTAACATTTATAAATAAAATCTAATTAAATCAAAGGAATTTGAAATGTAGAGACGAAAAACAAATAAATTAGTGACTACAAAGAGGCCAAATTTGAAGTGAACAACTACATTAGATACAAGTGATTTAAAATAGATGTATTTTAATTATAAAAATGTTTTAAAAATAGATCTTCAAAATACAAATCTAAAAATTTGAAATCTATATTTTTTTATATACTCAAAATATAAAAAATCCGGGTATAACATTAAATACTAAAACAATAAAAAAAAAGTCTCGACTTATTTAAACCGTATTTAAAAATATAATTAGGTAAAGAAGCATAAATACTTTGATTTTATTATAAGCCATTTTTTTTTCCAGTTCACTAAGTAAAATTAAGCTCTAAGATTAAAAAAAAATCGAAATACAAAGTTGAATATTTTATAAAAAAAATCTAACGTACCTTACTATGAAATGGTTTGATCTGATTCTATTTTGGGTGGGGAAAGTCGGCGGATGAATTTTTGAAACGAAGGGTTTGAAGAGATGAAAATTCATTGTCTCATGTTCACATGAGGAATTTCCTAGGTTTAATGCTATAAAAATAAGAAATGTGACCTTTTAGACGACTTAATTGAGTAAGAGTGAGAGTGGGGGGATGTGTATATATGTTAGAGTGAGTGGGGGTGGGGTTTTTAGGTTAGAGAGTGAGAAACTCTTTATCTATATGACAAGTGCTTAGGATTTTTTTTTGAGCCAGATTGGTTATAATTGGAGTTATATTTGTTGTTCATTGAAGTAATATATAATAATTTGGATTGAATCAATTGAGAAATTTGGGTAACGTGAAATTTTGAGTATTTTTAGTCCTTTTGTTGTTTGTTTTATGGAAAAATTCGAGTCTGCCCAATATGTAAAATTTTCAGCCGCTACAGTTTTTTATGTTTTTTTTTAAACTAAAAAGGACACTTTTAGAGAAAAAGACTACGACTCTTAATGAACCGAATGCGCGCTACGGATCACTTAATCTATTCATCAATTTAAATCACATAATCTAATTTATGCATCGCGCCTTAAATCATAATGCACCAAACTTTCATCTCTCTTCTTTCATGTACACAATCATCATATGATTCAAAATTAATGTATCATACCTACATCTCATATCTAAGTTGATGCATCACAATTTACAAATGATTCATTGTGATTCAAAATTGATGTATCGAGTTTCAAAAAGGGTATTTAAAAAAGAACAAACACAAAAATAAATTTATTTTGAATCATACACACAAACACAAAATGAATAAGAAGAAGAACGAGGTATGAAAAAGGAAGAGAATGTGAGGAAATAAAATGTATTTTTATATGTTTATATTTTCAATAATCAACGTTTTTTTATAGCTACTACATTAATACGAAATATCAGAAACTATTATCTCTATCAAATTTTGTCATTTAGAGGAATATGTATATTATCAATTGTTGACTTAAAGAATGACGAAGATTGTTGAATTTCATCAAATCATCCCTTTCTGAATAAGGAAATACATCTAAATAAATTTATAATTACTTTTTCAAATTTATGTGATATATCTTTAATTTTACTTTTTATTATGTTTTATTATTTTTTATATTAAAATTTTTAATTATATATATTCTTCAACTTTAATAGAGTATATAATTTTATACTAGTGTACAAACCGTGCAACGCACGGGAGCATAACTGATATATATATATATATATATATATATATATATATATATATATATATATATATATAAGTTATTAAGCCAAACCAAATCTACATTGTTGAATGACTTTTTTTTTTCCAATTATTTATGTTTATTTTGGAATTTGCATTGTTTTAATTATGATAATTTACTTTTAATAAGTTATTTTCTAATGTTTGGTATTAATTCCAAATTAAAATATTATTTTTATTATTAATGTTGGTTAAGTTGATTACAAAGAATTTATATAAACACAAAACCAAATCAAACCAAACTGAGTGGTTCAGTTCGATTTAGTTTGAAAATTTTGGAACGATAGGGGTGGTTTGATTTTGATGTATAACCAATATGAAATACATTTCTACTAATATTATCAATAGAAAAGATATATCATACATTGATTATAAATTGATGTTAGTTTTAAAAGATTTTTGATAAAAGACTTCTTTTATCACCATAGAAGAGATACATCTTTCATTGTTTAGAAAAAAAGATGTTAGTTTTAAAAGTTTTATATTAAATACTTATACTTTTATTACCAATAACAGATATGTATCTCACATTGTTTAAATAGAAATGTTGATTTAATTTTTTTTTAGATTAAAGACTTCTTATTACAAATAGAATAGATGCATGTATCTCACATTGATTACAAAATATTTTATATTTTTATCATCATAGAATATTTTACATTGTTTAGAAAGAGATGTTAGTTTTAAAAGTTTTATATTAAAGACTTTTGTGCCGTTTGGTAGCCAGGATTAAGGTCAAATAAGATTAATAAGCCGAGTTGCCTGATGTTTGGTATGCAATAAGTGGTCGGGACTAATAGCACGAGTTATCCGGATAAAGTCATTATCGTCTCACTATTAATACCAAGGGGGTGGTGGTGTTATTAGCGCCCTCACAAATTTTTATTTTTTTTGAATTAACATTTGTAATCTTAAAACTATCCCCGATATACAAGTGAGGATTAATAGCGAGGACACTAATAGTACTGAGATTAATTATATTGTTTATCCTTATCCGACTACCAAACAAGCCCTTATACTCTTATTACTAATAAACGATATGTATCTCACATTGTTTAAAAAAAATATTGGGTTAAAAAGTTTTTAGATTAAAGATTTTTTTAATTACACATAAAATAGAAACATGTATCTCACATTTGTTACAAATATTCTACTATTATTACCAATAGAAGAGATGTATCTCACGCTGGTTAGAATTTGATATTGGTTTTTAAAATAATATTATTACCAATAGAAGATATGTATCATACATTAGTTAGAAAGTGATGTTAGTTTTTAAAATCTTTAGATAGAAGAGTTTTACAATCATTACCAATAGAAGACATGCATCTCACATTTGTTAGAAATTGACGTTGATTTTAATTTTAAATAAAAGATGTTTATTATTATTACTATTAATAGAAAAGATATATCTCACTTTTGTTAGAAATAGATGTTGATTTTAAAATACTATTATTACTAATAAAAGTAATATATCCTATATTGGTTAAAAATTGATGATGATTTTAAAAGTTTTTAGATAAAAGACTTCTACATCAATAGAAGACAAGAGATGTATCTCACATTGTTTATAAATAGATGTTGATTTTAAAATTTTTAATATAAAAAACTTCTACTATTATTATCAAATGAGGAGATGTATCTTACATTGGTTAGAGTGTGATATTGGTTTTAAAAGTCCACCATTATTACTAATAAAAGAAGAGTGGCCCTAAATGCTACATAAAAAACACTAAATACCACATTCATTTAAAAGTTTAATTACTAATTAATCCTTTTATAAAAAGGAGTTAAAATTAACCAAAAACTCTAATTACTAATTAATCCTTATCCTTTTATATAAAGGAGTTTCAATTAATAATAATTATCCTCCTATAAATATATGTCAAAACCTAGTGATTGTTTTCAATTTTTTTAAACAACCTAGCGATTTTTTTTTAAAGCTGGCAACTTTTTTCAAAATTTTTTTAAAAAGGTGGCGATTTTTTTCATTTTTTTTAAAGCTAGCGATTGTTTTTTAATTTTTTTTTAAAAAGTGGCGATTTTTTTCAAATTTTTTTTTAAAAGGTGGCAATTTTTTTCAATTTTTTTTAAAGCTAGCGATTTTTTTTCAATTTTTTTTTTAAAAGTGGCGATTTTTTCAATTTTTTTTAAAGTGTCGACTTTTTTCATTTTTTAAAAAAAATCCTGGCGATTTTTATTTTTATTTTTTTAAAAAAAGTGGCGATTTTTTTTAAAATGTGGCAATTTTTAAATTTTTTTTAAACTACTGTGTAATGGGAATTTTGTCGAGTTATCTTGGAGATAGATGCCAAGGATCTCTGTGACTGCATTCAAGGGGAAGAGATAAAGAAATGGAGAAGGGAGCTTGGGGATCAGTGACTACTTCATTTTCAATTTGATGCCTTTGACCTTTGGGCTGAAGAGAGAAGTTTTTAGATATTAATGTGAAGACCAAACAGTTGTGTGAATAATCTAAGAGGCTCAATAGCAGCTTTGCAATTTGGGGAAAGAGAAAAAAGAGTTCATAAGAAGGAGGGTCATGGCGTGTGTGTGGGGGGGATGGTGGCTGCAAAGACATTAGGTAATGAAAGATGTTGATCGTAAGATTTTTTTAATTTAAAGTTTTTTTGTTTTTTAATGGAATGAGGGTAGGTTGGTAAACAAAGTTATTTTAAAGTTTAATATTTTTCTTTTAAAATAGAAGGAGTACAGTTTGGTAATTTAATCTTTAAAGTTATGTTACATTTAGGGTTTTTCGGTGTAACATTTAGGGGTTCTGTAAAAGAAGAGAAGTAGTTCACATTTGTTAAAAAAGTGATATTGATTTTTAAAAAATAGATTATCTCACATTGGTTACAAAGCGATATATACCACATTATTTAGAAATGAGTATTGGTTATAAAAGCCATTAGATAAAGAAATTTTTATTTTATTACCAATAGAAAAGATGTATCATACATTATTTAGAAAGGGATGTTGGTTTAAAAGTTTTTAGTTAAAAGACTACTATTATTACTAATAGATGAAATGTATCTTACATTTGTTAGAAATTAATATTGATTTTAAAAATATTATTATTACCAATAAAAAATATGTATACCACATTGTTAGAAAATGATTTTGGTTTTAAAAGTTTTTAGATAAAAGACTTAAAATTTTATTACCAATAGAAATAGAAAACATGTATCCCACATTATTTAAAGATGAATAATAGTTTTAAATGTTTTTAACAAAAAAAATTCTACTATTATTATCAAATTCGATGTTAGTTTTAAAAATCTTTAGATAAAATAATTTAATTATTATTACCAAAAGTGAATATGTATCTCACGTTAATTGAAAAATTATGTTGATTTTAAAAGTATTTAATTTGGTATAAAACATTTAAATTATCATCAATAGAAGAAATTAAATTATTATAACCATTGAAAAGTTTAACAATCTAATTATAATGTAGTTATAGTATTTTATATATATCACATTGTATCCATGCGAAGCACATAAAATTTGACACGATGCTCTATCTTATTAACAAAAAATTCTTTTTATTTAAAAGTTATTTTTTTATCATTTTATTTTTTGATTTGTTCTCAATTTATATGTTTAATAATGGATCTCACTATTATATGATTATTCGTGTAAATACATAATACTTTATTTGTCTCGGGTAAAAAATATTTATTTGAAAGTCAATTTTTTTTAAAATTGATATTTTTAATAGTTCATTAGTAATAAAATGACATTTTTCTACCTTAATTTTTTTAAAAAAGTGTATTCTTTAATTGAAACTAGTATACGTGCATGTGCTATAGGCACGGTGTCGTATACATGATCAATTTAATGAATGGTCGGGATAAACAAAATCCATAACTGAGGGGTTAATTTAAATAAAATCCACAACTGAAAGTTTTATATATAATTGTAGATGAGTAATTCAAACATAACTCATATTTGAGTAGTTCATTTGTAGCGCACATACTTACGAATCAATCTGAATCGTCACTTGTGTTTAGCATAATTCGATCAAAACAGTCAGTTAGAACCTGAGTTATTTTATAATATATACTAGATCTTCATGCCCGTGCCTATGGCACGATGTCAATATATCTGATTTCGTCAATTGAAATGATAACGCCTAAATAGAAGGTGCGATTTTAAAAAAAAGTTACAGTTAAGGGATACATTGCTTCAAGTGATATTTGAGGATTTGATGTTTTATAAGGGCAGATTGTTTAGAAGATTAATCGCATGGTGTAACTTTGTAATGTGAAGATAAAACAGAGGGGAAAAAAGAGGTGACTGCTCATAATATTAATTGTATGAGGTGACTTGTCATAGAGAAAGAAAAAAAATAGGGAGTTAAAAATGGATAACTATTCACACATATGAATGTAAGGGTGAATCTCAACAATTAATTTTTTTAAAATAATTTAATTTCAACCTCTGAATTGCCCTAATCAATTACCTAACTGTTTTATAATATCGACTAGTACTCTTACCCGTGCCGATGGCAGGGCACCAATTTAAGAATTTATCAATAAATGAAGCAGATATTGTGAAAATGAATTAATATTTACTTATAATTTATATGAGTTGGATATATGTATACTACACAACGAAAAGGAGAGAAAACTCAAATACCTAACAAAATAAAACATTTTACTTCGATATTTATTTCATAAGAAATCCAAAAAATAAATATTTTTAATTGTAACAACAGTTAAAATACGAAGAAATTTTTTTTATTGTTTTCTCAATAACGAAAACTCAGTCTTCTTTTTCTGTGGATTCTTGCTTAACAACAATGGTTGGTTTGGAAACATGAAATGCAATAACTTTGTCCATTATTTCTATATACACATGACATAAAGAAAATTCAAACACATTCATTTAACCAAATTTTCTGCTTCATCTGCAAAACTCAAATCCTCCCACATATTATCATATAAAATCTAACATGCGAACGGAGATGCATTTTGAACAAAATTAATCAATCCTAAAAGCTAAAAAAATGACAATTATTTCATTATAAACTAATACATATGCCCTTACAAACGAAACTACAACCAAGGTTCTAAAAATCGTTAGGCGGCCGCTAGGCGACACACTAGCGCCTAGTGCCTAGGGGATTAGTCGGGGCGTAATCGGGGCTTAGGAGGGGCCTAGAATTAAGACATAATTACCATTTTTTTTGATAATTTACATAAAAGATCAAACACATTGACTAAAAATTTAATTTTTTTTATATTTGTCATTTTATCAAACACTTGTCTATGTTTGTAAAATAAACAAAAATATACAAATCTACCTTTAATCCCAATTCTCAACAACCCCAAAGCAATAAACCAGTCAAGTTTAAAACTAAAAACAAAAAAAAAATATTACTCCACCTGCCTATTGCCCCTACAACACACAGTCTAACATATCCTCCTTAATCCCTTCTCAATCTAAATTATGAGTCTCGAGACAGCCCCCTTCTTCTTCATATTTTTTTCTTCTTTTTTCTTCTATCTATCTGGCAGACGCAACGTAAAGCATGCACTTGGTCGATTAGGCGGCGACTAAGAAAGTCGCGGTAGAGGCCTGCCAGCGGGCCTGGCGGGGAGTTTTAGAACACTGACCACAACAATGAAAAGATGTGTAGTATTTTATAAAAATAAACTTGTGCTCGTGCCGATGGCACGGTGCCAGTATGAGCATGATCAATGTATGAACCGAGCATGATGAAAATAAATTAATATATCTTTAATGTAAATTACACACCAACATCCCAAAAATTAAAGAAATAATATATTTTATTGGTCGTGAAAGTTTATAACTCATCTTAAAAGAAAATTTATAACTTTTCTTAAAAGAGTATAATTAAGCATCAAAAAACATTCTCTCTCTCTCTCTCTCACACACACACACACCAACCCAATACATGTTAATTGAAATAAACTTAAAAATGTAAATCTCCGTAAACAAAAACCACAAATTAAATTGAATAAGACAGAGTGAACTAATAAAATACTATTTTGAAATCGAAATCACAAAGATTTCAGACCAATAAGGGAAGCTAAACACAACTTTTAAGAAAACAAAGAAATTAAAATACAAATATTCAAAATTAAAATAGTTGATTACCAAACTTAGGAACAATTTTTTTTAGACAAAAATTAAATTGATTCAGTTAATTACGATCACAATAAAAAAATAAAAAATAAAATTTTTAAAATTACAAAAAAAAAATTACAAAATTTACGAACAAGTTTTTATATATATAAAAAAATAAATCTAAGTCAGACATAAATTAAATTGAGATTTAGTTGATTACGATAGCAATCAATTAAGAAACTACAATAAAATATTTGTAAAACCGTAAAGGTCATTTTATTATTAATGAAATACTAAAAATGTTATTTTCTTAAAAAAATTGACTTTCAAACGGGGCCTCTTTGCCCAAAACGGATAGATTAATTAATAATTTGTATACGAAATTGCGGATCGAAAAAACGGGTCGGACAAAAATTAAATTGATTAAGTTAATTACGATAATAATTAAAAAGAAAAAATAAATATTTCAAATTGCAAAACTTATGATTTATTTTTTAAAAAAATATTTGTATACGAAATTACTGGTCGGAAAAAAATTAAATTGATTAAGTTAATTACGATAACAATTAAAAAGAAAAAAATATAAATACAAATTTTCACAACCATAAAATTGTAAAAACTTACAATATTAACTATAAAATTGTAATATCTAATTTTCGCAGTAAAAAAGTGAATCTCCGAGTCAACGTAAAAGGTTTTCCGAGTCAACGGAAAATGAAGGATTCTTTTCCGGAAAATGACTTACGTATTCATTTTCCGTAAGTCATTTTCCAAATGTTCGGGCACCCTCCGCCCCCTTTCACAATTGCACATATTTACTTACACACACAATATTTCACTCAACAAATAAATTGTTTAGAAATATAAGTTATAATTTTAGTAAATGCTTACTACATTCTAAAGAATCACATATATTATTTAGGGACATCCTAACCATTGTCCATTTTCTATTTTAAAACATTTTTTTCATATCAATTATCAAAAAATTATTTGTAATTGTGAGATTGAAAAAAGATAGACATTGATTTGACACCACTAATGATAAAATGGTTACTAAAGAAAAATTACTTAAAGTTCAACACTATTTTATATTCAATATGTGCATTAATATTAGAATATTTTTTTTTTGTATTTATTCATATATAGTTTTCCGTAACATTTTCTAGGGACATTCTAAACATTGTCTATTTTCTATTTTAAAATGTTTCTTTTTCATATGACAACAAAGTAGCTAAACAACTTGGAGAGGTTGCGTTAGCAATCAAGAAACTTTCTGATGAGCAAGTGACCACAGAAGATCTCTACAAAGAGGTTATGAAAACTGAAGGCTTTGATGAAGTGTTTCTTGGTTCGGTGTTTGATCATCTGATTATCAACAAGGATTTGGCTAGAGGATTCATGGTAAAAAGTGAGAACCTTCGAAGGAAATAGATTGAAAAATTCATGACCCAAGAGTTGCATGGATACTAGTTTTATGTTTTGTTGTTGAAGGACAAGAAAGCTTTGGATGATGGTTTATTTTTAAAACAATTATTAGAGTTTTGGTAATATTTTGTTAGTATTTGAACATGATCATCATGTGGGACACAATGTTTTGTACACATCTTAATTAGACTTTTGGTAAGTATTTTTGAGTAATGTGAAATTTTATGCTTTATGTAACGTACATTAAAAAATTATCCAAAGTATGTTGTCATTTTATGGTCATTATTGCGTTTGTAAAATAGCTAGTATACATAGAGAGTTGATAACTCGTGTGAAAATTTATGTTTAGTTCCTATTGGAGTATTATATACAAATGATATTGTAAAAAAAATGATTTCCAACACATTTTCACAAAGTTTATCAAACACCGGAAAATGTTTTCCACAACATTTTCATAAGACTTACCAAACAGCGGAAAATAGAATGATTTCATTTTCCGGAAATCATTTTCCGGAAAACGTTTTCCGGAAAACGTTTTCCCTGAAACAAACGGAGCCTAAAATAGTGATAGAAAAAAAGCGTGATAAAAACGGTTGAGATTGTGAGATTAAATCCTGTAAATCCTGACCTCTAAATAGCATTAGTCAATTACCTAGCTTCTTTATAATATAAATATCCAGTAATAAAATAATAGACTTTTTCCAAAAGGGAGTATATTACTCTATTTTTAATAATTTTTTATTTTATAATTAGCGTGTGAACCTCTTTGAAGAAGCAAATGGAAACAGATCATAAAGCCAGCCAAACGTGTAAAGCGTTTGCTTTGGTCCCTTTCAAAAGGTCCAACTCCCCCTGCACTGTTTCACACACTACTATCTCTACAATTATTAATAGAAGTTTAATTAAGTCAGACCTCCCCATTCCCAAATCATACACCATTTTTAGTGAGAAAAAGAAATACAGTAAAAAAAAAATCTAGAGAGAAAGAGATGGAGAACATAGAGCACAAGACAGTGGCCATAAATGGCATAAACATGCACGTAGCCGAACTGGGCCAAGGCCCAGTAGTCCTATTCCTCCACGGTTTTCCTGAGCTATGGTACACGTGGCGCCACCAAATGCTCTACCTCGCCACCCACGGCTACCGTGCCGTGGCTCCTGACTTGCGCGGCTTCGGCGACACTACCGGCGCGCCGACCTCCGACGCCACCAAGTTCACGAGTGTTCACGTTGTTGGCGATCTGGTGGCTTTGATCGACGCGGTGGCGGCGGATCAGGACAAGGTTTTTGTGGTGGGCCATGATTGGGGGGCTAGCATTGCTTGGGCTTTGTGTCTTTACAGGCCCGATAAGGTTAAGGCTTTGGTGAATTTGAGCGTTGCGTTCTCGCCCAGAAACCCAAAGTTTAGGCCCGTTGATGCTGTGCGTCATATTTACGGTGATGACTATTACGTTGTCCGCTTTCAGGTCTTCTTCTCTATCCTAGTCTCAGACTCTCAGTCTAAAAATCCAAACGGCTCAAAGTTTTCCCATATTTTTATGTCCAAAAGAAGTATTGCGATGCGTTATTGTTTATAATTAGACTTGCATAAATAAATAAAAATACTTATACTCTTCAAAAATCAAAATTTTTGGACAATTGCAGGGTATCAAAGTATTGAATAATACTTTGGTGTAAATCGGTTAAAATACAAGTTTTGATTCTTAATTTATAAATACTAGATTGTGTGTTGCCGTTAGTACGGGATCAAATTATTAAATGAAATTCAACAAAAATATTGAGAAATATGAGTGGTGGAGCTGGAGCGAGATAGGTAGTTGCATAACCGCGTTAGCACATGTGAATGTATGATTTAATTGTGATATTTCGGTAAAAGAATAAATTTTAACCTTTAGATAGCTTTTGTTAATTGAACGTGTGTGATGATGTACTCTATTGTATTATAAATAATAGTTCTAATTATTATAATTTTATCAAAAACTAACTCAATATAATTACACATAGCGTACGTATGGTAAAATTAAAATTTCGATACACACCGTACGTATTCTGATTTAACATTCATGCTTAAAACCAAAGGAGACTTACTTAACGCCAACTCGCCAACTCCAATACATACCCCTAATTCTCATTTTGGGGGTTTTTCCCACTCCAACCCAACCCAATACCAAATTTGGGGTAGTGAATAGTTCTACTCCAAATTTGAGGTTGCACTATTCATACCCCAAATTTGAATTTGGTATTGGTGGGGGACCCATGGTATATATTAATTTTTAATTAATTATTAAATACTCAAATTATTAATAATATGATATTATTAATTTCAATATATTAAAAACTAATAATTATCTAATATTAGATAATATAAATAATTAATAATAATATAATGCATTTTAAATTATTGAACATTATTAATTCAATAATTTATAATTAATTAACATTTTTATTATTTTTATATATTATATACAAATAAATGAATAAATTATTATTATACTAATTAGAGAACACCAATTTCACATTTAAACTAATAAAATACATACATATTAAAATTATTAGAACATTTATAAACTTAAAAATGCATGCATACATTTTCAATTGTTTTATAATGATGTCTGTTGTGTTTATATATCAAGTGGTATGATTTTTGTTATATTTTGTATTGATTTTAATATTTTTAATGGTATTTTAAAGTGCTTGTATGTTTATTTAATTATATATATTTCTTTAATTTAGTTATAAAATTAATAATTTTAAAATATTATTAATGGCGTAAATAATATTAAAAATATAAAACTATTAAATATACTAAAATTATTAAGTGTGCCATCATAATAATTATTATTTAAATGATTAATAGCAAATTGATATACATGTTGATAAATAATGTAAAAGAAATAAAAATAGAATATGCTAAGGAGTTTTCTATTTGGGGTTATAGGTTGGAGTTGAAATAGTGTTTGATGCTGAAATAAACCAAATTTAAGGTAAAATATGACCAAATTTGGGGTTTAGGGTTGGAGACGGTCTAACAAGTGCCCTCATTGGTATTCATTATGCTTTTTCTTAAATCTTAATGATAATTGTTGGAACGCATTGAAGGTTGTTTTCAATGTACTTCTTCTCATAAAAACTTCAACAACTGTCCTATACTCCTATCCTACGACATTTGTTAGCAAACACTTTGCTAAAATATTGCCCTAGGTTTATATGTTAATTAAATCTATTTCTTATAATACTTTATTACTACATAATACTTTATTACTAGCTTAAATATATAAATATAAATGTGTGTGTGTGTATATATATATAATTCCCCTGGTCCATTATTTATTCCGACATCGGCCCAACTCCATGGGGCCTAATTGATTTAATATTGGGACTATTGGATAAAAGAGTTAATGCAACATATACATCTTATATTTGCAAAATTGCTTAAAAATGAAGACAAGCAAGGGAACGTTTAGTAACTTTGTTAATGGCTCAATGCTACTTATACATCTTATATTGATATTTATAGATAAATATAAATCATAACAATTTATATAAATATAAATCATAACAACCGAACAAAAGGGGTGGGAGCTATGATGCACGGATACGCTTGCTGGCAAGCGTTTCGCGTATCCGACACGCTCCGAATACGGATACGCACGTTGTAGGTACGCCGGATACGCATGGGGGGCGTTGTGACAAATTTCCAAAGTTTGGATACGCAATCCGGATACGTATACCCGGATCCGGATACGTTTCTTCAAAAATAAATAAATCATAACAATTGCATATAAGAATATTCTTAAGATTTAACTGCTTTTCCGGTTAACTCACGAACGTTAGCTGCTTTTAACGTTTTTCACTCAAAATCTTTGATGAAAGTGGATGGAGTGACTAAAGTGACCGTTAAATTTAAGTACCTTCATGAAATTGATGAAAACTATACTAGGTTGACCTTAAATTATTAAACGTTCAAAGTAGGATGGTCAATTTTCTAATTAAGCCTTTTAGATTTGAAGGCATGGATGCCTTATTTTCAATTACCATGCCACCTATTATGAACTATATCTGCAGTGGTATCCTAACATGTCTTATTAATATACGAAGAATAAGAATATAGGATTATGAAAAAATAGCCTTAGCCTTGAGTTCTATTCCCAATTGTTTTGTTAAATATACGATTGATTAGTATATAAGCTCCACAAGTGACACATCCATCATGTTCAAAGTTCAAATATTTTCTCAGGATTTCATGGGCGTTATTCATATATGCTTGTACAAGTTAGAAAATCATAGAAACCGTACTTGTACGTTTAATTTGTATTCATTAACTCTCTCAATGTGGCATCTTTTAAATGTTGCCAAATCACATCTTAGGAACCCGGAGCAATAGAAGCCGAGTTTTGCCCAAATCGGGACTGAAAGAGTTTTGAAGAAATTTCTAACATACCGCTATCCGGGACCACTTAAGCTACCTAAGGGTGAAGGATTTGGAGATTCTCCTGACACTCCTGTTCCCTTGCCCTCTTGGTGTTCAGAAGAAGATGTTGCATATTACACCAAAAAATATGAGCAGACTGGCTTCACCGGAGGACTGAACTACTACCGAGCCTTGAATCTGTAAGTCAACTTATAATCAAATTTATATCAAAATAGTATTTCGTATTGGGAAAGTGTAATACTCTGAAAGTTTTAAACAGTTTTAGCATATGATTTTGTTTTCTCCCATTTAACAGAAATTGGGAATTAACTGCACCTTGGACTGGGGCTCAAGTGAAAGTACCAGTTAAGTTTATTGTGGGCGACCTTGATCTGACCTATAACTCCTTCGGAACCAAGGATTATATTCACAAAGGTGGGTTCAAGAAAGATGTGCCACTTTTACATGATGCTGTTGTTTTGGAAGGCGTGGGCCATTTTCTCCATGAAGAGAAGCCTGATGAGATCAACAAACACATCCATGACTTCTTCAGCCAGTTCTCTGCTTGAGCTTCGTGTTCTGTGTCTTAAAGATGTTTAATAGTCATGTTTTGGCAAGCACTGTGTCTACTACGTCATGGGGGCCATTTTCTCCATGGCCGATGGCGTGGGCCATTTTCTCCATGAAGAGAAGCCTGATGAGATCAACAAACACATCCATGACTAGTCATGTTTAATAGTCTGTTGAGTTTTAGACAGCTTTTTTAAAGTGGTGCAAACTCTAGTGAATCTATTTGATCATGCTTAGTAAATCTGTTTGGTTCTTGTTCTATGAGAAGCTGAATAAGTATTTGATTTGTATTCTGTTCTATGTTTTCTGTATATCACTTGCAGAGATATCCTATCAAACACTTTTAGTTTCACTTATTTACCATGATTACAGTCAACCCCTTTTGTAATTGTCATGCCAACTCTTTGTAGCCGTGCTAAAATGACAACAAAAGGGTTCGTCCTTCCATCCTCCCCCAAAAATGAAGGCAAGGAACCAATTGCCTTATATGTGGTTCATGCACCAAAACTATGCAAGGGGTTCATTTGAATACAATTCCGAATACGCACAATGGTGTTGATAGCAAAACAGCAAAAATGTAAGTGCAGTCTTACCCATTACTGACCTTGTTTAGAAGATTTACATGACCTATCTTATTTATTTGTCTACTGTGGTTTACTCCACTATATCAGTTATAAATGCAGTCTTACTCCACTTTATGGCATTTAGAAGATTTATTAGACACCAACTCTAGTTACTCCACTAGTGCAGCTGCAGTCCGAACATTCTCACTTGTTTACTTAGATTTGTCTTCTTTTCCAAGGTGATTTGTCCCATCGCTACTGCCGACATTTTCACCTGTCTTACACCCATAAGTAGGCTGCCTATGAAGCCAAAAAAATTAGAAATGTTACTCAACAAAGCATGCCACTTTCTACAATCACCTGAGGTAAAGGACCATTACTCCCATGCCTTCACAGATTTCCCCCTCCGGCACTCATGGCACCACCAAATAGTCTACCTGCCTGCCCATGGCAACTGGGAAATGTCTCTGGAAATGTGGGGTTATGGCGACACCACAGCTGCATCGCATCTGTAGACGATATCAGCAAGTTCACCATGTTCCACCTGGTGCATGAAATTGTTCCCCTTCTTGATAGTATTACGAAAAACAAGGATAAAAGAGTTTTGTGGTTGGTCATGACTGGGTGCGCATTCATTGCCCGATACTTGTGTCTGCTTAGGCCACACTGTGTCAAAGCATTGGTGTAATTTTGTGTGTTGTTTCAGACATGCGTATGGGAAATCTCCATGGAGCTGATCATTAGATTTGCAGATTTCAGGTAAACTTTGTATATGGATGTGCTCTGTGTTTACTGTGAAGCATTGTTGATTCTATCGTTTGTGTGATGCTAAATTCTTATTCTTGCGTAAAACGACTTACATTCTATCTTTTGCTCGTCTAGCAGTTTCTCTATTTTAATTTTCTTTCACAACCATAACATAAGATTTAGGAGTTTGTCACTAATTTGAATGCAGAAGGATAGTTCTACTTGTACCCCTGATGTATGATGGGTTTTGCTGAATACAGACTAAAATGCACATCCTGAGATTGAACAGCAGAAATATATTTTAAAGATTTTCTTGGACTGCACAAAAGACAGCTGCCGGACGAACTCTCTCTTTTGGATTGCACATATGTCTCCTTTCCTTTGTTGGTACTTGGCAATTCTCTTGTTTTTATGCTCCCAACTAGGCCTCTTTATGCCTACAAAAGCCCAGAAGGATCATCTCAACCCCACTTGCTTCACAAATCACAGTTATTACAAACACCTCGCTGTCAAGAAAGAAAGGGTAGGGGAAAGAGAGAGATGGAGGGGATTGAGCACAAGATGGTGAGTGTGAATGGCATAAACATGCACATAGCCGAAATGGGTCAAGGACCATTAGTCCTATTCATTCACGGCTTTCCCGAGCTCTGGTACTCTTGGCGCCACCAAATAGTCTACATGGCTGCCAATGGCTACAGAGCTGTGGCTCCAGACCTACGGGGATATGGCCACACCACTGGTGCGCCCACTGACGATAAAAGCAACTTCACCACGCTCCACCTGGTCGGGGATATTGTTGCCCTTCTTGATGCCATCACACATAACGAGGAGAAGGCATTTGTGGTTGGTCATGATTGGGGTGCACACATAGCTTGGCATTTATGCATGTTTAGGCCCGACAAGATCAAAGCATTGGTCAACCTGAGCGTGCCTTTTATGCCGAGGAGTACTGAGGGGAATATTGTCGAGGCCTTGCGTGCTTTCTATGGGGATGATCACTACGTTTGCAGATTTCAGGTATGGTCAGAATACATATTCATATCTGTATACAAATTCTTTGTTTTTCCGTTACATTTTATGGCCAGAAGGCCTATAACCTTAAAATGTGACATTATTAGACTAAGAATTCTGGGCCCCAAATTAAATTCGAGGTGATTGTTAACTGGATATTAGTAAACTGTGATTATTTATGTTGCAGGAACCGGGAATAATTGAAGCTCAGTTTGCTGACATTGGTACTCGAACAGTTATCAAGAAAATCTTGACATATCGTGATCCTGCGCCATTTTATTTCTCGAAGGACCAATGGATTGGAGATTCTGCCGATCCAGTTATCCTGCCACCTTGGTTGTCGGAAGAAGATGTTGAATATTATGTCGACAAATTTGAGAAGACTGGCTTTACTGGTGGTGTCAACTACTATCGAGCTCTAGATTTGTAAGTTCTATTCCTCCTCACTTTTAACTTGGTGGTTTGGAGTTTGGAGTTTGGACATGGATTATTGATTTGATAACAGCGGTTTTACTTGGTGGTATGAACATGAATTCATTTCCTACATTGATCTGCAGAAGCTGGAAACTCACTGCACCTTGGACTGGGGCTCAGGTATTAGTGCCATCAAAGTTCATTGTTGGGGACCTGGACTTGACGTATCACATGCCAGGTGCCCAAGAGTATATTCACAATGGCGCGTTCCAAAAAGATGTGCCGCTTTTGGAGGACATTGTTATAATGGAAGGTACAGCTCATTTCATCAACCAAGAAAAGCCCGACGAGATCAACGAGCACATTTACGAATTTCTGCAGAAGTTTTGATCCATTTCTCTCATTTACTTGTGTTTTTCAATATCGCTGCTTTTGATTTCAAACTAGCTTTGGTTTTCCCATATGAAAGAACAATAACAATTATATTGGGACTGTTATATTTATGTCTCAAATCATTTAGGGATTAAAATTGATATATTGTTAAAGGATTAGGAGTATGTTAATTCTAATTAGTGAAAGATAATGTTTGTGAACATGACCTATATAAGGGCATGTATATGCCGCATATATAGTGTGCCATAGACGAGTTTGTGATACAAAGTGGAGAAGGACGACAACAATACAATTGGTGGTCGAGAGTCTCGAGGTCTTGGCGTTGTTAAACAAAATAGTGCGTGGTTATTTTGGGCTGTGAGAGGTGTGGTACTGTGTGGGATCGTATCAATCCTTGTAACTCTTGTCCTAGGTAGGGTGAATACATTAAAAACTCTCTATTGTAATTCCTCATCGTTTATAGTGAAGTTGTTGCTTGCCTTGGAGTGGATTAAACCACGTAAAATCATTTGTTCCCTTTTACTTTGTTCCGTTATATTTTATATTATCTAGTCATTATTCGTCAAAATACTTGGTGCTATTATTTTCGACCGATTCGCTTCCGTATTGAAGATAGAAACTTTGAATTCTTAATCCAAGATTCTCCCCGTTTTATTTCAAACGGTATCAGAGCTTTGGACTAGTCAAAATTTTGAAATCAAGAGATTGAAGTTTTTTTAGAGATTGAAGTTTTTTTTTTCTAAGATGGCAGAATTTGGAAATTCTACGCAATTCAATTTGGAGAAATTTAATGGAAGTAATAACTTTAACTTGTGGCAAGATAAAATTAGGGATGCATTGATCATAGTAGATCAAGAGATTGCCTTGGAAGGAAATGAAGCAAAACCCGACGATATGAAAAATGAGGTATGGAAGAGAATTGATCAAAAGGCGACTAGCACTATTTGGCGATGTTGCGCGGATAATGTTCTCTATAACGTTATCTTCGAAAAATCAGTGAAGGCTTTATGGGAGAAGTTGGAGAGTCTCTACATGAGAAAATCAATGTCAAACCGGTTATACCTAAAGAAGGAGTTGTTCAATTTCACGACGTTCGAAGGTACGAATATTCATGATCACTTGAATGCTTTTAACAAGATACTTTGCGGTTGGAAAATATTGGTGTTAAAATTGAGGATGAAGATCAATGTTTAATTTTGTTGAAGTCTTTGTCACCATTTTACAAGTATTTAGGTTTTACTATTATGCATGGGAAAGACACGCTGATTTTAGGTGAGGTACAAACTTCATTATTAACGGATGATTCTATGTACAAGGGTTTGAAGAATAATAATAGTGATGCGTTGTATGTGGAAATCAAATTAAGTTAAACATGTTGGTGATTCGTCCGATTAAGGTTCAAGTGGTGGTAAGAAGAATAAGAAAACTTCAAAGCAAAAGTGTTGACATTATAATGAGATGAGTCACGTTATTCGTAATTGTTAAAAGCTCAAGGATGAAGTAAAAAACGTATTGAATTCTAATGCTAATATTGTCACCTGATGAGGGTGATATTAGCAATGACGAGAATAGTGATGATATACTCAATGTGACTATGGGTGATAATCTACGGAATGAATAGGTTCTTGATTCCGGTTGTTCTTTTCATATTTTGTAAGGGCAAAATAGATATGTCCTATTTTGGTCTTGTTCTAACCTTTCTTGATCCTAAAAGCTTAGATGTGTTTTTGAAAACAAAATGTTGATAATATTTTGGGTTTCTTGGTCCTAAAGTTTTGTTATATTTATGGACACAAAATCTTTCAAAATCTTGACAATATTTCATTCATATATCATCTCTAAGAGTCCTTATTTATTTGGTAACAAATCTAGGTAATAAAGGTATTTTATTTGATTATGAAATCTAACACCTAATTCTTTAGATACTTGGAGTATTTTGTCATGGTATTGTAGGTCTCCTCCATTGTATACATAAAAAGCACGACATAAAGGCAAAATACACGAAGATAGAGAGTGCAAAGCAAAATAGTCGTCCAGAGCAGAAGGCAGTGCACCAAAGGAAAGCATTCAGAAAAACTGGGTTGCTGAAAGTTGAATGCAATTCCGGATGAAGCTTCATCCTGAACTACATTGAAACTGATGTGATTGTTTGTCTTCCTAGAATTTCTAGGAAGTTGATTTTTTAATCCCACGTTTTCTTTACCTTTGTTATGTGTGTTTTGCTCTCCAAGACTTGTTGTCTTGTGAGAGTCTTTGGTTTGGTGATTTCACTTATTGGTTTGTAAAAAAAATTCATCTTTTTAGTGAAATCTTTTTTGGTTATAAGGCTGAATCTACAAGTATAGGTTTGTAGATTGTTTGGTAATCACATGTGTTTATTTTTGCTTTAAGTTATTAAGTCTTCTGCTGTTTGAGTTTCTGAAAAATGTACTTCCCAATGTAGCTACAGTAACAAGCTACATTGCAAACTGCATTGACATATTTTGTGAATCCTAACTACTATTGTTCTTTCACATGTGTTCCAATAAAGATATGTTTTTTACTTACAAGAGTGCAAGTAACGATGTATTTTTAGCGAATGATTCTTTTTGCAAGATTGAAGGTATTAGAACAATAAATTTCAAGACTCAAGTTGGAGTAAAAACGCTATCTGAAGTTCGTCATATTCCTAACTTGAGGAAAATTTTAATTTCTTTGGATTACTTGGATTCGAAATGGTGCAATTACAATATTCGTGATGGAAAGATAGAAATCTTTCGTGGTGTCCGTTTTCTCATGGATGGAAACAAAATAGGCAACGTGTATTTACTAGTAAGGGAATATCATTCAAAGTGGAGCTCATATTATGTTTCAAAGTGAAGATGCCAAATATGAAGAATTTAGAAGTATCTTGTTTGGTAGTATTGCATGGAGTGAATACAAAGGTTGCTTGGATTCGTATGTTAGAGATCAATTCTAGGCACCTAGGGTGGGGTGCATGATGGGCAAGCAACAATGAGAATAGACGATTGATGGAATTTGAGCCAAGGTGGAGAGTTGTTATATTTATGTCTCAAATCCTTTTTGGGATTATGAGTGTGTTAATCCTAATTAGTGAAGGATAATGTTTGTGAATATGACCTATATAAGGACAAGTATATGCCGCATAGATAGTGTGCCTAAGACGAGTTTGTGATACAAAATGGAAACGTACGACAACGATACAATTGGTGGTCGAGGGTCTCGATATCTTGGTGTTGTTAGACAAAATGACACGTGACTATTTTGGGCTGTGAGAGGTGTGGTACTCTGTAGGATTGTATCAATCCTTGTAACTCTTGTCCTACGTAGGGTGAGTACATTGAAAACTTTCTATTGTGATTCTTCATTGTTTATTGTGAAGTTATTGTTTGTCTTGAAGTGGATTAAACCACGTAAAATCCTTTGTTCTCTTTTACTTTATTCCGTTATATTTTTTTATCTCGTCATTATTCGTCCAAATAGTTGATACTATTATTTTCGACCGATTCGCTTCCGTATTTAAGATAGAAACTTGAAATTCTTAATTCAAGATTTTTCCGTTTTTATAACAAGGACAAAAATTTCTTAAAAGAATTCACTTGAAACCGAGAAAAGTATGACTTATATTCTGGTAATTTTACACTGCCTCTCATTCGTCAAAGTAGAGCCGAGTGTGGTATACTTAACCTCGCCTTAATTTTATTTTAGGTTGAGCCAAGTTTAAGAGGGTATTGTAGTCTTTTGATTCTAAAAATGTCTTTAGATATCAAAGTATGGAGCGATTGAAAACTTATCAAAATAGACGTGCCACCCGAATTTTACCCAAAAAAAACATCATCTCTAGAGTCTAGGCATCAGTGGAGTATTATTATAATCTCTTATGTAACCTTTGTTAATAGGTATTGGGAATTTATATGTATAAGAAAATCAACTAAATGATCAATTGGTTTGGTTAGTCATATAATGACAAACTAGTTGACAACAATGACAAGTATGCAATGAACTTTTTTGTGATTAAAATTTTTGGGACGGCTAAAAACATTGTTGGTAATATACGTTACGTCTATAAATCAAATATTTATTTCAAAATTACGTTAAAAGATACGGTATAAACATTTTTAAAAAATGAAAAAAAAATGAAAAGGTACATATGTTAAGAATAATGGGTATTATATGGCTTCTTGCCTCAAAATTTCGTTTTAAAGTTACTGCAACATTGCCTTTTTTTTTTTAATTGCATGTTACAAATTCTTAATTTTATTCATGATGTGGTCACAATTATATTTTTGGGCAAATTTCAAGTTGGTACAAATACAATTTTTGAAACATGTTTTCATCTAGGATCATTAATTTTTTAGATATTTCATATAACTACAAATTAGTTGTCAAATGATAAAAATGTCATTAATTAAGACAAAAGTTATCCGGCTTTAAAAAAAAACCAAAAATGCTGATGTCAAGTCTTGGCATCAGCACTGTTTTGACAGTTTTTTCAGGACAAAAAAAAAAAACCAAAAATGCTGATGTCAAAGATTGGCATTAGGATTGTTTTTACAGTTTTTTCATAACAAAAAAAAACAAACAAAAAAAAAATGCTGATGTCAAGGCTTGGCATAAGCACTGCTTTGACAGTTTTTTAAGGACAAAAAAAAAAATACAAAAATCCTGATGCAAAGTATTCGCATCAGCACTGCATTGACAGTTTTTTAAGGACAAAAAAAAAATGAAAAATGTTGATGTCAAGTCTTGACATCATGATTGTTTTCATAGTTTATTCAAGCCTAAAAAGATTCAAAAATGTTGATGCCAAGGCTTGGCATCAGAGCTGTTTTGATAGTTTTTTCATAACAAAAAAAAAAAGTCAAAAAATGTTGATGCCAAGGCTTGGCATTAGGAATGTTTTCACAATTTATTTAAGTATAAAAAAAATTCAAAAATGTTGATGCTAAGGCTTGGCATCAGAACTGTTTTGACAGTTTTTCCTGGACAAAAAAAAAAAAATGCCGATGTCAAAAAGTTTATTCAAAAAAAAAAAAAACCAAAATATGATGATGCCAAGGTTTGACATCCGGACTGTTTTGACAGTTTTTCCAGGACAAAAAAAATAAAAAATGCTGATATCAAGGCTTGGCATCATGACTGTTTTAACAATTTTTTAAGGACAAATTTTTTTTTCAAAAAATGCTGATTTCAAGGCTTGGCATCAGAACTGTTTTCACAGTTTATTCAGGACAAAAAATATTCAAAAATGCTGATGTCAAGGCTTGACATCAGAACTGTTTTCATAGTTTATTCGGGACCAAAAAACATCAACATTTTACGATGACTGACGAATGCCAAATCGTCAAAATTAATTTTTCCTCCTTCCTTAATAATGAGTATAAGGTAAGTCGGGATCGTATCCGCAGGGAATGTCGAAATTATTCCTTTTTAGAATTTTATTAGGAAAGAATTGAACACAAGTTTATATTTTAAATTAACTACGAATAAACTTAAAAACTAATTAACTGATAACGATTATAACTAAGCTGTCTGATTAACAATTAATTTAACTCAATAAAAATTAAATCCAGCCAATGAGTCAATTTTATCTCGCATTTTATTTCTGATCATATATGCAAAAATATCTTGTTAAGTTCCGAATAAACCGGTTATAAGTGTTGACAAACGCCTAACACTCAATCTCTCCTTCGTATTGATAATCAAGAGGACTGCGTTAATTACCGTCTAACCAGGTTACAACCTCCAGAGACGCTCGTAAGATTTAATAACTTCGGTTGCATTAAGAAGCGAGACCGATTCAAAGTCATGCCTATTGAAGCAATAACATGTAACAATGGTCATCCGTTCTGTGTCTGATGCGATTATGCTTGTGATGCCTAAAAGGTGTATTACTTGCAACTTTATTAAAGCCGAGGACAATTACGGATCAACGACGTTAATTAGCTATAGACTATTATGTTAACTAATATTCTGGCCATTAAACATTAATTAAACACAATAATCTTCCTACGTGTAAAACGGAGAACGAATGAATATTCGGAACCCACACAAGAAATAGCTCAATTAGATCTCACAGAAATAAAAGTTTGAGACTTAATCTCTCATTGACTGGAAGAATAACTTTAACTACTAAACATGATTTTTTTTAAAAAAAAACAACTTACAAGAATAACCAAATTGTTGTTCCCAGCAGGTAATGATTTTTCAAGAAAAATCACAAGTTCTTTACACTTTTCTCCTAACAATTGTTTTTTGACTTTTTCTATCACTCAAGTTACTGTCTGATAGCACACTTCTCTTCTGGCCGAATTCTCTCCCTCACTGTTCAGAAAATACCTCCATAAATATCACTCTACTCTCTCACTAACACCACTACTCGGTAGTTTTAAAACTACCGGTAACTTCTAAAAACCGCCCACTACTTGCAAATCAGTATTTCATTTAATACATAAACAGAATTAGACAGAAATAACAGTATTTTCTAACTGTCTAACATGTCTACTCGATAATTCAGCAACTAGCCAACAACCCAGCTCCGAAATGTGAATATCACGTGCCCATGTGACATCCCAAGTTTTCCCTCTTGTCTGAAATCCAGCACTTTCCTCTTTTGCAGCTACCTTTGCACCTACATCATAATCAGCACAAAACCAACCAAAAGTGTAATATTTTGCTCTAAAATAAATCATAAAACCGGCTAATTCTATCACACTTTTTGGCTCCCATCAATGACAGAACAAAATACAATAATACAAACATAGAATAAATATAAACATTTAATTATCACATTTTCAAACAAATTTGTCATTGTTTTTTTGTTATCCCCTTTCAAAATAAATGTTTCAGTCATCTTTACCATATATTTACCAGCATCAATACTACTAGGAATCATTTGTCCTCTTAGCAAACATTCAATTAAAGAACATACAAAAACATCACAATCTTCTGTGTAGTCATTTTATTGTGGTAATTTTTCAAATCTCTCAACGCTGCATTTAAATTTTGGCTTATTCAGATACTTGTATTGTCCAGGAAAGAAATCCACAAGTTTTTTCATTCTGCGTTCAACATGATTTACCTACAAAGGAAAAAACCAATAAAACTTAATCTAAAGACATTACTTAAAAGACAATACTAATAAAACTAAATATATTACGAATAAAACTTACATGAATTATAGCCCTCTTCAAATGCCAATCATTACTGGCTGTTGAGTGTATGTATGAGTTGTATAATGTCTATCTCATGTCACCTTCAGAAAATACAAGTAGAGTCCAATGGTCGGAGACCCCTAACTTTATTTTACCTTGTCCTTTTGTGATTATAGGAAAAATAAGAATCTCATTCCACGTTGCTTCTTTAAGTCTATTATCAATTGCTTGAACGAGCAAATCAGAAAACTAATCATTACTCTTAATATTTGCAGCATACACCTAATAACAAAAAAAAAATGACAAAAAAAGAAGCCATATATTAATTTTTAAACACATAAAAGACAATTTCTTACCCAACAGTAAGGATCAAAAACAGTGTCGTATCTGACCAACTTCTTTGGAGATAATTTGTTCTCACATTACAGACCATGCTTCTATGTGTTGTACAAAAGAAAAATATTTATTTAATATTATACATAAGAAAAAAAGGTTAAAAAGAATGGTAAACAAGTAATGTACGTACTTTATCTTCTAACTTATCAGTCAAGATTTGTACAATGTCATGCATCAAAATCACTGGTTTGATCTCTCCACGAGTATATAATTTTGTTATGTATAAGACAAATTTTATCAAAAAAAAAAAACTTATTGAAAAATAATCTTAAAAGTAATATAAAACACCAAGTGTTTTCACATTTTTTTAAAGCCAAAAAATCTCATCTAGTTTCTACTGTCAAGGCCAGACATCAGGACTGTTAAAACATTTTTTTGTGAGACAACAAACCTCAACAGTTTATGCTGCCAAGGATTGTCATCAGTACTATTAAAATACCATTACAAATTATGTGAGTTAGGTTTACTTACTACATTTTGTCTACTGATTTAGAATAGATTCTGCTAAGTAGCTCTCTTGCTTCCATTGAAAGAATCTTTGAAGTTTGAATCACTTTTTCAATTTCTGTCACTTTTTTAATTATTCTTCTTCTTTCAAATTTTTTCTCACATGATGATCCAACACGCTTCTTCTTACGATCAAGACGACCATGAATTATTTTTGCAAGTGTAGAGCCTTCTTCATTAACAGAAGAATCTTCATGACAAGACGAATGACTAACAAAGTCGTCCATGTTATTGATGTCTTTCAAAACAAAATTAATATTCTTTGTAGTAACTGCCTTCAAATGAATAGCCTTTGTTTATTGCAATTTCTTCTTCCAACTCTAATACATTCTTCTTCAACATTGAATTTCTGTTTGAACTTCAATAAGCTTCACATGAAGTTCAGATGTTGGTGACAACTCAGAAGATAACGTTTGAGTATCTTTTGACTTTTGCGAAACTTCTACCGGTACATAGTCTATCTATCTCAATATCTTTCAATTGAATAATATGATCTTTTTCAGCAATAGTCTCTTTGAGGCCATCAATTATTGACAAAAACCCTTGGATCTCAATATCATTCGATTGTATAATATGCTCCTGATCAGACAAAGTCTCTTTGAGGCCATAAATTGTTGACAAAAACCCTTTGATGTCAATATCATTCGATTGTATAATATGGTTCTTATTAGACAAAGTCTCTTTGAGGCCATCAACTGTAGAGAGAATCTCATTCATCTCAGACTTCAACTTATTTATGTCATTTTCTCTATCTTTCCTAAGATTACTTTCAATTGTCTCTATACCATCAGAAACCTACAAAAAATCATGAAACAAAAAACTTTCAATCAATATATCCAATTTCTGTTGCCAACCCTAGGAATCATCAAAATTGTTTAAACTATTATTATGACTATCCCCAAAAAGCAAGGCATCAGAAACTTCTATCAATATATACACATGTTTTTCAAATCAAAAAACCCACATCCAGTCTCTGCTGCCAATGCTAGGCATCAGGACTGTTTTCATAGTTTTTTCAAGCTCAAAAAAACTCATCTAGTTTCTGCTGCCAAGGATTGGCATCAGGACTGTTAACAAAAAATTTCAAATCTCAACAATTTATGATGACAGAAAAAAAGTCACTAAAACAAACATGGAATAACACATAAACATTTAATTATCACAATTTCAAACAAATATATACAAATCCTAATGCCTGGGGTTGGCAGTATATAAAACAAGAGGGGTGACTAACTTGTAAATGAATATTTGCAAAATGTTCTTCTTCTATTGGAAAATCAAGCATTGAAATTGTAAAATCATTATCATCTGGATAATGTTGTTCTTCTTCACTACAAAACTCTTCATTAGCTTCGTTATGATATAGCTGCATGTATAAAACAAAAATTATTTAGACAAGATAGGTTCCATGGCTGAAGCAAAATTTAAGTTCATTATTATAATATAAACTTACAATATTGGCCATCGCTGAAGTAAACTTTTTAGAACTTAGAGAAGATATGTTCCATTTAAGGAACTGTGGTGTAGCATCATTGTTTGATGCGATACAAATATTGGTTTTCTCATACAAAACATACTGTAATTTGGAATTCAAAGAAGATATCAGTAATAAATATATAAAAAATTAAGTTAAAACTATTTTATGATAAAGTTAACATAACTTACTGGCATCAAAGGCGCACAATTCTCCACATCCATATTTGTCCTCTTCTCCAATCCATTTATCAAACAAGATATCAGTAATAAATATGTATTTTGACCAGTTATAGTCACATATCTCATCAATATTCGATACTAGTTGTACATAGGACCATAGTATATATGAGTTGTTCTTTGGAAGAAAAAAATCGCTAACACCAATAAAGTTATTAAACATGCAACACCCTTCAAATCATCATCTTCTCCACTACCAATTATTCTACTAATACTACTTTCAATCAGAGATGACATCAACCTTTCATTCAAAAATTTTATTCCAAACTTGTGTGGAAAATGTTTTAAAAGAAACTGAGTTCGATTAATCTTGTAAAGGGAAACATCAATTTCCTTCACCCCATCATTTACACCAAAAACATCCCTTACATATTCCTCTTCAATTGTAATTTTGCTTTTCCTAACAGAAAAATACTTATTCCCTCCTTTTACAAAATAGTTAACCATTAATAACAATAAGTTCTTATTAATGTTGCAGTATTCATCAACATTCTCACTTTGAAGTAGAGCTTCAACCAAAATTGCAAAGGGTGTCTTCTTCAACATAAGAATATGCTCGTCATGGATGTTTATTTTCTTCAAGTGCTCTTTTAATAGAAGCACATTTGATCTTACTGTTCCAGAACCAGTATTGGATTTCTTTGATGTTTTGGCTTTCTTTGATATTACATTAGACAGTAAAATTTGTTCATGTTAATAACTTAAACAATCAGGCATCAGAAAATATAAAATATCAACAAAAAAAAATCATAACAAACTTCAAACACTATAACTTTTTTATTTAAACCCTAAGAAACTTTGAAAAAAACAATGTATTTCAAACAACCTATTTATAAACTTGAATGAATAGCATTATCATCGATCACTCTCAATAAAATTCAAAAAACCAAACAGCCTATATATAAAATGTACATAACAAAATAATACTCACATGTTGCATTCGCGACCACTTTCTCTGATTGCTGTGAAGATGAAACATGTAAAATTTGAGTTTCCATTTCCAAATATCGTTAAATTTATGACTCGTTTTTTGATGAATTTCGTAGTAAGTGTATTCTGATTTTGAATAATCTATTTTTAAAATTTGGTAGTAAATGTATTTTTACTGTATTTTGGGGTTTATTAAATATCTATATTCGTGTATATACGAATACAAAAAAACAGGAAAATGTTCAGAATTTTGCTGATGCCAAACCATGGCATCATGATTTTGGCTCTATGAAAATTTAATGAACCAAATTTTCCTTTACCAAATTTTCTGATGCCAAGGCCAGGCATCAGAAAATATTAATGGTTAAATGGATTAAACGCTTATCGATGCTAAACACATACATCAGAAAAAAAAGCAACTTAAATTGAGTTAATGTTTTCGGATGCCAAGGACAGGCATCATGAAATGAAAAAAAAACATTACTTAATATGATATACACATTTTCACTACAAGACCCTAAAATTTTCGAAAAGATCAGTCTTTCTTCTTCACTCAACATTACCTAAATTATGGTTACAAGAAATAGTTCATGAATCAATCAACATGCTGAAGGCAATCGAACAAAAAACAATATTCAAGATCCTGGAGGTAGTATAAAACAGAAAAACACAGTTGAAGATGCTACATGTACCCTAATACCTAAAAATTTATTAACATTTTTATGATTGTTTTATATTACGATTGTTTTATATTATAAATGTTTTTATGATTGTTTTATCAACTTCCTTATAAATTATTTTATATTATGATTGTTTTTATGTCTAATATAGGAAGTAATAAGTTTCAATTTTCAAATGTAAGAAGAAAGTTGAAAATAGTATTTATTTATTTAATTATTTTATGTGCAGATATAAAGAAACAGTTAACTGCATTACAACAAACACCATTCTTGTATTTAATTGAGGGGATGAGAAATGACAATGTTGAAGTCAACAAATATAAGAAAGACGATGAAGCGATCAACTAGATTACAAAATCCTTTGTGAAAGGAAAGAAAGTTTTCAAATTTGGTAAGAATACTGTTCAACTGAAGCCATCTGACGCAAAGTTGGTTTTTGGAATAAAGGATGGTGATAAAGAAATTAATATTCGTAACCCTCAATTCCAACGGAATAATTTTATAAAGACGTGCTTCCCAGATAGAATCTCAACTGTTGCTGCAAACATACGACTGAGTCAAACGTTGATACTTACCAAGTTGCAGACAATGATAAAAAGTAACCAAAAAAAAAAAACGATTTGAATTGTGTTGTGTGCTTGATAACTCTACTTGTTCTTGCAAAACTATTAGTACCAACAACTTCCTCTTATATATCATGGAAATATGCTAGCATAGTTTCTGATGGAAATATGTTAACATACAACTAGTCAAAACACATAGTCGATGTTTTGTTGGACATCTTGGAAAACCTAAAAGAAGGTTATCTTGATAGATGTGTTCTTCTATTAGCAGTAAGTTTTAAACATTCTAAATATGTTTATAGAAGTGTAATTGTTAATTGTAATTTATTAATACAATTATTTTAATTTTTTTTGTAGTATCTGCTATGTGAAAAATGTAACATTCTGAAAGTTTCTGGAGAAAAAAACTTCCCAAGATTTGAAAAATTGGACTTATCATAATTGTATCCCATAGTCAAGGATATATTTTTTATCAGGTTTGAAAAAAAAGGTAAGTTAGTACAATTTGAAAACTTATTACATAACAAAATAATACATCCTTACATTACTCAATATTTTTTGGCAGAAATTTTATCAAGACCTACATCCCACAAATCTTGAAACTGAAAAACTTTGGAATGTTGAAGAGGAACACATAGAAGAACACCCCAAAAAGGAGGAAAGCCAGAACAAGATGAAGAAGAGGAAGTTGAAAAATGTTGAATCAGAGAGCACAACAATAATGTTTAATGGAGGATGAAACTAGACTTTACTGCAGAAAAGAAAGAAGAAGTAAATGAGACACACTAAACTTGTTTATTCAAATACATCAAGAAAGCCTTAAATAGGCATACATGACAACAGACTCTCCTAATATTCAGCATACCACTAAACCATTAACATTACTTAGCTAAAGACTAGGTAAACAAATAACAACTCAACAAAACAAATCAAATAAAACAATAACAACCTGACCACTTAGCTAGTAAATAGGAATAATAAACTTAGCTAATTATTCATCAAATAGACTCAGTCAATTAACTGTTGCACAACTGGTGTTGTTGTTTAACACTCCCCCTCAACACCAGCTTCGTCTCTCTTCACCCTCCCCAACTGTCGACGAAAGCTTTCAAACTTACTGTTGCTCAAGCCTTTTGTGAACAAATCAGCAACTTGGTCTCCTGTGTTAATATGTTTCAGCTCCACCTCTTCTTTCAAAACTTTCTCTCTAATAAAATGATGACGTACCTCCACATGTTTGGTTCTTGCGTGGAAAACTGGATTTTCTGCCAAACGTATTGCTGACTGGTTGTCACAGTATAAATCAACTGCACAATCACTTGGATGATGCAAGTCCTTCAATAATCGTACGAGCCAAGTACTCTCTTGTGCTACACTTGCTGCAGCTCTATACTCTGCTTCTGTCGTTGACAACGACACTGACTGCTACCTTTTACTGCACCAAGAAACTCCTCCCGATCCAAGCATGAACACATATCCGGTAGTTGAACGTCCAATGTCATGATCACCTGCATAATCAGCATCATAGTAGCCTACTAACTTGCAATCTCCATCTTTCTTATACAAAATACCATAGTCTAGAGAACTCTTCACATATCTCAAAATTCGCCGCACTCCATCCAAATGAGTTTTTTTTTGGATCTTGCATGTAACGACTCATCACACCCACTGCAAAAGAAATTTCGGGTCTGGTTAAAGTTAGATAGATCAGGCTACCCACCAATTGTCGATACATTGTTGCATCCTCCAAATTTCTTCCTTCACGAGCACACATCTTGACATTTGGCTCCATAGGAATTGAAATAGGCTTGCACTCAAGCATTCCAAACTTCAGCAACAACTCCTTGGAATATTTTTGTTGGTGAAGAAATATTCCTACTTGAGTCTGAACCACTTCTAGGCCAAGAAAGTGTTTAAGCTGTCCAAGGTCTTTCATTTGAAACCGAACAGATAAATTCAGTTTCGTTTGAAGAATTTCATCTTCACAATCACCCGTCACAATTAAATCATCTACATACACTAGCACAATAGCTAGTTTCCCTTCATTAACTTTAACAAAGAGACTAGAATCTGCATGAGTTACTGAATACCCACTATGAATTAAAAATTCTGCGATCTTACCATACCAAGCCCTTGGTGCCTGTTTTAAGCCATAAAGTGCTTTCCGAAGCTTGTAAACGTAATCAGGAAGACTTTGATTCTGAAATCCCATTGGCTGAACCATGTAAATCTCCCGATCCAACTCACCATGTAAAAACGCATTCTTCACATCCATTTGCCAAAGGTTCCAACTTTTGCTAGCTGCAATTGCCAATAAGACTCGTACAGTTGTAAGCTTCGCAACTGGACTAAAAGTTTCTTCATAGTCCAACCCATATTGCTGAGAAAAACCTCTAGCCACCAGCCGAGCTTTGTGTCTCTCTATTGATCCATCTGTGCGTCGCTTAATTTTGAAAACCCATTTGCAAGAAATAGGCTGAACATATTTTGGCTTTGGCACGATTTCCCATGTCTGATTTTGTTCTAAGGCTGCCATTTCTTCTTCCATGGCTTTAACCCAAGCTGGATCCTTAAATGCTTCTTCAAATGTCTCCAGTTCCATTACAACATCAACTTCTTCTACTACAGCAGCATTAGCGTATCTAGGATTTTGCTTTCTGACTCTTGTTGATCTTCTAAGTGGGACTGATGCTGCAACTTCAGTGTGTACTCCAGTTTACCAAGGTCTTGTATTTGCACCTTCTTCATTATTTCCGTCGTCATCAACATGTACATCTTCACCTAAAGGCAGCTGCACTAGAGTAGATTTTAGCTCATCCTTGAAGAATTATGAATCTGGTAATACCTCTTTCTCAGGAGACCACCACGATGACGCCTCATCGAACACTACATTCCGAGATGTGTAACACTTTCCATTCGTAGGATCACATCATTTCCAGCCCTTTCTTTGACTGTCATAACCCACAAAAATACACCTAACGGCTTTCTTGTCAATCTTGCTACGTAAACTATGAGGAATAAACACATAGCACACACATCCGAAAACACGAAAATAACTAATTGTAGGTTTTAAATTCCACAACTTTTCAAAAGGTGAAAGAAAATCTAACCTTTGTTGAGGAAGCCTATTTATCACATAGGTTGCAGTCTTCATTGCCTCTGCCCAAAACCGTCCAGGAACGTTCTTTGCATGAAGCATACTCCGACATATTTCTGACAAGTGTCGGTTCTTTCTCTCTGCTACGCCATTTTGTTGCGGAGTATAGGGACATGTGAACTGATGGCAGATTTGGCATTCTCGGAGAAAAATTAAAAACTCCTCTGAAGTATACTCTCCCCCATTGTTAGTACGTAAGCACTGAATCTGCCTGCCAAGTTCAGCTTGTACACTTTCTTTAAATTCTTTGAACTTAGAAAAAGTTTCAGACTTTTCCACCATAAAATAAACCCACGAATACCTGGAAAAATCATCAATGAAAGTTACCATATACCTCATCCCACCAACGGAAGCTTGCTTGACTGGTCCAAATACATCGGAGTGAATTAACTCTAACGGTTCCCTTGCTTTGAATTTTGACTCTTCATAAGGCAACTGGTGTGCTTTCCCGTACTGACATCCTTCACATACTACATCGGTTTTAACTTCTAATTGAGGAATCCCCTTCAACATCGACTTTTTCACCATCATGCTTAGCTTAGAATAGCTAACATGACCAAGTCGCATGTGCCATAAGTCTCCTGTTTCAACCTTTCTCGTCCTGTCAACATACGCTGCTTGTGTAGACATCACATAGACAGACTCCAACTTCAGTCCCTCCACTATTGGCTCCCCCAAAGCCTCAAGATTGCGATAAACCTTCATATCTTTTGTACCAAACAAAACATAATGGCCCGAAGATGTAAATTGCGATACTGATAGAAGGTTCTTCTTCATACCTGGAACATGGTACACATTTTCAAGCGCGACATCATTTGCACTGTTTTGAGGAGAGACTACTATATTACCAACATGAGTTATTGGCAACTTCGAGTTATTTGCTGTCACCACCACTCGACTCCCTTTGTATTCGACCACATTCTGCAGCTTGTCTTTGTCACCAGTCATATGATTTGAACATCCTGAATCGATGATCCAATCCTTCCCATAATCAATTTGTTCAGTCATCGCTGTGAGAGCCACGTCCCCCGCTGCGAAAAATGCTTCATTGTTCCATTCATCTTCAGTTTTGGAGGCAGCACCAATACTCTTCATTGACCCCAGCTCTTCTGCAATGTACAATGCTTCAGCATCCCACTCATCTTCACTCTTGGAGGCAACTACATTACTCTCCACAGTCCTCTTTGACCGGCAATCCTTTGCCTTATGGCAATCCATTCCGCACTTATAGCACGTCCCTTGAAACCTTTTCTCACGACAAAATTTCGCTATGTGACCATCCTTCCCACAATTATAGCACTGTTTCTCAGCCTTAATGCTGCCATGATTCTTAGAATCATTGTTTTTCGAACCATGATTCTTTGAGCCTGAACCTCCTCTAGAATAGTTGTTACTTCCTATAGATCCGGTTCCGCTAGAAGAATGTTGCTTGGAATTTGTACTGCCTTTGCTAACAAAGAGTGCTTCCTCTTCACTCTTCAGCGAAACTTCACCCATTTGCTTTGCCAATGCTTCCTGTCCAGCAAGCAAATTCTCGAACTGAACAAATGAAGGTTCAGTTGACCATCCCTGAACTGCAGCAACAAAACTCCTATACTCCGGTCTCAAACCATGAATAATTATCCTCTTCATCCTGGTTTCAGCAATCGTAGCTTCTGGATCTAACTCAGACAGCTCACGACATAGTGACTTCACTTTGTGGAAATACTGAGCAATTGTCATGTCGCGTTGTGCTATCGACAACAATTTGCTCTCTAAAAGCTGAAGTCTGGTGTCATTCTTCTTCGAAAAAAGCGTGGCTAGCGTATCCCAGGCCTCTTGAGGGGTTTCGTCCTTCTGGATATGCTCTAGCACCTCATCTTCAATCGTCGTCTTTAAAGTAAACATCGCCTTGCCTGCTTTAATTTTCCACTTTCGCATTGTACCATTTGTATCCTCCTCTGGCTGCTTCACTTCGCTGCCACATACAACCTCCCACAAATCTTGGCCCTGCATGTAAGATTTCATGCAAGTTGACCATGAGTTGTAGCTTTGGTTGTTGAGATTTCTAATTCCGTCGATGACCTGTAAATCACTCATCTTATAACCTGGCTCTGATACCAAATGTTGAATCATAGAGCACAACAATAATGTTTAATGGAGGATGAAACTAGACTTTACTGCAGAAAAGAAAGAAGAAGTAAATGAGACACACTAAACTTGTTTATTCAAATGCATCAAGAAAGCCTTAAATAGGCATACATGACAGCAGACTCTCCTAATATTCAGCATACCACTAAACCATTAACATTACTCAGCTAAAGACTAGGTAAACAAATAACAGCTCAACAAAACAAATCAAATAAAACAATAACAACCTGACCACTTAGCTAGTAAATAGGAATAATAAACTTAGCTAATTATTCATCAAATAGACTCAGTCAATTAACTGTTGCACAACTGGTGTTGTTGTTTAACAACAAAGAACACATTGAAGAACACCCTGAAGAAGGAGAAAATCCAGAACAAAAAGGAGAAGGACCAGAAGAGAAAACACAGGGGGGTTGCCTTTAATCCTTGCAACAATGGAAAAAATTAACAAACCTGAAGGAACAGAAGAGAAAAAAAGATACAAAAAAAGATACAAAATAAGAGCAAAAGAAAGAGGCTCAAAAAGAAGGAACCTCAAAAAAGAAACAAAATGAAGAAAATAATGAGGCTCAGAAAGAAGGAACCTCCAAAAGGAAGACCAAAAGAGATCAACGTGAAGAAATGAAGGGTAAGAAGAAACAGATCATTGAAAAAGAGATTCAAAAATGTACATGAAGGTCTGGAAGGATTATGCCAGTTTCATATAAACATAATTGTAAGCAAAATGATGTAGTGCTTATTGAGATAGACTGATGGAGTTAATATTGACACGATTGGTTAAAAAAATGGTTGTAATTTGGTAATTTGGGAAAAATGTTTGTGATGTAAACATTATGATGGTTTATTGACATTGTCCTGCTCATTTGTCGTTGGTAATTTAAAACAGTTTATAATATAAAACACAGCTTGATGGTCCTTTGTAAAAACAAATTGATGGTCTTGTGTAATTTTTAATGATTTTTTTGGGTTTGAATAAACTGTGAAAACAGATCTGATGCCAAGGCTTGGCATCAGCATTTTTTATTTTTATTTTTGTCCTGAAAAAACTGTTTTAACAGTTCTGATGCCAAGCCTTGGCATCAGAACTGTTAATATAATTTATTCAAGAAAAAAATCAAAAAAAGTTGATGCCAAGCCTTGGCATCAAGACTGTTTTCACAATTTATTCAAGCAAAAAAAAAAATCAAAATGCCTATGCCAAAGCTTGGCATCAGAACTGTTTTTACAGTTTTTTAAGGACACAAAAAATTCAAAAATGCCAATGCCAAGCCTTGGCTTCAGGACTGTTTTGACATTTATTCAGGACAAAAAAATCAAAAATGCTAATGTCAAGGCTTGGCATCAGGACTGTTAATACAATTTTTTCATAACCTAAAAAACCACAAAATGCTGATGCCAAGGCTTGGCATCAACACTGTTTTCACAGTTTATTCAATCCCCAAAAACACTCAAAAAAAGTTGATGTCAAGGCTTGGCATCATGACTGTTTTGACAGTTTGTCCAGGACCAAAAAAATTAAAAAATGTCGATGCCAAGGCTTGACATCAGCACTGCTTTGACAGTTTTTTCAGGAAAAAAAACTAAAAATGCTGATGCTAAAGCTTAGCATCATGATTGTTTTTACAGTTTTTTCATAACAAAAAAAAAAACAAAATACTGATGCCAAGTCTTGGCATCAGCATTGTTTTCACAAGACCAAAAAAAATTCAAAAAATGCTAATGCTAAGGTTTAGCATCAGGACTGTTTTGAAAGTTTATTCAGGAACACAAATTTTTGAAAAAAACCTAGATACCAATGTTTAGCAACAGGACTGTGTTGACAGTTTATTTAGGACAAAAAAAATTCAAAAAAAGCTGACACCAAAGATTCAACAGTTTTTGAAGGACTGCAAAACAACATCCAGTTTCTGATGCTAAATATTCACAGTTTTTTCAAGATAAAAAATAAACTCAATATAACCAAAAGTTAAAATAAGCATCAATTCCAATAATCACCCTCATCAATTCTTCAGCTCATCAACTAAAATATGATCAACATTACATTGAATCTCTACATGTCCTAGAGTTGTGATTACAATATTTATTACATCTACTACATTTATGTTTCTTTGTACTACAATAAATTTTACCCTTGGACGCAATTCGCTTTTTCTTAGGTCATCCAGGCAATTTCTTCATTACTGGGAGTAAGATTACTGAACCTTCTGATGAATTTTGAATCTCGTACTTATAAGTTGTTGGAACTGGCATCAGTCTTCCCTCATAGCACTTGACATAATAACTATTTAAAAAGTAATTATCAAATATATCTTCAACTACTCTCTGTGCTCTGACAATAACAATAACATCATGACATCATGGGAAGCCTTGAATCTGCCATTGATAACAAGAACATGTTCGACAAGCCAAATCAACTCGCATAGTAGGATTTGATACAACCTCGTAAATAGAGTTAGTAGCTTTCATAACTTGTCATGACATACCAACTTTCAAATTCTCTATCCACTTTTTATCCATCTTAGCACAAAGAAGCCTGTTCCATTTCAAACCATTATCCAGCCTTTCGACAAACCATACCATAAGCTTTTTTTCTTATGTAGTCCACCATATAAGTGATAGAAAGTCCTCGAGCATCAAGTATCAAATTGTTGAATGACTCTGCAACATTTGATGTAAGTTCAGCATAACCTTTATCATAAGAATGTGCAATGGCCCAATTCTGAAAAGGAAGATCAAGCAAAAAATCTAAGGCAATTTGTCCACCATCTCCTTTAAATACCTCAAGCTTCTTCTCTAACAACTCTACTGTAGGTGAATAAGCACATTCTTTAAATTTTAAACAAATATTCTTGAAAGCCAAAACGCTTGCCAGCACACATATCTTTCAGATTACGACAAAGATAAACCAAACAAAAAAAAATGCTTCGAACTACCAAAAACATCAGAAATTTCTTGCATCAACCCAACATTCTGATCCGATACAATAAGCGCATCACGACCATTAACTGCTTCTTTTACTTTTGAAAGAAACTAATGTCAATTATCATAATTTTCAGAACTTACAATAACAAAGGCAAATGGAAATAGTCCTATATAAAAACAAAAATGAAATATTCCAATTAGTAAAATAACAACTTTGACACCAATATAAGTGTCATGTACAACTTACCTTGATTACCATCCTTCACCGTGGCAGACAAGAGAGTCAACTTACATCGAGATTTCATGAATGTCCCATTTACAAACAATATAGGTCAACAATAATTAAAACCATCCAAGCATGCACGAAAACATATGAATAACCGGGTGAAACAATTTGAAATGAAATCTGATTCAATAACGCCAAACTGCCCATATTACTCTTCTCCAAAGCTTCAACATACCACCGCAACTCATCAAATGATTCATCATAACTACCAAATACCTTATTACGAGCAACCTCAACACTTCTCCATATCGTCATGTATGATATCTCAAACCCATAATGGATCATAATATACTCAATTACATCATTCGCAGAATAATTTGGTTGACTCTGAACATTATCACAAATAAAATCTCCAATTACATTATACCTCATCCTTTTCGATTTCTTAACTCCATCAATAAAAGAAATTTTGAAACTATGTGTAAGGTTGCACTTCTTTATAATTATAGAATTATCAACACTAGAAACAACACACTTGATGAACCAATAACAGTTATCATTGAATTTATTACCACAAACAACAGTAACTCTCTTACTATCATTCCTAGCTAAAAGATATTCAAATCCAAGTTTTATAGAATATTTCATAAGTTTAGTACAAAACTCTCTCATGCCACCTTTAAATATTTGTTCAAATCCAGTAATAATCTCTTCCCAACCAACTGATAACAAATTATTGCAAAATGGAATAGGAAAAAAATCATATACATGATAGCTTTCATTATCAATTTCAGCATAACCAACATCAACAGATTTAGTATTATAAGAAGAAGAAGCAACCAAACTACTCCAAGATAATCTAAAATCACCTTCTGACCCCAAATCATCCTCTACACCATCAACAGTTGCACTCAAAATATCAATAACATCTATTGAAATAACATAAATGCTTATAATTTTATCCAGCACCAACATATTCAAAAAATATTTATCATTTGATAAAATACAATTCAAATGAGGTTCAACAGAATATCTCAATTTCAAACATTCAAAATTAATAGAATATTTACTTGTAATTGATGACGGCAAATCAGAAAACTCAAAGCCATCAGTAACCCTTTTCACAATTGTATATCCCCTAAATTTCAGCAAAATCATAACATTGGACTCCATAAACTAAAACTTTAAACACAGATACCTGTAAAACAAGGACGGTAGGACTTGTATGACAATCGACGATTGGGCAGAGACGAGAAGAGATAGGACGACATTGCTGCAGAAGCGGTAATTAGTTTGAGGAGTGTGACAATCGACGAAAGAAGATGTTTCCTTGCTGCGGTTGATTAGACAAAGGTGGTGGTGGTGGTGGTGGGAGTGGTGGTGGAAATGGAAGTTGCTGCCTCTAAAGTTATGTTATGTAACTAGAACGTAATATCCACCTCCCGCTCATCAAATACGACATAGAGGGGTAGAGACGTACTTTCGCCCTAAAATTATATCTAAAAAATATGGACAAAAAATATGTGGATTCATTTGAAAACCTATTTTAAAAAATATACCGGCTTGTAATTTTTGATTTTTTTCTATAAATTATTTTCAAAAAACCCATGATACTTTACTAAAACTCAAAATCTTGAAATACATAATTCTCACGATTTAATATACATGTACATGTAATGAAAACTAACTTTAGTCCATACTACCTATTTACAACTGTTATAAAAAACAGAATTTTCAACCAAACTTTTTCTTTTATTTCTCCTTAATGGATAGGAGAATTTCCGTTCTATTTCTCTTTCCCTTCCGTACCGAAGAAACCCATTTACTTCCCTTTTTGATTCCATGCACCGTGCCTTTTTATTAAGTCTTGATCTTGAAAACCAAAACTTAATTTACTTATGCTCTTGGAACTTGCTGGAAGTATATATGGAGAGGGTAACTTTTTTGGTTTCTCACCTTTGAAGGAAGGAAACTAATGAGTCTTCTTTAATACTCCTTAGTCACCGCCTCAAACCAAGAAAGTGGACCGCCCCACCTCATTGATTTTAGTCAATGGTACTATATATCTTTCATTGGGAAAAGGAAATTGTTATCTATATATAATATATATACACATTATTATGTATATATTTTATACAACTATTTAAAACATAGGAAGAGAGAGTATCATATTAAAACTTTCAAGCCTTAACATGATTTTATTATCATTTAATCATTAAAGTGATACGTTTTATTATTAAAACTTAATTACTATTAGGATTCATTTGGATATATTGATTTTGAATTCAATAAATATTCAAATTCTATAGAATTTAAATAACATAGAATTTGCTTTCAAAATCATCGTATTTTCATTGTTTGAATAATATGTGGAATTCAATTGTAATTTTACATTATACTTAAAAAAGAGTTCAATAATATGTCAAATATCTAGTTTAGTCTAGTGGTATATAATTGTTAGTTATTATGAATGACAAAGGTTCAAAACTTGCTAACAACTAAAGTATAAAAATTTTACATTTTAGAAAATAAATGGCATATAGTGATGGTGGTTAACGGCGGCGGTGGGTGGCAGCGACGGTTGACCGAAGGCAGCAACGGTGGTCGGAGGCGGTGGTAGTGGTGGTGGTCGGAGGCAGTGGCAGTGGTGGCCGGAGGTGTTGGCAGCGACGGGAGGTGACACAAATGGTGGTGGTTGAAAGTTATTTTGGTGGTGGTAAAAAGAAGGTGATTTGTTACTATATAATAATTGATCAAAATTTAGAATTTAAATTATTAGAATTTAGGATATAATTAGTTTTATGGAATTAAGTGATTTAGAATTTCAATACAATTCAAATTTTAAATTTTAGTTATGTTCCCAAATAATGAAATTGGTTTTGGAGGCCCCAATTTCAATTCCAAACTATAAAATTGAGGTATCATAACATACCTTTAGTTCATATAAGTCATATTACAGAATAATTTCAACGTAGTCACTTTCAGAAGGGCCTTTTATCTCATATCCATGTATTGGGTTTCTTGGCCATATTGCACATGTGATATGGAATGGACTGATTAGAACTACTGCCATGTTAAAATTTTATGACGTAAATTTATTTATTTCCGTTACTGGTATAAGAGTATGCTAATGTTTTGTTTAATTATTTTAGCAGAAAAAAGATGTTTTGATTTGTCACAACGATCACGGATCGCCTGGCTTCATGGGTTATAGTGACATGTCAGGCAATAAAGTTGATGGATAACAATGGGTTGACGCGTTTGAGGGATCACATTTTTCCTCCAATGAAAATGCACGTCATGTGCCTTTGCATAGGGATGTCATTCCGAAACTAAGAACATCACCATTGCTCTCAATTAGGAAAAGAGCATTTTGCATTAGTAAGTTTTCTTATTTATGGCTCGTTTGTTGTGGCCGATGGCTTATGACTTATGGCTGATAGCTTAAGGTGGTAGATGAATGATTTTTGGCTGATTGCATGATAGACTATTTGTTACAGCTGTTGAAAAGCTGCTTATGAGTCGTTATAATTATTTGTTAAAAAAAAAACTTAAAAATTAATATTCATATTTTTATGTATATTTCATAAAATGATGAAATGAAGACAATCAAATATTTATTAATGAATAGTTGTCTTCATGTTTAAAAAAAATAAAAAAAAACTTAAAATTTTGGCTTTTTGGCTTTTGACTTTTCAATGCATAAAGGGTGTTGTACCTTACTTATTGGCTTTTGGCTTATAAGCTAAAACAAACACTTTAAATATGACTTTTCAAAAGCCAAAAGCCAAAAGTCACTCCAAATAAGCTGCAACAAACGAGCACTTAATCTTTCAAAGTGGTCAGTTAGGAAAAAAGGAGGTGTGAGCTTCCAAAAATAAAAAGAGAAAACGACGGAGGAAAAATGGGCAGGAGAAGCAGCGGTGTGGTGCACCGCTTGCTTAAAGCTAACATGTGCACCACACGCACAATACAGGAGCATGGAAGGGCGAAAGACGTGAGTCACAGCGGTTACTTTTCAGTTTCAATTTTTTTTTAATATTATAACCGTTCTGCACTTCTACTTAATTCCTTGACCGTTGGGGGTGTTTAATTCTTTTTTTAAAAACAAACTAATCGTTGGTTGTTGATGTTTTTTTTTTAATTTTTAAATCTTTATTTTTTTTATTTTCCTTCTTCCCTATAAATATATTAACTTAATATTCTTCATTTTTTTTACAACTTCTTCATTTTCTCTTCTATTTTTTCATAATCTCTTCTAAAAAATTACTTTCTTTACATATTTATCTCCCAAATGGATCTAAGAGGTAGTAATTTTTTCCAAAATTTATTGAATTATTCAGATATTAAAGAAAATCCAAAATTTAAATATGAAATATATTAAATAAAGTTAAATAAATTTATTTGTTTGAGAAGTATAAAAATAAGATTGAAGTGTAAAGTTAATGAGGTGACAAGTGAGATCCAACTAAGAAGATGTGTAAGAAAATTATGAATGATAAGATATATTTTTAAATAGAATAAGAAAAGAAAAGTGTGTATAAATAGCAGTAGGACCTAGCTAAGAAGAGGAATTGGAAGAAAAATATTGGGGATGGTTTTTACATGGCACCAAAGAAATTACTACCGCACTGCATGATCTGTGGTTCTGGTTACACGTACGTAATCCAGATAAAAAGATTTTGTACGTACTTTGGTGAAATGATCGTATAAATCACGTATATCAAGATTATATACAAATGAAATTTGTTACTTTCCGTAAAATCTAATCATGGTATGATAAAATCTAAGTAACAATAATTATTTTAGTTCTAATTATGAAGAAATTAATTAAAAATAATATACGTATTTAAGTTCTAATAATTGAGGAATTAATGCCATAGGTTTACGTAATAATATTAAATTTAATTCCAAAATTTTGAAAATTATTATAAAAAATCTACGTAACCATACTAACTTTAGAACAGAGTAATTATTCATAAATCTACGTAATAGTACTAAATTTAATTCAAATTTTTAGAAAATTGTTAAAAAAATCAATGTAATGATACTAATTTTGATTCTCATTATTTCTCCTTAATTTGAATTATTGTCGTCATCTATTAGTCACTTTTTGCATTAACCTAGATACATGAAGTTATAGTGATTATTTTTAAAATTTATAATTACTAAAAGATTAAGGGTAATATAATTTTTAAAAATCAGTTAATTGAGTGAAGGGCAATGCTGCTATTTTTGGGCCACGAGTGGGAGTCTGTTTATTATTATTATATATATATATATATTAACTACTAAAACATTCTTCAAAAAAGGTACGACGGGATGAGGGGTATTTACTTTCTTGAAAAAAAATATAGATAAAGTAATTTATTTTGGCCATTTTGCATCCAGTTGAAAATTACTCCTTCCGTCCTAAAATTATAGTTTAGATTGACTTGACGTACGGTTTAAGAAAAAATATTTGATTGAATTATTTATATTAGTTTGATGTGTAGTTTACTTTAAAGCTCATATGCATATGACTCATAATTAAATTAGAACTGAAAATTAATGATACAGTGATAAAATTATTGTCTTAAAAATAAAAGTTTCAAATAAAATAATTATTTTAGGACATAGGGAGTACATCTCTTTGGAGTGCGACTGACTTCCTTCGTTTTAGGTAAATCTTCGTTTGAAAGTTAATTTTTTTAAAAAAATAAAATTAAGTAGCTCATTAATAATAAAATGATATTTTTATACATTAATTTTTTAAAATAGATAATTAATAAAATATATTTTAAAATAAAATATTAAACTCTTTGCAGGAAACAATGGGAATTCACACCGAGCAGTAGCAAAGGTGATGACACATTAACCACGTGTCTCTCTCTCTATCTATATGTTACGGTACAAATTCCAACTCTTCTATACTCGTATCTCTATCTACCAGATCTTGGCGAGCTTCCCCTAGCACACTCACACTAAGCTCCCTTTTTCTTCCTTTCTCAGACTCTCAGTCAAAAACACCAACACGCACATTGTTAAAGATCGATGGAGGCTGTACAACACAAGTCAATAAGTGTGAACGGGCTTAACATGCACATAGCAGAAATGGGTGAAGGTCCATTAGTTCTACTCCTCCACGGCTTCCCGGGACTCTGGTACTCTTGGCGACACCAAATCCCCTTCTTAGCCTCCCACGGCTACCGTGTCGTCGCCCCCGACCTCCGCGGCTACGGCGACACCACCGGTGCACCCACTGACGACCACACCAAGTTCACCATGCTCCATGTTGCTGGCGATCTCGTTGCTCTTGTCGACTCCATTAAGGAGAACCAAGAAGACAAGTTTTTCGTTGTTGGACATGACTGGGGAGCAATAATTGCTTGGCAGTTGTGCATGTGCAGACCTGATATAGTCAAAGCTTTGGTCAACTTGAGTGTGCCTTATATGCCGAGGCATCCAACTTTGTCAACTCTCAAGGCCTTTCATCAGTTCTACGGGGATGATCACTATATTTCAAGATTTCAGGTTATCTATACAACCAGTTTTAGATCAAATTTTAATTTACTAACTTTTGGTGGGTCAAAGTGCTTTTTTAGATAGCGAGGGTACTTTTATGAAAAATATTTACTTATGTTACAGGTACCTGGAGAAATTGAAGCCGAGTTTGCTAATATAGGTACCAAAACATTAATAAAAAATTTCCTAACATACCGCAATCCAGGTCCATTTTACTTCCCAAAAGGTAAAGGCTTTGTACCTTTGCCTGATATTCCAGTTGACTTGCCTGCATGGTTATCGGAAGAAGTTGTTGATTACTACGCTAGCAAATTTGAGCGGACCGGATTCACCGGAGGAGTCAATTACTACCGGGCTTGGGATTTGTAAGTCACCGATAATCTTAAGTGAGTACTTTGTGATGTGGCGATTTCGTTAATTTGGATTCTTTGGGGCCTCAAAATGTCGGCCGTGAGAATATGTCACATTATAGATTACTTATATTTTGGTGCAAAATGAAAGTGACCCTAACATTAATTTGAAAACGGAAAGAATATGAGTTTAGGGGCATTATTGGTATTTGGCTTAGGTTTTAAGTTTAATAAAACAAATTGAAATAAAATTGCAGAAGTTGGGAACTGAATGCACCCTGGTGTGGAGCTAAAGTGGAAGTGCCGTGCAAGTACTTGGTTGGGGATTTGGATTTGGTCTATCATATCCCAGGCTGCAAGGAATATATACATAATGGGGAGTTTCATAAAGACGTGCCACAGTTGGAGGAAGTGGTTGTAATGGAAGGTGTAGGCCATTTCATTAACCAAGAGAAGGCAGACGAGATTAACGCACACATTCTGCATTTCCTGATCAACAAGTTCTGATTTTATTTTATTTTTCTGTTTTGGATTGTTTTACTTGGTGATTGTAATTAATGTTGTATTACTTGTTCTATGATTATGAAAAAAAATAGAAGTGTCCATTTCATGAATGATCAAATTTACCAGTTGATGCAAGCTTTTATGGCCAAGCTTCTTCATATAAATACTTAATTTATCAAGATATTCACTATTGAATTAGTGGATTCTTTGTTTGTGCTCGGAACAAGAGTAACATAAATAATGATTTTGATGTTTAGTAGTAGTTTATGGTCACCATATAGAAATTAATGAGCTTAGTTACACGAGTGCCTAATAGCAGTGTATGACTAGCGGATAGAGATTAATGACCAAACACTAACGGATAGAGATTAATGACCGACGTGGGATTGAGGATATTACTGGTACAATAATAAATCTTAAAACTAAGGATGCTTAGGCCGCTTGTAGAGATTAATAAGCTCCGCTGCTATTACTAACTCCGGTGGTATCAATATTAGTTTGGATACTTTTCTATAAAACAATTCTTGTTGTATATCCGTCGAGCCCAATTTTAGCATTCAAAATCGAATCCCAAAAATTAAACGCCAGCACCACCAAGCGTGTAGAGCTGCGTTATAACTTGGTACGGTGAGTACAACCTAATTTGAGTCATAATTAAGGGTACCTTGTACGTGGGTTTGAGACATTATTAGAGTCGTTCGGTGCATTATTAGAGCCGTTTGGTGCAGCGTTTTGAAAACACAATATTTTAAAAAAATAACGTTTTCAAAATGTTTTTTTTTTCTTATAAACTCTGACACATACTATTTATAAACAAAATAGTTGTAAAAAATGATACAATTTTCTAAAACTTCTGTTTTTTAAAACGCTCCAATTGGAGCGTGATGTATCCAAAAAAACATCATACCATGGGTGCCGAAGGTAGCGGTGGACGTGGATCGTCAAAGTTGCCATCTGGCGGCCATGTTGTTGTCGGTGGTGATATTGTCGTCGGTGGTAGATATCTGACTATATTATCTATAAAATAAACACCGTGAGTCGGCGGGAAGGGCTCCCGCCAAAAACCCTCGGATGTGTTTATCAGTACACTGAGTATGAAATAGAGGGCGCGTAGCCCCCAAGTGCGTGTGTGATTCTCAATCAGAAGAAGAGAGAGCCCATTTCACTATGGACTAGTGCGGTTATTTATACCTGGATGGAATGAGCCTAACTCATGGATTATCTGCCCCGCCCAAGCCTTATGACATTATGTAAAATATAATTGGTCATTAGATTAGGCCCATACGCAATTGAGGCGGATCCAAAATATGCATATTAGTATCCCTCTACTCATTATTCTTCGAGATTCATATCGAGAGTAAGGAGTACTATTCGCTCGTAATCTTCTTTAATTTCTCGAGATGACCGAGACTTAATCACTTTCATCTTGGCCGACAAGATAACAGAAGTCCTGGAATGAGTCATGACTTTAGTCGCTTTTGACTGTCATTGTATATTTTAATTAATCAGTACGCTTTATAACTTGATTGTTTAAGTCCTTTATATATCGTGGAAAGTGCCACTTGGGCCAAGGTCAAGTCCCGGTACTTGATTATACGAGCATAACTACCTTTAAAAAGCTAGCGAGCAGAACGCTAGTTGGGCCAAGGTGAAGTCCCAGTACTCAACTTTGCGATCAGGACTACCTTTAAAAAGCTAACGAACAGAAGCGCAGGTAGGTGCGGTGTATAACTCAACAACGAGTAAACTCGAGCGGGAGCCTTTTGGTGAGCAGAGACATATCACGCTCATCAGAAAGATGAACACTTAGTCTTATGTATAATCTAAGAACCACTCGAACACCAACTCTTTTTCACTATGGACTAGTGGGGTTATTTATACTTGGATGGAATGAGCCTAGCTCGTGGATTATCTGCCCGGCCCAATCCTTCTGACATTATGTAAAATATAATATGCCATTAGATTAGGCCCATACGTCATTGAGGGAGATCCAAAATATGACATTAGTATCCCCCTACTCATTATTCTTCGAGATTCATATCAAGGGTAAGGAGTACTATTCGCTCGTAATCTTTTTTAATTTCTCGAGATGACCGAGGCTTAATCACTTTCATCTTGGCCGACAAGATAACAGAAGTGTTGGAATGAGTAACGACTTTAGTTGCTTTTGACCACCATTGTATATTTTAATTAACCAGTACGCTTTATAACTTGATTATTTAAGTCTTTTATATATCGTGGAAAGTGCCACTTGGGCCAAGGTCAAGTCACAATACTCGACTATACGAGCAGAACTACCTTTGAAAAGCTAGCGTGCAGAACACTAGTTGGGCCAAGGTCAAATCCCAGTACTCGACTTTGCGAGCAGGACTACCTTTAAAAAGCTAGCGAACAAAAGCACAGGTAGGCGCGGTGTACAACTCAAAGTAAACTTCGGCGCGGGTACAACTCAAAGACTTCGGCGGGAGCCTTTTGGCGGCATATCACGCTCGTCAGAAAGATGAACACTTAGTCTTAGGTATAATCTAAGAATCACTCGAACACCAACTCTTTTTCACGAGCAGAAATACCTCTTACTCGTGAAAAAAAGTATAATCGAGATAACAGACTCGAACACTAACCTTTTTTTATGAGCAGAGATACATCTTACTCGTGAAAAAGAGAATAATCGAGATAATAAGCTCGAACACCAACCCTTTTTCGCGAGCACATATACCTCTTACTCGTGAAAAATAGAGTAATCGACATAACATGCTCGAACACCAACCCTTTTTCACGAGCAGAGATACATCTTACTCGTGAAAAAGAGAATAATTGAGATAACAGGCTCGAACACCAACTTTTTTTCACGAGCAGAGATACCTCTTACTCGTGAAAAAGAGATTATCGAGATAACATGCTTGAACACCAATCTTTTTTTCACGAGCAGAGATACCTCTTACTCGTGAAAAGGAACATAATTGAGATAACAAGCTCGAACACCAACCCTTTTTCACGAGCAAAGATACCTCTTACTCGTGAAAAAGAGAATAATTGAGATAACAAGCTCGAACACCAACCCTTTTTTCACAAGCAGAGATACCTTTTACTCATGAAAAAGAAAATAATCGAGATAACAAGCTCAAACACCAACTCTTTTTCATGAGTAGAGATACCTCTTACTTGTGAAAAAGAGAATAATTGAGATAACAAACTCGAACACCAACCCTTTTTCACGAGCAGAGATACCTCTTACTCGTAAAAAAAAAAAAAAGAATAATCGAGATAACGACTAAGCGGTAAGCCGAAAGCGCATGCGTACACAGAGCAAAATCTGATAGTGTGGCTCGGGCACAATAAAAGCGTGCTTGGGCGCAAAGTACATAGTAGCTCCCGGGAAGGAGCGTATCATGCTTAATCTTCCTTGGTGTAGCCCTCACTTCTCGAATGCGAGGGTTTATCTTGAAGTTGAGAAGTATCGCTAATCCGTACTATTGGCTTTCGGGCAGAGGCCGACATATAGTATTCTCATTCTGGTCGCTCAGATCTCCGAGTAGTTACTGCTTGTTAAGGCTCGTAGTGTGCTCGAGCACAGTAGAGCTGATGGGGAAAGCCTAAGCTCTGTTGACATAGACTTCATACCTGAAGCCTTATATGCATCATTTGCAAATCAAGCATAGTTTTCCATTTAATAAAATTGGGGTTTGTTTTGCGCATTTAACTTATGCAAGTAAAAAAGTAATCACGTTTCTACACAACACGACCAAAAACTGACGTAATATCATTATTTTGATTCATAAGAAAATAAATCATGTTATCTCGTGCACAATGTCAATTAAGTCAATAATTCAAGGTACATTGGATGTATTTAATGCAATTTATATATGACATGAATGCTCCTCATAATATCATATTGCATGTCATAATTGGTGACTTAATCACATTTAATTTACTTTATGCTAAATAATAAATATCATGAGTAATTAACCCAAAATTAAATAACCAATAAATCATAATCATGACCCCATAATTATGATAATCAATAATTGGTGACTTAAGCATGTTCTCTTTTTGTTGTAAACTCGTACAAGTTGTAGTAGTCTTGAGCAATCAAACTATTTTTCATTTTAACTTAACTTTAATTAGTTGGGCATATAATAGCTACCCGACAAGCAAAGTAACGTGAGCAAAATTCGTAGAAAACTGAGAGAAAAAGGAAAAAGAACACATGCGAATGGTGGGAAGTGGGAACCAATCTGAACCAACCCTGAAGAGGATGAACAGACCATCCCACTCCTTCTGTAAACCAGGCCAGTTACTCACCAAAATTGTTACGCCCTTTAATGTGTCGTAACCAACGCATGATAGAGGGATTACGTGGAGTGTGTCTCCGGTGCGTGACTGGCACGTGAGGGGCCAACTACTACCACTGTCGTTGGTAGCGCATGTGAGTACCATTGGTTCCTTCAACGGAGATTCTCACATGGCTAACAATTTTCAGTTATAAGTGAGGCTCCACAAACTACACAATGAGCGGAGGAGGAGGCGGAGGAGAAGACACCGTCGCCATCTTCTATTAATTTTCAAGTAAAAAGACCACGAAATTGAAATTTTGTTTGCTCTTCCTTTCAACTCTTAATTTGTTGTTGAAACTTCAAATTCATCCATGTTCCGCTGTAATGTTATGATCTGGGTTTGCATAGGGTGAAAGATGTTGAGATGTTCTTCCGCCCACCACAACCCCTCATGGCGACGCGTGTGAGGTCGATAGATGGTAGTTGTGGTATCGCTGGCATCACTCGGGTGAGATGAAACCATTTGTGATGTCGGTTTTGGTTTGCTGTTCCATGCTCTTCAAAAGTGAGAGAAATCCTTCTACGATATCAGCGGTTTTCCTCAAATGATCCTCTCCGTTTTGTCATAATTCCTTAAGCTTTATCTCGATTTTCGTTCCCCTTTAACCACTTAATTTTTTCCATTATTTCGGTTCCCGACAACGGAACCAATTGATGTATAAAAAACAAAAATCATACTGGGGGTACCAAAGGTAGCGGTGGACGTGGGTCGTCGGAGTTGCCGTCTGGCGACCATGTTGTCGTCAATGGTAGATATCTGGCTATATTATATGTAAAATAAACACCGTGAGTCAGCGGGGAGGACCCCCGCCAAAAACCCTCCGGTGTGTTTATCAGTACATTGAGTATGAAAGAGAGGGCACGTAACCCCCAAGTGCGTGTGTGATTCTCAATCAGAAGAAGAGAGAGCCCCTTTCACTATGGACTAGTGGGGTTATTTATGCCTGTATGGAATGAGCCTAGCTCGTGGATTATCTGTCCGGCCCAAGCCTTCTGGCATTATGTAAAACTAGTTTTTTAACCCATGCGTTAAACGCACGTCAATAAAATCATGCATAAACAAAATAAGGAGAATCAGTTTATTAACAATTACACATAAGTATATCATTAATCATTATAGATTCTAAAAAATGTTTTTATGCACAACATTTATTGTCTTATTAGTTGGTTTTTCATCTACACTGCATATCAATATCTTCAAACCAAAATAATTTGTTACTCTAGAAACTACGACATATAACTGTTTATGGCTAAATACTGGTTTTTTTTTTCTTCTAAAAGAGACATGCGTGCAATTATTGACTTTGAAACTTGTTAATTGTCATTGCATATGATAGTATGATATCCACAATTTAAATTGTCTTCTCTAAACTTGAAAGACAGTCTTACATCGGATAAGTTAATGACAATCTTGGGATAAAAATATTTTCTCCAATATTGCTTCGTTTCAAAAAAATTGTTTCAACAAAGTGATCCCCAATATTTATGATGATTAATCTTGTTCCATTGCACGACCTTGCAGTATGGTCAATGTTTCTCAATATCATTACTGGAACATTAATTTTAAGTGTCAATTCATGGTCTGACAAGTGACAACTCCGAACACTTTATAATATTCAAAAACTTTGTAATGTCTTGGAACAAACTTAATTTTTTTCCGTCCTTCAAATAGAATGTGAACTCAAATAAGGTATTCCTTTTGAATGATTACTTTTATTAAATTATATTTGTATTTTATGAATAAATAAATTTCTGAGAAAAAAATAAGATAAAATCAAAATAACTAAATTATTTTTACCGTTACAATTATTTTTGTGTTGTAAATTATTTTGATTTTAATAACTTCCATTATATTTTTTTATTGACTTCGTAACTTTATTTTTGTTTTATTTTTAAGAATTAGTTTTACGTAAAATAATTGTTCCGTAATTTTTTTTTATTATTTTACTAACCTCAGTTTAAATTGTTTTCTTTTATTGACTATGTAACTATTATTTTTGGTTCATCAAATATTTTTATTTTACTAACATATTTTTGTTTTACCTAACTATTTTTAAGAATTTGTTTTAAAATTTTGTTCCGTAAATTATTTTTATAATTTTACTAACCTCAGTTTAAATTTTTTTATTGACTCCGTAACTATTATTTTTGTTCTATCAAATATTTTTATTTAACTAATGTATTTTTTTACATAGCCATTTTTAAGAATTTGTTTTAAAATTTTGTTCGGTAAATTATTTTTATTCTTTTAGTAACCTTAGTTTAAATTTTTTTTGTTTTTATTGACTTTGTAACTATTATTTTTGTTCTATCAAATATTTTTATTTTACTAACATATTTTTTTACATATATATTTTCAAGAATTTGTTTTAAAATTTTGTTCCGTAAATGATTTTATTTTACTAACCTCCACATTAAATTATTTTTGTTTTGTTGATTTTGTAACTTTTATATTTTATAGTTGCCTGTTCCATAAATTATTTTTATTTTACTAACCTCTTATATTTTTGTTTTCTTGACTCCTGAACTATTATTTTTGTTTTATTTACTATTTTTTATGTTTAAAAAGAGAAAAATATTTAAACGTATTTAAAAAAAGAGGAGATAGTGGTGATGAGAGAGAAAATATGGAGGAGACGGAAGAGAGAAAGAGAAATACAACCATAGAAGATAGGAGAGAGAAAGAGTGAAATGGTAATTCAAAAGTCAATAATTCAAAAATGAGATTTGGAGGGAAAAATCTACCCTTGTCATTATATATATATAGATATAGATATATGGGCCATTAGATTAGGCCCATACGCCATTAAGGCGAATCCAAAATATGCACATCAGAGTGTTTCTAAACATAACATATTTTTAAAACGCTGCATTTTTTTTCAATGTTTTGGTTAAAGTATCCACCAAACAAGCTTTAAACAAGAAACAACAATTGATCATTAAATAAATAGTTAACTTCACCATTGGTCCATGTATTTAAGACCTTTTTAGCAATAGTCACTCTATTCGAAAAGTGCGTATTTGGGTACGAAATACACACTTTTTACACACTATTGGTTCCTCTATGAATATTGTTAGTAGATTAACCGTTAACTCTCCATATGCGTTGCATGTGTGTTTTTTTAAGGGCAAAAACGTAACTTCCGTCTCTCTCTCCCTCTTTCCTCTTAAGGGCGTTCGGCGTCCACAATGACCCTTTTTTTTAAACCTCTAAAAGTTATTTTGAAGTTTTTTTTCCCACACTTAAGCCCACAATTGATAATTTTTTCCACACTCTATCCCTAAAATAAGTTAAGCCTCATTCTAAGTTTGGAGGGACCTTTAGTAAAACACTAAAATAGTGATCCACTTTCTCACTCTCCACTTTTCTTTTTGAACTTAAATCAAAAGCCGATCTCAAATCATTAATTTTTGAACTTCGTGTTAATGTGAAAATGATCTAGAAACATCCTGGAAACGGAAAAGGTATCTTCAATTGAAAACTGGAAATGGGAATTGTTTGTAAAAGGTAGATTCACATTGGATTAGGAGCAGATCTAAAATGCATCACATGATGTACTTTATACCATTTGGTGCTGGGAGAAGGTCTTGTCCTGGGATCAATTATGCATTATCCAATATTTAGCATTGCCAAACTTACTTTACCATTTCGATTGGAGTCTCCCACATGGAATGAAGCCACATGAGCTTAGACATGACTGAGACTTTTCGGTTGATAGCTTTTCTCATTGGAAAAAATATGGTGAGAATGGAGGTTAGAACTGATGGAGATGTAGCAGTGTATGCTGCTTCATTCATGTGTCATTCTATTTGAAGTAATAGGATTCCTACCATAATTAGGATATCTTGTATATATTTTAGGAGATATTGTAGAGATTTGGTTAACCTTGTACATCACGTCTCTTTTTCGTTTTAGGGATGTAATTAGGGTTGTATATATACTTTTTCTTACTCAATGAAAGAAACAAGTTTTCGATCCTATATTTAATTTTACATGGTATCAGAGCATGTTTTTCATTAACCTAACCCTAAAACCTACCCTTGTCATCTATCTTTAGTCGTCTCCCTCCTTGTAGTTGTTCATCATGACTGAACTTCACAAGGACAAGGCTGTTGCAACGACTTCCACTCCCACCACCGTGGACGTGTGATGTCCCCCTTTTACATCCATGCTTCAGATACTCCTGTCCAACTCTATGTTAGTGATCTCCTTGGCGATGGAAACTATGGTGATTGGGCTAATGAGATGAGCAACGCCCTATTTGCTAAAAATAAAATAGGTTTCGTCAATGGCTCAATCCCGAAGCCTGAAGAGGACTCGTCGGACTTGATGCTATGGAAAAAGTGCAACACAATGGTGAAGGAATGGTTGAGCACGACTATGGAGAAGGAAATAGGGAATAGAGTGAAACACGTCAAGACTGCAACAGAAGTTTGGTGTGATCTTGAAGAAAGGTTTGGGAAGGAGAGTGCACCAAAGGTGTACGATTTGAAATGTACATTGACATAGACATGATAGGAGAATTCGTCGGTTTCAGCGTACTATACCAAATTGAAGGGACTTTGGGACGAGATATAGCAAGCCTCTACTATGCCTAAGTGTATTTGTGGTAAGTGCACATGTGAAATACCCAAGCAACTCATGGATTTAGACGGTGCATTTGAGACTGTGACGACACATATTTTAAGCACAAAACCTATTCGATCTATTGGTTCAGCATACTATCTTGTAGCGCAGGACGAGTAACAACGCCAGATTACGACATCTCATAAGCATGGGATAAAAGCTAAGGTTTTTCAAGCTCAGTCTCATCGGCGTACCAAGGAAGAGGGGAGCGAACAGAGAGAGTAGGACGAGACAAATGCAATCATTGTGGCAAAAAAGGACATTTCGTATAAAATTGCTACAAAATTATTGGGTATCCATGGGATAATTCACCCTGAAATGATATGAAGAAGGGTGAACAAAAGGTGAGTCCTAAGGCAGCCAATGCAGGGTTATAGCCAAGCCCACTTTCAGGTTTGACACCATCACAATATGTAAAACAGATCTAGTACATCAGCAGAGAAGGTGCGGTAGAAGATGCTACTTCATTCACTACTTCACCCGGACAGAATCAGCCAACTACTCACATGGCGGGTAAGTTTTATCTTGATGAGCCCTGGGTGATTGATTCTGGAGCTACAGAACATATCGCTTATGATGAGAGGATCCTAGAGGAGCAAATGAAACTGGACTCTGGGATACAAGTCAGAATACCTAATGGAGACAGTGTTTTTGTGAAAGGGGTTAGCAAAACATGTTTTCCAAATGGCTTAAAAGTTCAAAATGTTTTGAATGTTCTAGACTTTAAGTGCAATGTACTTTCAGTGATAAAATTAACGAAAGATTTTAATTGTGCACTTACATTTTTCTCAAATTTTTGTGTTATACAAGACTTACCTACGAGGAACCTGATTAGAATAGGTAAATGCTGCGATGGTCTATATTGCTTAGAGTCTGTGAAGACCGGGGGAACTCATTCAGATTTTTGAGTTAAGTCGGAAGTTTGGCACAAGAGATTGGGTCATGCCTCGGACACTGCACTTCAGCATGTTGAAGCCCTTAACAAAGATTTCAGGTCTAGCAATAGTATTTGTGAACCTTGTATGCGAGAAAAGCAGACTCGACCTACTAGTAGTATTAAAACTAGTTCGTGTTTTGAACTAATACACTATGATATTTGGGGAGGTTATAAACTGCTTCTTTTTCAGGTTCCCACTATTTTATGTCCATTGTTGATGATTATAGTCGTGGAGTTTGGGTGTACTTGATGAAACATAAATCCGAGGTGAGTCACCACCTAACTAGCTTTTGTAATATCGTCAAAACCCAATTTGGAAAAGTTGTTAAGAGAATTAGGAGTGACAATGGGGATGAATTTCAGTCCAATTACATGATAGACTATTATGCCACTCACGAACTTATTTTTGAGACATCTTGCATCGACACACCCCAACAAAATGGGGTAGTGGAAAGAAAACATAGGCATATTCTTGAGGTTGCCAGAGCTTTGTGATTTCAAGCTAGCTTACCTATTAAGTTTTGGGGTGAATGTCTCTTGACAGCCACATACTGAAAGAACGCGATGCCACGGAAACTCAATATGGAGCGATGTTACTGCCAATGTTACAGTGAATGTTGCAACAATGACAGTAACACTGTGAACAGAAAGTGTGTCTCAGAAAATAGCAGCGGAAGAATTGTTTTGTGATTTGAAATCTAACAGACTTAGTAAGACAGAAAATCACACAAAAACAATCCACAAGAATCAATCTTGTAGATCAAGCCTCAAGGCAACAAACTTTATTAAAATCAAAAACTGTTTTTGAAACTTAACAGTCAACACAAAAATCTCACAAGATACAGAATCTTGGAGATCACAAAACCCACATAAACACTAAACCAAACGTGGGAAGAAAAGACTAAAAAACAGCTACCAAAAACAACAAAACAAACTAAACCACAAAAACAGAACTTCAGGATACACAAGGTCGTGTTCCTGAAGTTTCAAACAGCAGCAGCAGGTGTGAGACTTATAGTCTGTAGGAAGATCTTCGTGTATGGGATGTTTTTCTCTTTTCTCAAGCACGGCACATTAGACTTTTAATCAAAACTCTCGCACACTGCTTTACGAATAGCAAGCTCTCTGAATATGACTGTCGTCTTGTAAGCTTACGGCACACTGTTTTTCTTCTCTGTATCAGGCTCTCTGCACACCCAAACTGCTTGACTTCTAGTCTTTATATAGGCTGCAAAACTTGTAAATCAAGACACCAAAGAATCCTGCAAGTACACGGCAATACAAACACTCCTACTAGGAAAGATATTTATCAGAAAAGCATGCAAGATTATGTTTCCTAATTAGACTATAATACTTGGAATAACTAATTTATTTACATAAATCTAGATACCAAAAATATGTTGCCTAAATCTTTAAAATCTTTTAAAAGATTTAGTTACCAAACATGTATAACTAAATCTCCAAAATCTTTTAAAAGATTTTCCTAAAGATTTTCCTATCAAAAAAACACACCAATCTACCAAAAATAATCTAAACAAAATCTAACACCTAAATAAACATTGACTAAAATAAAATCCTACTTTGACCAAGAAAGGTGAAAACAAGATAAAATAGGTCATGCCTATTTTACCCTTACACATACCTCATAAATAGGTTGCCTTCTAAGGTTATTGGACACAAAACTCCTTTTGAGATTTTGTTTAACATGAAACCTACATATGATCATCTTCGTATTTTTGGGTGTCTTGTATATGCAAAGGATAACAAGAAGGGGCAAGACAAGTTCAATAAAAGGGGGAGACCTTGTGTGTTTGTTGGATATCCCTATGCTCAAAAGGGATATCGTGGCTATGATGTTGAAAACGACAAAATCCTCATTTCCAGGGATGTTGTTTTTGCTGAAGATGTTTTTCCTTTTAAGGCAACCACTACTGAGAGTGCTCAGCAACCAAGGCCAATAATGCAGAAACTAGGTTTAGTACACTTAGATGATGAAAAGCTGCAACTAATCTTTTATGAGTCCACCGGTTCGGATGCCTCAATAGATGATACTTCCTTCACCACTTCACCTGCAGCAGTTCCTAATCCCACATAAACGGATTTACCGAATACTACCCAATCTGCAATTCCTTCAAGGCAGCAGCATGTTCTTTCATGACAAAGGGAAATTGATATGTAAGGGTTATGTGATGTGCGCGAACGCAACACGGGCAAGATTACCCGGCCGTATCAAGTAATAAAGTACGTAAGTACGAGTCGATCCCACGAGGAATGCGCGTAATTTCACCTCCAACTAAGTGTACCAAATTATGCTAACTAATTATATTTGAGCGAAAATAAATAGAATTAAAATCTAAAAATATAAACAACCTAGAAAGCAATTAAATCTAAACTAACGCGGATGTGGTTTGTCAACAACAAATCAAGATAGAAATATAGGAATGCATTATTTCTAGTCTAGCCGGTGTTTAATTTAATCCTCTTTTTGCTTTTCTTTAACTCAAGTCTTGGTAGTCGGACGCGCTATTTTATTCGCTACGGGCTTTCGCTACGTATAGAAAATCTAGCTATCTCTCAACCTTGCTACGGGCTCATATCATCGCAACACATAACACATGGGAGAAAATAACTGCATGTGTAAACAAGCATCCAAAGACTATCTACGCGCGATCTCCTTTCGGTCTCACGCCACGCAAACTACTATTGTGATTTTCGGAATAATAGGAAGGGCTTTTCGCCAGATCCTATCATTCTAGTGATCATCTAATGGTTCGCTACGCCATTAAAAGCATTAAGAAAACACAATAATAACCAAGCGCATGGGTAATACTTCGCAAAAAGAAACTCTCTATATTTTTCTACAAGTCATGTTGGTAGCCGAGACAATTAAATTGGCTAACTACGGGCTCTCGCATCTTATAGTCAACCCTAATCTCCCCGACCTCGCGAATGGCTAAGGTGGTTCGATCGCGTGTCAAACCTAGTCTCATTATGGCTATCGGTGTGTGTCACAAAACACCAACTATTAAATTGATTGGTCCGAAATAAATAGGTAGCTCTCGCGGACCCTAAATATTTCTAAAATCATTTAATTATTGACCAGATAATTAAAAGCATTAATTTCACAAAATAATAACCAACATGTTTGTGTACTAAATAAAGAAATAAATTAAATTAAATCACTACATTGGACATAGAAAATAATTGCATTTCCATAAATATTTTAAGCACCAACCAATTCAACAATTACAAAATAAATCATCCCAAGAATATACAACAATTTATCAAAAGATAGGTTGAAAGAATTAAACCAATGTTGCTCGAATCCGGGGTTGAAATCTTTTGCATTTGCGTCCTTGGCCCTTGAAATGATGTTCCAAACCTTCAAGTTGATCAAGCTTCAAGAAATTGGAAGAGATTTTTGGTGAAATTGGGCTGGTGCCCCATTTAGGGCTTGCACCCGAAATGGGGCTTCTGTGCTTGCGAATTGATGGCTTCTGGAAATTAATCGGGGAAGACATAAAGGCTGGAAGCTGGAGGGGTATAATAGGCAGAACAGAGAGGAATTAAGGGCAAAATAGGGAAAGAAAAGGGGGCTGGGCACGGCTGGCAAATGGATTGAACCAGGGTGAAGGGAGCGAGTTAACCCAGATGTAAACGGGCTGAATATGTGAGTGGAGGTGGGCTGGAAATGGAGGAAATGGGCTGGAGGGGAATGGCTGGACGCGCGGGTTACCCGGATCCGTGAAGAAGACCGCGGGCCGGCATTAGTGGGATGGATGCGGCAGAATGCGCCAAGTGGCGCCATCGGTTCTTCGACAACGCACAGGGGCTCCTCTGTAACTTGCTCCGGTTTCCCTGCATTTCTGAATTGTTACCCCGGTGCCCCTGAACTTCTCATTTTTAGCGACGCCTTCCTGATCCTCCCAGGCTTTGCAAAATGGTCCTCCGTCAGCTTTTTCAGCCTCCATTAGCCTCTGAATGCCTTGGAACCTTGACGGACTTAACGGGCATTGACCAAATAATTTCTAAAACAACTTTTAAGCCCGGAATTGTCTCGAACTTCGTGCTAAACACCGTATAAAAGCTCGATTATGCTTGGAAACCTACATTAAGCACAAAAACACAAATAATAATATTTCCAAAGCATAATTAATTCAAAAATAGCACAAAATAACAGAAAATTCCTAGGAAAATTAGTGGAAATCTTGCGCTCATCATTATGTCGTAGCCATCAGGTGCCAACAAAGCCCAAGCATCTTGATAATTTTGTTACCGTTCTTCCACCATCTATAGACCATGCGCAACCCACCACCAGTCCAGGAACCTCTACGGTACTTCCTTTATCTCATTATGTCTATTATGAAAAAATTTCTTCTGCTCATAAAATATTTCTTGCAGCCATCACTTCTCATGATGAGCCAAAGTATTTTCATCAAGCAGCGAAACATCCACATTGGCAGGATGCAATGAAAAAGGATATACAAGCCTTTGAAGAAAATCAGACATGGTTACTAGAGCAATTACCCCCAATAAGAAAATTGTAGATTCCAAGTGGGTCTACAAGATTAAGTATCGGCCAGATGGTGAAATTGAAAGGTATAAGGCACGCCTGGTGGCCAAGGGTTTCACGCAGGTTGAAGGCATTGATTTCCATGAAACTTTTGCTCCTATTGCCAAGCTTGTTACTGTGTACAGTGTGCTCATTATGGCTGCGAAAAAGAACTGGTTGATTCATGAAGATATTAATAATTCTTTTCTTCATAGTGATTTGAAGGAAGATGTTTACATGAAGATACCTCAGGGTTTTGCAAAGCAAGGGATGACAAGAGTGTGTAAGCTACGCAAGTCTCTATACGGCCTCAAACAAGCATCTCGTAATTGGTATCACAAGTTTATGAAGGCTTTGCTTGATATGGTTTTCGGCAATCTCATGCAAACAACTCCTTGTTCATTTTCAAACAAGGTAACATCTCTCATATATGTCGATGACGTTATTTTGGCGGTCATCTTAACGATCAATTTAGTATTAAAGATTTGGGGCCATTAAAGTATTTTCTCAGGATAGAGGTTTCTCACATGCCACAAGGCCTTGTTTTGAGTCAGAGGAAGTACACCCTCGACATTTTAGAATTCGGGGTTACAAGGGGGTCGGCCTAGTTCCTTAAAGATGGAACAAAACTTATGGTTGGACACTGACACTAATAGCCCCGCTGTGGATGCGGTGCAATATCATCACTTAATTGGGAGGTTACTGTATTTAACTATGACACGACCTGACATTTTTGTTTCCATGAACATGCTTAGTCAGTTTGTCTTCAATCCTCACCGTTCCTACATGGATGCTGTTACTCGTGTGCTTCGGTTTTTGAAATCTACTCTAGGTCAGGGCCCTTTTCTTCCAGCCGATGGTGATTCAGTTTTAGCCGCTTATTGTGACGGTGATTGGGGTGGCTGTCCCATGTCTCGACGTTCTCTCACGGGTTATTTTATATCCCTTGGTGGCGCACAAAGAAACAGCCTGTGGTTTCTCGCTCCTTCGCCGAACTCTTATGGGTAAGATGGTTATTGCTTGATCTTGGCACGCCCTAACACATGGCTACCCCACTATTCTGTGATAACCAAGTTGCCATACACATTGACAAAAAATCTATTTTTCATGAACTGACAAAACATGTTGAGATGGATTGCTATTTTGTTCGTGAACGAGTGGAATCTCGTGTCATTGAACCTCATTCCCTCACCACGATGAACCAGGTTGCTGACATATTTATGAAGCCCCTTGGAGCAAACCGATTTCATTTTCTGGTTGGCAAGTTGGGGGTTTGTGATCTGTACCGTCAAACTTGAGGGGGAGTGATAGAGATGTCGTAGTGTATGCTGCTTCATTCCCTGTGTCATTATATTTGCAGTAACATGATTCCTACCATAATTAGGATATCTTGTATATATTTTAGGAGATATTGTAGAGATTTGGTTGACCTTGTACATCATGTCTCTTTTTCGTTTTAGGGTTGTAATTAGGGTTGTATATATACTTTTTCTCACTCAATGAAAGAAACAAGTTTTTGATCCTATATTTAATTTTACAAGAATGGGTTGTTAGTGAGAAACTGAGAATCAATAATTGCAAAAAAAAAATCATTTAACCTCCATTAAGTATGATAATTTACACATGGGTATATGTATACGAGGAGAAATGAGAGACTAACAAAAGTTACATTTTTGCCCTTAAAAAAAGCACATGCAACGCACATGGTGAGTTAACAGTTGATCTACTAATGGCATCCAATGGAGGGACAGATAGTGTGCAAAAAAAAACGTACTTCGGACCCAAATACGCACTTTTCGAATCGAGGGACTATTCCTAGAAAAGTTTTTAAGTACAATGACCAAAGGTAAAGTTAACCCTTAAATAAAAGGGTTGTGCTATTCAGACCCCCTGTTCCTCCAAGTTGACCCCCCCCCCTTTAAGTATACCCCTACCTCATTTTAAAATGCTTGATACCTATGAGTGTACCCCCCATGTTTTCCTATTTTACCCTTCTGAATTTTGAACACAATGTTACATTCCACACCTTCAAAACGCAACACCCCACTACCCATAACACCGATACCCTCTCCCCCTCCAATACGCACGCAAAGGCAACAACCAACAGCGGTCGTGTTCTTGAGCGCATTTTCCTATGTACGAAACCCACAAGCCAAGGAGCCAACCCTCAATTTTTTGTGCCAGTTCTTCATCTCCTCTTTCAGTTGAAAAATAGACAAAAGAGGTATGTATATATTTCATTTATTTTAGTTTGATTTGGTGTGTTTATACAATGTATTTGTTTGTTGAGTTTAGATATGAGCTAGAATCACATTTTTTGTTGATTATATTGAAAATTTTTGGATGTTTGTTTGAAAAAATTCGGCCTTGAACTCTGAAATTAGGGCTAAATGTTCGATATATAGGGTCTGAACATCATCAAAATGTTCGGACCTAATAGTCGGAACATTTTGATGATGTTCGGACCCTATATGTCGAACATCTAGAATTTGTTCCTTAGTCCTTGGCCGAACATTTTTAATCTGTTCCAACAGAGGGGGCCGAACATTTTCAAAATGTTCCAACATAGGGGGTCGAACATTTTCAAAATGTTCCAACATAGGAGGTCGAACATTTTCAAAATGTTCCAACAGAGGGGGCCGAACAGTTTGGCTTATAAAATTTTGTCCCTTTTTTTAATTTCAAACTTAATGAACTAACATGTTAATTTATGAATGTCATGTATAGAGACATACCAGAGGAAGAAGATTAGACCCATCACCTCGAATCAAAAGGCAAAGGCTGACTGTTAGTCCTAAAGGGCACAATAATAAGCTAGAAGTGGGGGTTGAATAGCTTATTAAACACTTAAAACTTTTCGTATTCATTTCTAAAACGAGCACTTGCAATCTATTGAAAATATTGAAGTAGCAGAAGTCTTGCAAGGAAGATAGACTAAGTCTGCTGGTGAAATACTATCGGTAGACTTAGCTGGTTACTCAATGTTGCAGCTAAAGGAATAAGTTAACAGATATGAAAACAGAGTAATGCAGTAAGTAAAGAACACATGTATTTTGAGATGGTTAGCACTATAAAGAGTGTTACGTCCACCACCAAGGCAGTCAACCTTGAATTTAAATGTACACTATATTTTCCACTAGTTTTATTAAAGAAATATCCAATGAATCGTGTACAAAATATTTGACTTGTGTTTGGGGGTGGGGTATTGAATATCTGGACAAAACAGAATATTCAACGTGCAGAATAATAGTAGAAGGAATAACAATAGGAAGCAAAGGATTAATGGTTAATGCAGATCTTCTTGTTGTTGTTGAGGACTTCTTTGATCAGTTGATGATCTCTTGAATGCACTGAGTATATAAAGCTTGATGTTGTTGTGAAGATTCAGAGCATTTTTTTTCTTCAGTCTTTAATGGCAGTATTTATAGCTTGGGCATTCTTGAGATCGTTGGAGAAGACGAAATGAGTAACAGCCCTATTAGGTTGAATGTTTTAAATGCCTGGAGTTGTTTGTTGACTTCCTCTTCTACTGATACTGAGCAGGGAATGGTGAAGAGTTGTTGCAGCAACTAGCAGGTGAGCGACAATTAGAGTTGCAGACCTGCAGTAGTTGGTACAGTCTGTATGTGTCAGTCTGTGCACCTGCTTTGTCACTTTTTAGGAGATGAAAGTCTTCATGATTTTTCGGAAAAGATGGAGGAACGTGTCTGAGAAGTCAGGAGATGATTTAATTCAAATTCAAACTAATTTAGGCTTGAATTAAATAATCCACTTAAGCTTTGAAGTCTGGAAGTCTTGGACACGTCATGTTTTCCTGATGCAGACAAGGTCTGCCGCTGGGGGCTACTTGAAGTCTTCCGATGAAGCCTTCTGCCGAAGTCTTCTGCTGAACCTATGAAGTCTAAAACTATTCTAAGGCAAAGTTCTATACACAGTTGCCACGTTAACTGGTACGCAGCCAAATTAGCCACTAAGCATAGAACCTAATGTAATGAATGAACAAATACAAATCAAGATACAATGAGAAACAACAATCTCCTTCTATTTGCATCTGGTCATCATTACTTACAAGTGAGGGCTATGAAAACTTTGGGATAGATAATAGCATGTCAGAAAATGTTTTAGTTTTATAACACCAAACATGCCTCTATAAAAAAGAAAACACCTCAAGTGTAAAAGCTAATCTAAGTGCTAACAAACAGAAGAGAAGAAGGAACAACACACAAATTAGTAATAAACAGTTCAAATAGATTTAAACTGGATGTTTAAATTCTAAGCAGATATATGTTTTAAGTAACAAGAATTTAAACAGAAGATGGTTTTTGGAAAGAGAGAACATCTGTATTTCAAACAAGAAGTTTAATGTTTACAGAGTTTTCAAAAACGAGATAGATACAAAGGATTTAGGGATAGAAAAAAATATGAGCTACCACGGCCTTTTCCCTTTTCCTTTGTTTGCTTTGTCGGTTGCTTCTCTTTCTCTGTGTTGGCGTTCGAGTTCTTCAACTCTTCTGGTGTATTCATCATCGGCAGAGGTTGGTTGTCTAGTGGAGCGAGAACGGTAGTCGAGTTCTTCACGAAGTCTGTTGTTCTCCTTCATCAGAGTTTGGTTCATAGACCAAAGTTGTCTCTCCTCCGTGATGGCCAGATCACGTTCACACTCGGCATTGATACGATCATGGGATGCGTTAGCGAGATCATTCAGTTCTAGAACAGGAGGGCATCTGTGATCCAGATGAAGAGTTATGATGTGGAAGAGTTGCCAGAAGAGAGTAGAGCGGAGTCTAACGCACTCGTTGCGTTGAGCTTCTATGTTGATTTTGATGTCTGTGGACTCGTGCCACATTTCTCCAAACTTTTTCCACACATCCTCTTGAAATTGGCGAAGGATGGCAGCATTCCTGTCGGCAGCCTTGACGGCGTTGTAAGTTCAAGAAGAAATGTGGAGATACCTAGTAAGTTCTCCCGCCTATTGTAAATGGCGTCCAGACGGCTGAGGATTTCTGAGTTGGCTGGTTGGGATGGAAAAGTATCGAGACCGACGTTAATATGCTCAATGCCGGCAGACGAGGTGGCATCGGCAGAGGTGACAGGGCGGAAGGGCTGCTGGAGAGGTGGAGTGGCTGAGTTGGAGGAAGAAGAGTCGGGTGTAGGAAAGGTATGGGTAGAAGAGCAGTTTGAGTGAGGAGGTGATGAATAAGGGGTTGGGGGATTTCAATATCTGTGTCCGAATGATCACAGACATTTGAAACGGTCGGTAGGGGTTCAGTTGAGAACCAGAAGGAAGGAGGGGGATAGGAATGTCTTCTGGTCTCACAGGGGTAGGTTTTGGTTGAGGGGGAGCAGGTTTGGGAAAGAGGTCTTCTACTGACGAGAGTTCGAAGATGAACCTCGTAAAAGTAGAGGAAAGGGTAGGGGATACCAGGGTGTTAGGGTCAGGGGGATAGGTTGGCTTGGGTCTGATTATGAAGAAGGGTTGGTTTGGGAGGGAGTGGTCTGGTTTCGTTCGGATTGTTTAGTTGGGTTGGTTGGATTACGAGGGGGTGAAGATGGGGTAGAAGGGTTTGGAGAGTAGTTGAAGGGTGAAGGAGGGGCTGGAGAGGGTGATCTGGTAGGCTCCTCCTGAGTTATTGGCTCCTCCTGAGGGATAGGCTCCTCCGGAGGGGTTGATTCCCTCTGAGTAGATGACTCAGTAGGATTGGGTTGAGAAGGGGTAGAAGGTGGGTGCCAGTAGACTTCTTTCGTTGCCTTAGCAGCTCGACAGGAGATCCAGTAGCTTCATCCGCAGAGTTAATAGGGTCTGCTGGTGGCTTGGTCGGTAGAGCTTTACGTAGTCATCTACGTTTAGGCTTGGGTGAAGGAGAGGGTTGGTCAGATGATGGTTTTCGTTTTAGGGTTTGGGATGGCTGGGGAGTGGAGGTTGTTGGTTCAGGGTTGGATGGCTGAGGAGAAGAAGGTTTTCCAGCAGCGGCAGCGGAGCTGCCAGCAGACTTTGCTCGTCTACAAGCTTTCAGCTACTTCCGAATCCAATCTGCCTGAAGCTTTTCAATGTCTTTTTCAACTTCTTTTCTTGCCTTGGCACCAACAACAGCTTTGTCCTTGGCGAAGATGTCTGCCAGAACCTCACCCTCATTTGGTGAGAAACCAACTGCCTTCCTGGCCTTGGCGACCTTAACCCGCTTTAAAATGTGTTCTGACTCGTCAGCTAAGTCTTTGGCCTTTTGATGGACATCACTCGCAATGGTAGAGGTTGCTTTCTTGAACTTGTCCATGGCTGCACGGATGGATGTACTGGCAGCATCATATGTTTCCATGTCAAAACCATCTGACCATCATAAGAGTGGGCTTTACTATTATTTCAGCAGCAATGTTTGATAGCCCTCTTTGTTGCCTCCTTCTGTTCTCCCATTCAATATATTTATTGAAGAAGGTAGTCGTCAGCTGTGTGTCTTTAGAAACTTTGATAAGTTCTTCTTTAAGAACGGCAAGACTTGATTTGAGGCGTATCCCTTAGCAGGGAGTTGATGAGCCTGACAAAGGGTCTCTTGAAGGAAGGACTCTCCTTCACTTTGGCAATGTAATTACGGAGCTCATTGAAGATGATAGCACCGTAGTTGAGGCGAGTCCTCCGGTGAATGACGCTTGAAAGGTTGAGCTGTTGAGCTGTGAAGTTGTCATGGACTCCATTCTTGAACAGAAGGGAATTGTCTAGTAAATGACTGGAACAGTATACGTCCAAGGGAAAGACGTTCCTCAGCATTTTGCCTTGAGGTTCCTTTGGAGTGTTGGTTCCCCTCATTGCTTCCCAGGCTTTGTCAGCCTCAGCAATGGATAGCTCCATGTCTCCACCATAGTGAACACCAATAACCTTGGAGATTACTTTGGCAGAAAGAGAAAACTGAAATCCACGAATCCATCCTCGAATGACAGACAAAGTCTTGGGGTTGATTTTCATTCGCTGGTAGAACTCGTTCATGTCGTCACACATTTTGGCTCCGGCAGCGAATGTGCGAACTGTCTGTAGGTCAATGCACATGCCGAGCAGGTACATCTTGGGTTCCAGCGTCAGAATGATATCGTGAGCAGTGGGATAGAGAGGAAACCCAGGGATGTTGATGGAGAGGCTAGGGTGAATGATGCTTTCTGGGTCAAGCACCTTCTTCTTGCCAGTTTTAGACTTTGCAGATTATTTCACCTACAAAAATCATTTTCAGGAATTAGGGCTTTTCTCGAGACAGAACAAACAACCAAAGATTTCATTTTTAAGAAATAAAATAAATTTTTAGACAGAAAAATTGAAACCCTTGAATGTTTGGATAGTTAAAAACAGAGAAACATTAACAGATGATTCTTAGAAAAATTAGTATCCAAAGTACAGAGAAAAACTGTTCGATTCAAGGTTTTTAAATGAACAACAATGGCAGAAACCGCCAGGATACGCAAAGTGTCCTTTCGGATTCCTCAAAAATATGACATAGAAAAAGAAATAATAAGCATAGATCAGAAGATAGTAAATTGATGAGTAATGAAACGCTTACCATTGTTGCTATAAGGAAGAAGAAGCAAAGAATAGACGGAGAGGAAGCAGTTGCAGAGAAGAGAGGAGGGTTTGAGTAGAGAGAGAAAATCTGATAGAGAGAGGGTTCGTAAAGGTTTGAAAAGGGCGGTTCAAAGTCTATTTAAAGGAGAAGAAAAGTCATTTTAGCGAAAAGGGCCTTGGATAAGTTACGGGTGTCTTTCATCCAGGCTGTAACTTAAGATATTTTCAAAGTAATTAACAAAAAGTGACTTTTAACCCCTTTGCCTTTTTAGAAAATCTCTTACCCTTTAATAGACTAATAGTTGAGATAATAACCTGATCTTAAAGTGGTTGAACTGTATCATGAACAAAGTTAGTAGCAACTAAGTCTGCCGGTATGAAAGAAAGCTTGTAAATAAAAAAGTTAACTTTAAGCTGTAGGATCAATCATACCAAGATTTATCCTTAAATAAGCAAACCTGGTAACATCTAGTGGCTTGGTGAGAATATCAGCCAATTGATGTTCAGTTGGAACATATTCCAATCTGATGTTACCTTTTTCCACATGATCCTTGAGGAAATGATAACGGATATCAATGTGCTTTGTCTTTGAATGCATCACTGGATTTTTTGAGATTGAAATTGCAGAAGTGTTGTCACACATAATGGGACAATTTGTAGTCTTGATGTTGTAATCCACAAGTTGTTGCTTCATCCGAAGTAGTTGAGAGCAACAGCTGCTGGCAGCAATGTATTCTGCCTCTGTGGTTGAGTTTGCAATTGATCCTTTCTTCTTCATGACCATGAGACAAGTCTATTTCAAAGAAATTGACAGGTCCCACTGGTGCTTCTTCTGCTGACTTTGTAGGTTACATAGTTTGCATCTGAGTACCCAACTAGATCAAAGTTGTTCCTTTTCGAATACCAGATACCCAGATTTGTAGTGGTTGAAACATATCTTATGATACGTTTAGCACCAAGCAAATGTGATGCCTTTGGATCTGCCTAAAATCTAGCACAAACACAAATAGCAAACATTATATCAGGTCTACTGGTAGTAAGGTAAAGTAGTGAACCTATGATTCCTCGATACTTGGTCACGTTCTCTTGCTTTCCCTATTCATATTTGTCAAGATGGCAGTCGGTAGACATTGGAGTCTCGAATCCTTTCGCTGAATCAAGACCAAATTTCTTGATAAGTTCTTTTGCATATTTGGTTTGGCTGATGAAGATCCCATCTGAAGTCTGTTGAATCTAAAGTCCTAGAAAGTTGGTGAGTTCTCCCATCATGCTCATCTCGAACTTGCTTTGCATCAGCTTCTCGAATCTTTTGCACAGGCTTTGGTTTGTAGATCCAAAGATAATGTCGTCCACGTAGATTTGTACCAAAAGAGAATGACCCTTGTGCTTGAGGATGAACAGAGTTGTGTCTATTCTTCCTCTCACGAATCCTTGTTCAATTAAGAACTTGGATAGAGTTTCATACCAAGCTCTGAGAGCTTGTTTGAGGCCGTAGAGTCCTTTCTTGAGTCGGTACACTTGATCCTGTTTGTCTTGGATGGCGAAACCTAGAGGTTGTTCAACGTATACCGTTTCTTGAAGATCACCATTAAGAAAGGCACTCTTCACATCCATCTGATATAATTTGAAGTCCATGAACCAAGCATAGGCTAGAAAGAGTTTGATTGCCTCTAATCTGGTAACATGAGCAAATGTTTTATCGAAGTCAATTCCTTCTTCCTATCGGTAGCCTTGAGCAACAAGTCTAGCTTTGTTTCTGGTGACATTTCCATCTTCATCTCTCTTGTTTCTGAATACCCACTTGGTGCCTATGACTGGATGGCCTGTAGGTCTTTGAACTAAGCTCCACACTTTGCATCTTTCAAACTGGTTCAGCTCTTCTTGCATAGCTTCAATCCAGTAATGGTCTTCGATAGTTTCATCAATCTTCTTTGGCTCGATTTCAGACACGAATGCGAAGGCAAACATAGTCTCATTTCGAACATTATTTCTCGTACGAACTCCTGAGTTGAAATCACCAATGATTTGTGAGATGGGGTGATCTCTTGTTTCAATAACAGCTTGAGGAAGATCACTTCTGGTGAGTTCTTCCCTTAGAAAGTCTGGAGAAGGTAGAGAAGGTGATTCACTAAAATTGGGTTCAGAAGAGGTAGAATCTTCGAGACCTTCATTTTCTAGTGAACAAGAAGGGTGAGTGATCTGCAAAGGTGTTTGAGGTAGAACAGAAAAGATGGGTTCAGGGTCAACAGAAGGGTTGGAATAGGTACCAACAGAGTTAAAGTATGCTGGTGCTGGGTTAGCAGAACTAAAAGAGTTTGTAGTTGAAGGATTCTAAGGAGAAGTAGAAGCTTTATTTGTACCTGTCTCAACATCATCAGAATCATCAGCAACATTTGGAGCCTTTCGAGGCTCTAATAAATTGTTTTCATCAAAAGTAACATGCACAGATTCTAAGATTTTCAAAGAAGTTTTGTTAAATATGTGAAATGCTTTTGAATGATTGGAATAGCCCAGAAAAATTCCTTCGTCTGATTTTGAATCAAATTTACCTCTATATTCTTTTCTATTGTATAGAATAAAACATTTACAGCCGAAGATTTTTAAAAATCCTATGTTTGGGGCTCTTCCTTTCCATATTTCATATGGAGTTTTGTTATGAAATATATTTACCAGGGATCGATTCTGGGTAAAACATGTAGAGTTGACAGCTTCTGCCCAGAAGTATTTAGGAAATCTGACTTCTGCCAGTATAGTTCTTGCTGCTTTAATGAATGTTCTGTTCTTCCATTCAGCTACACCATTTTGTTAAGGGGTTCCGGCAACAGAGAAGTTGTGGCCGATCCCGTGGTCATCACAGTATTTTTCAACACCGTTGTTCATGAATTCGATGTCGTTGTCTGATCTGATGTCGCTTATGTCTTCAAGCTTTTGAGTTTGAAGTCTTCTGAAAAGAACAGTGACTAGATCATATGTCTCATCCTTTGAGGTCATTGTTTCGATCCAGGTGAACCTAGAGTAGTCATCAACTACTACAAGTGTATACTTGTCTCCAGAGATACTGACTGTAGTGATTGGTCCAAAGAGATCCATGTGCAAAAGTTGAATAGGTCTGGAAGTTGACATGACAGACTTGTTCTTGAAGGAAGACTTGGAGAGTTTTCCTAACTGGCAAGCTTTGCAACTTCTGTCGTGGTCGGCAGACACCGTAGGTAGACCTTTGACAAACCCATCTTTGGAGAGCTTAGAGAGGTACTTGAAGTTAAGGTGACTAAGATGCTTGTGCCAAAGCCAATTGTTGTCACGAATGTTGTCTGCAACTAGGAAAAGGTTGGAGGATCTCCCTAGAAGGTTTAATTCCACGACATAGGTGTTTCCTTGTAATGTTGAGCAGGATTCACGATCTTTGATGAGACATTGGTTGGAGAAGAATTGGCAGATAAGTCCTTTGTCGCAGAATTGGGATATGCTAAGAAGATTATGCTTTAAGCCATTCACTAGAGAAACTTTGTTGATGGAGAGACTTCCTCTAGTGATTGAGCCATACCCAATTGTTTTCCCTCTTGCATTGTCGCCGAAAATCACCGTAGGACCTTTAATTTCAGCTATATCTGAGAGTAGACTTCTGTTCCCTGTCATGTGCCTTGAACAGCCACTATCGAGGTACCAGATGTCCTTATCTTCTGAATCTATAGTCATGAAGCAGACCTGAAAAAGTCAAAGGAACAAGGTCTCCTTTATTTTCTTTTGGGTCCTGAGGATTAGCAACCTTTTGGGACCCATACCTGCCTAACCTTGAGAGAACTAGGTCTCTCAGATTTTGGTGTGAATCTTAGCAGACATTCTGGGGCCAGATGGCCTAAACAGTTGCAAGAATGACATAGATGAAAGTTCCATGGAGGACAGTGATTAGCTTTAGCTGTAGAGTGCTTGTTACTTTCCTCATTCCCAACAGTAGTCTTGGGTTCAGCTAGCTTGTTGACAGTAGACTTAATTGGTTTCTGTTGAACCTTCCTTGATTTGTTACCAGCAGACTTATCCTTGGCTGGGCTGTTGTTAACTGTTTTAGGAGGATTCAGCAGAATTCCTTTAAGTTTATTGTCAATTAACTTGGGTGCCTTAGCCATTTCATGGACAAACTTGACAGGTACCAGCAGAGATTTCGTAGGTCTACCACCAGCAGACTTTGCTTTAGCAGAGCTGTTGCCGGTAGACTTTGATTTCTCTATTGTTCCTTTCTCGAGTTTCTCATTAGAGACAGTCTCTTTGGCTTTCCTCTTGTGAGCCTTGGGGTAAACATATGGTACACTTGTATATCCAAGTCCATGTTTACCTTTGTTCCCGAAGGTCTATTTGGAGAAGGAAGTATCATCACCAGTCTTGGAGGATTCACCTTTCTCTGTGACAGAAGAGTATGCAATGCTGGGCTCATCATTATAGCCTAAGCCTGATTTATCTCCATTTGGCTTTTGGCTAGAAAGGATTCCCTCGAAGGTTTCCTTGGAGTTGTTCCAGGAGTCAATTGTCTTTTGCAAGGCAATTTTCTCAAGGTCCAACCCTTTGATGTGCTCAGTCAGGCAATCAACTTTATCACAAAGAAATTTGTTTTCTCCTTTTAGCTTGATATTCTCTTGTTGACAGCTATTGAGAGTTTGAATCTCAGCTGCCAGCAAAGATTTCTCAGCAGCAAGCTTTTCAAAGTTCTTAGCGAGTTTTACATAGGCTACTCTGAAAGAGTTGAACTCCTCAAGCATTTCTTGATTATCCATGAGCAGTTCTTCCTTACTGAAGTTTTCATGGTTGATCTCATATTTTACGAAGGGACTAGGTGAGATTTCGACTTCATGTTTAGAGTCATAGGTGGGACTTGATTCATGAGCTATTAAGCATATATTGGCTTGCTCACAATCGTCCTCATCCTCTTCTGAATCTGTCTCAAACCATGTAGCAACTTGTTTCTCTTCAATGTTTTCAGCCAGCATACCTTTTTGTTTTTGAAATTTCTTATAAGGAGGCTTCCGGTATGCTTCGAATTTTAGCTTTGAACATTTAGATGCAAAATGACCAGGTTTTCTACAGTTATAACACGCTAGCTCATTGTTAGATGGGCTTTCAGTAGATTTTCTAAAAGGCTGCTGGTATGTGTCCTTCCTTCCATATTTTGTAAATTTTTTAAAACGTTTAACAAACATTGCAAATTGTTCATCTTAAATAAAATCTTTTTCACTGGAGGAAGTAGAAGGTTTGTTTTCAACTGGGGTTTCTTCTTGTACCATGGCTGGCAAGGACAAGGTTTTGAACTGCTTTTCTTGCTCTAGAGCTTGATTAACTTCAAGCTCGTAAACCTTTAAACTTGCATAGAGACTACGAAGAGTCATTTCATTCAAGTTCTTAGATTCCTTCATGGCGGTAGTCTTAGCATGCCATAGACTACGTAGAGAGCCTAGAAATCTCATGTTCATTTTTTTCTTGTCAGAAGTTTTACCAAGAGAGAAACAGCTATTTATTACCTCACTGAAGTGATCATAAGCTTGTCTCAAGGTTTCCTTGGGATCCTTTTTTAATGAGTTGAATTGTTGGATGAATGTGTACTTCCTGTTGTCTCTTGTATCTTGGTCTCCTTCCAAGTATTCAACAAGAGCTTCCCACATTTCTTTGGTAATAGTACATCAGATCACTTGTTGGCAAGTACTGGTGGCTAGTGAGCTTGTTATGATGTTGATGGCTTTACTGTCCAGCTCCACTAGCTTTCTTTCGTCCTCGGTCCATTCTGATTCTTCTTTTGGTACTTCAGCAGGATTACCAGCAATGCTTGCCAGAAGATTTGCCTTCATTGGTATATGACGTCCTGCGAGTACGCACTTCCATAACCTGTTGTCAATAGAATTCATAAAACGCATTATCTTATCCGTCCATACATCGAAATGGCCTTCGTCCAATATTGGGACGTGGTTCGCATTTGACGTAGGTAGCATGTAGTGTGTTTATGCCATTGGATCGTGTCTCTGAAGAGTTTAATCTTGAAAAAACTAGTTTTCGAAGAGTCAAGCTCTGATACCAATTGTTAGTCCTAAATGGCACAATAATAAGCTAGAAGGGGGGGGGGTTGAATAGCTTATTAAACACTTAAAACTTTTCGTATTGATTCCTAAAACAAGCACTTGCAATCTATTGAAAAGATTGAAGTAGCGGAAGTCTTGCAAGGAACACAGACTAAGTCTTCTACTGAAGCACTACCGGTAGACTTAGCTGGTTACTCAAGTTTGCTGCTAAAGGAATAAGTTAGCATCTGTAATTTTCGTATTGGTCACGTGCAACGTAAGCTAGCTGCTCAAAAAGATATTATCATTAGCTTGGAGAATGATTTGCAGCAAGGATTAAATAACATCACAGGAAGTATGCTTTCGGATGCCAAAGCTGTTTTTGATCAGTTAGTCCGATGGGATGCAAAATTGTTAAGGGTGAAAGCTCGCCAATGTTGGCTGGAGGAGGGAGACCGTAACAGTGCTTATTTTCATGCTAGCATCAAGGACCGAATTCGTCATAATAGAGTTCACCTTCGTTTGGATGATGGCTCTTTTAGTGATGACGCTAACATAGTGGGTCAATTGGCAGTGAACTATTTTCAGGATATGTTCTCTTCAAAACCTCATGTGGTGGATAACTCTTTGTTCCATGATTTCCCTTCTAGGGTGAGTGCTTCTGATAACGAGTCTCTTCACTATATTCCCTTGGAGTCTGAAATTTGGGAGGCTGTGAAGACTCTAAATCCTAATAGTGCTCCGGGTCCGGATGGTTATACTGGTTGGTTCTTTCAAGGATGCTGGGAGATTGTGAAAGTTGATGTTATTAATGCCATGCGAGATGTCTTTTTAGGTAGCTCCCTGTTGATTCCTATTTTTTAGATTTGGTTGAGTCATCCTCTGATTCTAGTGTACAGTGGCTAAAAGGTCTGCGTACCGATTAGTGTGGCAACTGTCTTAGAATCAATTTTTTTAGAACTGTTTTAGTGTTAGTCTAGGCGCGGTTTTGCAAAGCCTACAGCAGCCTTGAAGAACCAACAGACTTTGAAGTCTGCTCAATGCCGAACAGTCAAGTTAAGCCAATTCATAATATTATGACACGTGGACACCTTTTCAGATATTTTCGAAAATATCTGATCTCTATATCTTCATTAAGTTTCATTTTCAAGAAGTCAACTCTTCATGATGACAACTGTCCAGACTGTCTCTGAATTCTGAAGACTGAAGATATTACCGGTTTTGGCTAAGAAGACTTTCCAAGCTGCAGAGCCTGCAAGCTGAAACATTACTCAATTTGGGAATGTCTTCTCTCGCATCTCGATGATTACATCTTCCAAAGCGCCGAATTGCATTCAATGCAATTAAACGTTGGACACAGTTTACCCTGCATCAATCCAACGGTCAAAAGATCTCTTCCTAGTATTTATTCAAGTCTTGAAGATCTGAAGAACAACTCTCTTGCGCAATTAACTCTCAAGCTTCATCTTCAATACTCAAGCATTCAAGAGATCAAAGGACAAGGACTAACACTTCACCAAACTTTCAAGCTGCCGCATGCGCCATCTTAAATTGCTTTTCAAACTTCATTTAGTTTGTCTTTAAAGCATTCTTTAATTACGCACGTGAAGAGAACAATTAATCATTGATTGTTTCTCTCACCTTTATACACTTGGTTAAAAACTCATTTTATACACGATCCATTAGAGATCTAAATCATAAACCTAGTGGATAAACAAAGTGCACTTTTAAAATCCAAAGCTAACCACTTTGGTAGTGGATGTAGTACTATTCACAAGATGCGAACCACTGCCTCAAATCTCAAGCCAGGTCTTTGCTTGAACTGTTTTATTATTCTCATTAACCGCTTGTGTCTATCTTCTATAATGCATCGCTTCGCGGCACAAAGACTCTTAACAACTAAAAATCTATTTGTTTTCGCCCGCCTAAACTCTTCTATTTAATCCTTTCTAAGAAATCTTTAAGAAGAGTTTACGAAAAAGTTTATAAAAACACAACTAGGCTATTGACCCCCGCTTCTAGCCTAGATTGAGCCTATTTTAGGACGACAATTGGTATCGAGCCTAATTCTTTGAAAAATCATTTTTCCAAGATTAACCTCTTGAGAATAGATCCTATGGCTCACATATCTTTACTTCAAATACCGGCCCGTCCCAATATTGGACGAAGGCCCTTCAGTAATATGGAAAGATAAGGTTTATGAGATATATGAACTCTATTGACAATCGGTTGTGGCAATGTGTTACGATGAGGTCCTTATATTCCAATGAAACCCAACCTACTTCTTGAAGTAGCCGGTGGTCCTCTGAGATACCTAAATCTATGAGCGAATGGGCCGAGGCGAAGAAAGGCTCGTTGAACTTCGGCAGCCGAGGCTATTCATATTATATCCAGCTCTGTCGACACAAGCACATATCAACAGATCATCGAGATGCAAAGCGCAAGGAAATGGGGGAAGCCTTGGTGGAATATCTTGAAGGAGATCTACCCACGGAGACAAAAAGTACAACTATATTCAACAGTTCGACTCATTCGAAAAAAGATCTAAGGAAACTCTACAGGCAAGCTCTGACGAGATTTTGTGAGGTAGTAAATAGTTGTTACTCTTTAGGAAAAGAATATAGTGTTAAAAGAAGTAAATATGAGATTTTTAGCTTCTTTAGGAAGTTTGTATGTAAAAACCCAGCAATAAAAGAGTCAAAGACTTGAACTCCATGCACCTCGAAGTTTGTATGCGAGTTTAACGATCCCATGAGCAAAAATTACTTCAAGCTCGAAGAGACAAGGACAAACATTTTAAACTTCCTTCTTTTTTACACATCTCTCGGGAAATTCACGCTCAAGAAAGTAAACCATCTACTTCTTCTTCAAATGAGAATGAAATTCTCTCGGCGAGCAATTTGCTATGTTCGTTAAGAAGTTTCAAAAGTTCTCAAATTTAACAAAAAGAAAAGAAGCAAACCAACGGACTTTCGAGGAAAATGCTGAAAACTCTGATAATGGGTTAGTTTGCTTTGCAGAATTCTGGTCACTTTGCTTCTAAATGTCCTAAGCCTAAATATGAAGCCTATAAAGGAGACCTTCTAAATCATTTTCGAAACATAGAGGTCTTAAAGGGACTTGGAAAACCATGTAGCCAACGGTTTGGCGGTCGGCGAGGATGATAGTGATGACTCACTGACGGACACACATTTGTCTTGTTGCTCTAGAGCCACCTCCCACCTATGACTCAGGCAGGTGAAGTTAAATACTCTCCTTTTCAAGCTAACATAGAACAATCTTACGAAGGGCCTTCAAAGAGAAATCCTCGAGGATGCTTTCGAGACATGCTAGAGGAATTCAATGAATTTAGGAAGGCCTATGTTAGAAGTTAGCTAAAAGTCATGAGAAGGCTGGAGGCTGAGAAATCCGTGACAGAAACCGAATTAAAACTCTCCATGGAGTCGGCGAGGGAAAATATCAAGTTAAAAGAAGAGAACAAGTTTTCAATGAAAAAGGTTGCTTGTCTTATTGATCATGCCAAAGAGTTATCCTGCCGAGAAAAAGAGTTGCAAAAACCATTAACTCATGGAATAACTCAACGGCAGCTTTGATCAAATTCTTGGATCGAAGCCCTCAACGTATAAATCCTGGCTAGGATTCTCTAACGACATCTCTCAGGCAACCTCCGAACAAGAAAATGAACATTTTACAGTGAATAGTAATATTCCCTGCACACATATAAGCTAACAAGGGTAAAGAAGGAATTGGTTATACTGCTACTCCTTATAAATACCCTAAGGTTCAAATTATCAAAAACAATGAAGCTTTGAAAGCAAAGGAAT
>CM028377.1:23867636-23921489 GCA_013146195.2 Codonopsis lanceolata | reverse complement strand
GGAATCACTATATGATTACCACAACCGGTTCTATAAGCTCGGCAGGTTGTCCGTATCATGGCTTTGATGATGAGCATCTTATTGTTTATTTCTATGGGGGATTGACCAGCAAGACAAAAGGTGGGTGGATTCTCGCCAGGAGGTAGTATTCTGAACAAAACTACCAGTGATGCAGAAAGCGCTTGATGTAAGAGCTAGCCAAAAGCACAAGGACTCATGGGAGAAGGTCTACGTTAGACAAGTCCGTGGCAGATCGAGTGATGGTACAACGAGTGATTTGAAAGACTGAAATGGCAGATGTCAAGAGTTCAAGACATTGGTTTTGGGTCAACAACCTCATCCCTCGCGTATATGTAATGATGTGACCCACCCGACCGATTCTGTCCTACTCTTCGCGATCGATAAGGTGTGGATGTCAATGCAATAGGTTTCAATCAACAGGTCGAGGCCACCGCAGCTCAATTACAACGCCGCAAATAATGTTCATCCGAACCTTAGGTATGGTCCACCACAGGACAACAAGGTTTCAGCAAAACTGCTCAATAATCGCCAGGTTTCAAATAGGTCGCTAGCCAGTGGAAATCAATATAATCAGAAGAGCACTGCTGGATGTGCCAAAGAAGAATGCCAGTGACAGCTTCACGAGGACATGGTCCGCCACTAGCGCAGCATGTCTACTATGAATGGAAACTTCCAGCAACAGCATCCAATTTGGAGAAACATGGGTCACCGGCAGATGCAATGGGAGAATGGAGGCAAAGATTCTGGGAAGTTACCATCTAACGGAACCGAATCCAAGTCTAATGTCGTGCGATGACTTTGCGCAAAGGGGAAAAAGCTAGAGGAAGTGGTTGTCGAAGAGGAGCCCGAGTTAGTGGTTGAGAGTTACACTCGAGGCGAAGACTCGAAAAGGAGAAGAGTACGCACCAAGATTTCGTGTATGCAGCCCTCAAGCCCCTGTATGCTTTAAGGGAGATGTAAGGCCTGAGCCGATAAGGCTATTTTTGACACATTCAAGAGGCTTGAGGTAAACATTCCGCTTTTGATCTTCTCAGTTTGCCCAAGGTACGCGGTTCTTGAAAGAGTCAGGCATGAAGAGGAATCGTAAGGTTTTAGTCGAAAAAGGTAAAGATTAGTGAGCATGTGTCTAGCTTCCAAAGAGAGATGCCGAAAAAGTGTAGTGATCCCGTATGTTTGATTCCTGTCGCTTGGGATAATTTGAGCATATGGCTATGCTGACTTGGGGGCTTCAATCAACGCCATGCCCTATGCGCTGTTTGAGACCCCTAAAGTCGGGACCCTACAGATACTCTGGTGGTTATTCACCTTGCCGACAGATCTAATGCGCACCCTAAAGGGTTGATTGAGGATGTTCTAGTCCCGGTTGGGAAGCTCATTTTTCCCGCAGATTTTTATCTTCGAGATGGATACGATCCTAAGGCTCCCATTCTTAGGGAGACCTTCATGTCGATCGCCGTACTAAGTTGGATGTTACTAATGGGTCAATGACTATGGAGTTTGATGAGTTCAATATCTTTGATGCCATGAAGCACCCAAGGATGTGCACTGCGAACTTCATCATGTAGTGGAGCCTATAGCCCAAGAGTGCTTGATGGGCGAGGAGATGATGACATGAAGTCCAGATTGAGAATGCTGTATACCGGTTAGAGTTTGACATTTCCATGAGATGAAGAAGGCGGTGATGAGCTCTTCGAGGATGGCATGTATGTCTCACCATCGGATTTGGTCATTTACGCTTGGAGGTGCCTGAGAAACCATTGCCATCTTGAGAAGGCATGCACCTTGAATTGAAGCCTTCCCGAGAATTTGAAATATGCTTTCTTGGGTGAAGGGAAGACACTTCTGTGGTGATCTCTAGTGTTCTGAATGAGGAGCAAGAGAAGAAATTAGTTGATGTGATCCGGGAGCGAAAGAAGCGACATGGACTATCATTTACATCAAGGGCATAAGTCCTTCCGTATGTACTCACCGGATTTTGCTAGAGGAGGGTGCTGTCGGTAAGGCAGCCGCAGGAGGTTGAACCCACCTATGATGGAGGTGGTGAAGAAGGAAGTTTTGAAGTTATCAGATGGGGATCATATATGCCATATCGCATAGCGAGCCCTACTCAATGTAGCCAAGCCGGGTGGGATCACCGTCCATCAATCACAAGGGCGAAGTTGGTGCCAACCCGGAGCAAACGATGGCGTGGTTCAGATTGACCTTCGCCTACCGAATGAGGTAACTAGAAAAGATCACTTTCCTCCCATTTATTGATCGATGTTGAAAGGCTCATTTAAGTGGCGATTATTGTTTTTCGATGGGTATTCCTGTATTTTCAAATACCAATTGCACCGAAGACCAGAGAAAACCACTTTTACTTGCCCCCTCGGCACCTTCGCTGCCATCGGAGGATGCCCTTTGGTTTATGCAATGCACCCGCGACTTTTCAAAGGTGTATGATGAGCATCTTCTCCGATTTTGTGGAGAATTTTATGGAGGTTTTCATGGATGATTTCACCGTCCATGGAGACTGCTCGACCAATGTCTTGCTCACCTTGCTTTAGTTCTTGACCGATGTGTTGAAGCAAATTTGGTGTTGAATTTTGAAAATGTCACTTCATGGTTGAGCAAGGCATTGGTTGGGACATGTGGTTTCAAAAAGGGTATTGAAGTGGACAAAGCAAAAATTGATGTTATTTCCACACTTCCTTACCCTACAAATGTGCGTGAAGTGCGGCTGCTCCTGGTCATGCGGGTTCTACCGTCGCTTCATAAAAGATTTTTCGAAAATTGCATCGCCTCTATGCACCTTGTTGCAAAAAGAGGTAGATTTTAAATTTGATGATATTTGCAAGAAAGCGTTTGATGAGTCAAGGGCCTGGCTGACATCTACCCTATTATTCAAGCCCCCATTGGTCTCTCCCTTTGAGATCATGTGTGATGCGAGTGATTATGCTTGGGGGCGCTTTTGGTCAAAAGTGGATCGTGCTCTCATGTGATTTATTATGCCTATGACTTTGAATGAGGCACAAAGAAACTATTCCACTACGAAAAAGAGATGTTAGCGGTGGTTTTTGCATTAGAAAAGTTTAGGTCCTATTTGCTTGGGACCAAAATCATTGTGTACACCGATCATGCTGCTCTTAGGTATTTGATGTCTAAGAAAGAGGCAAAACCGAGACTCATTCGGTGGATCCTTCTGTTGAATGAGTTTAACATAGAAGTCAAGGATAAGAAAGGGGCCGAAAATGTGGTGGCCGACCACTTGAGTCGCTTGGTGAGAGGATGACAAGCCTTATGCACCCCTATTAGGCGAGTTTCCCTCGATGAGGCTTTGTGGGCAAGGAAGTGTTCCTTGGTATGGATTTGGTAAACTTTTGGTCTCTAATAAAATTCCCCAAGTTTTTTCTAAATCAAAGAGAGACAAAATCCGCAGTGAGGCTAAGTACTATGTGTGGGACGAACCAAACTTGTGGAAGCATCATACGACCAAGTCATTCGAGATGTGTCCCTAAAATGAGATGGCCTCTATCCTAAAGTTCTCATGAGTATGCATGTGGTGGTCACTTTGGTGCCAAAAACACCGCTAGGAAAGTGTTAGACAAGGCTTCTTTTGCCAAAATTGTTTATGGATGCCGCCGCCTTTGTGTCTTTGGACCGTGTCAACGTGTTGGAAATAGAGATGCCACAAAACATCGTAATTAATTGCGAGGTTTTTGATGTTTGGGGAATTGACTTTATGGGTCCGCTTTCCTATTTCTTTTGGTTTTGTGTACATCTTACTTGCAAGTGACTACGCTTCCAAATGGGTCGAAGCGATCCCTACACGCACCGATGATTCTAAGGTAGTGGTGAGTTTCCTCAAGAGCAATGTTGTGTCTAGATTTGGGATGCCTGTGGCCTTGATCGCTGATAGGGGACTCATTTTTGCAATAGGATGGTGGAGGCCTTGGTCAAAAAGTATAACATCACCATAAGGTCTCTACCGCCTATCATCCCCAAACCAATGGCTGCAGGTTTCCAATAGGGAAATCAAGTCCATCCTCGAAAAGACCGTAAACCCGAATAGGAAAGATTGGAGTCTTAGGCTAGAGGATGCTTTGTGGGCTTATCGTGACGGCTTACAAGACACCTATTGGTATGTCCCCATATCGATTAGTGTTTGGGAAGCCATGTCACTTGCCCGTAATTAGAGCACAAAGCCTTTGGCAATCAAAAAGTTCAATATGAACTTAGACGGGTCCCTGAGGAAAGAAAATTACAATTGAATGAACTAGATGAAATCCTGAGAGAGGCTTATGAAAATAATTTGTCTTATAAGGAACGAGCAAAAGGCACGATAAAATGATTTTAAGGAAGGAATTTAAAGTTGGTCAAAAGTCCTCCTATTTGACTCCGCTGCGCTTGTTTCCCGAGAATTGAGGTCCCTGGACCGGTCCCTATTTGGTGAGGAGGTATTTCCGCATGGTGCGCTAGGATCTCTAGTCTCTCTGAGACCAAGAGTTTAAGGTAAATGGGCAAAGATTAAAGCCCTATTTTGATGGTGGAGATGTTAATGGAGATGATGGATCTCTCACGATCCTAATTATGATTGATCCATATGCTTTGCCGGGCTTACCCAAGATTTGGTCTAGCTAAAGACTGTAAAGAAGGGGCGGCTTACCCAGAGGCAACCCGAATTTTTCTTTGTTTTATTTCTTTTACTAATTTGTGGAATTGGTGCTACTAAGGTATTTTGTGCGGTGTTGTGCAGAAAAGCAAGGAGGAAGGAGCAATGTGTGTGAAACCAGTGGCCGCCCTTGAATAGTAGTCGGGCGCCCGCCTGTATATCGGTGTGGGAGGCCAAAATGTGCCAGGTTGAGGCACCCGCCCTAATAGCTTGATGCGCTCGCCCAACGGAGGTAAATCCAAGCCAAGCTACAGCATTTGAGGCGCACGCCTCGATCCATGCCATGCGGCCGCCTCAAGTTGCTTAAAAACGACACCAAGTTACCGCATTTGAGGCGCGCCTCTAACCATCCACTGCGCCGCCTCAGGTTGTCCAAAAACAACCCAGGATTCTGACAAGATTCGAGGCGCCGCCTCGATCCACTTGCCATGCGCCGCCTCAAGTTGTTCAAAAAATCACGCATGCCAGGTGCCACAAGCAGCATGACGGGACGCCTCACTTAAAGTGCGGCCGCTCGATGTCGAACTCATGGTTCGGATGTCTGACCCATAAAAGAAACTACACGGGTTAAACCAAGTTCGGGTCGAACTGATTACTGAATTGGGTCGAGTATTTAAGGAAATTGGGATTGGTTACCCTCATACAAAACGCAGCTCCCTATTTCTCTCTTTCCTCTCCTTTCTCTCTCCAACAAATCGGCAAACCTCCATTGAAGCCGGCGAAATCCTTCCCCTCTCCACCCTATTTCTCACAAAACCCCCTCTACAAAAGTTATCCCCCTCTTCCTAAGCTTTAAGATTCACCGAACATTCTTCAAATCCGGGCAATTTCATCTTTAACCCTTGAGTTTTCCGGCGAGATTTTGAAGATTCTGGCGAGATTTTGCAGATTCCGGCGAGGTTCGAACTTTCCGGCCATATTTTTCCAGGTTTTTCATCAAGGTTCGGAGCCTCTCTACCCATTCTTTGTGGTTTCAATTTGTGTTGAAGGAGTTGATTATTATCTTGAAGTTATATTGTTGCTTGAACTTAATATGGGAAAAACAAATGGAACAATCGAAAAAGGGAGGAGGAAAATCAAGGAATCCAGAAAAAGCAAAGGCTTGATGAGAGTACATCTAGTCCCTCCCTCGGAACCCTTCTAGTTGTGAGGATTCCCATGACTCCTCGAAGGTTCAATTATTATCGGTCCCAAAACTATTTTTTATTTTCATACGAATAGGGCCATAATTGCGGAGAGAAAGTTTAACATTGGATCATTTGGACTTACTGCTAAATTTGGGTTTCGAAAATGACAATGTTTTTGTGACGAGCCTACGGAGGAGGGAAACAGTTTGGTTGTGAAAGAATTTTACTCGAATATGAATAAAATCTCCACGGATCCAGGGCATTCCTATGTGAGGGGAAAGACGATAAAATTCAGGAGTGAGGACATTAATAAATTTTACGGGCTTCCTAGAGTGACACGAGAGGAATGTGAGTATGTGCAAGCCATGAATGGGGATTGGCGGGTGTATTTCTTGATGTGGTGAGGACATTGGAGGGTAACCAACTCAATGGACCAACAAACCGGATGGTTCGCCCAAGTATGTGATCGAGACTCAGTTTAATTTAGTGGCGAAGGGGGTTAACAAATTTGTGTGTTCGAGGATACTTCCGACATCGCAGCATTTGAGAGTTCCGTGGAATCATGCAATATTGATTCATTTGATTATCAACGGAGGATATATTTCATTGGGGCATATCATTTCGAGATCATATGCAAGATATGGGAGAAAGTAAACGGAATGGATTTCGTACCCATCATGATTGCGGGTTAGTCAAGGCTGCGGGGTTCGGTGGAGTTTTGGAGGCGACAAAGTGAAGATTATTAGGCCCGTCTCTCGAGATTCCCTTGAAAGCAATAAGAGGGAGGTAAGAGGGATGAATGTTAGAATTGTCGAGGAGCGAGGTTGAGGGCAGTGAATTTGAAGAGGAGGATGGCGATGAAGATGATGATGATTATATGGAGGAGGTTGAGGATGTTGGTTGGGGGCTGCAGTGCAGGTGATAGTGGCGTGGATCGTTTGATTACTCGTATGGATAGGCGGTTGCTATTTCTATGGATCGTCGAGGGAGATCCACGATTATTTGTGCGCGTGGCACCACGGCATGATGACGGAGATGGCGAGGTGGCCATTTCGAGCGACTCGGTCGGCGGGGTCCATGGGACTATCATTTCGAGCCGCCTCGGTAGTTCAGAGGTATCCCTACCCTGTCTTACTTATATTATACTTACGTGATGCATATGGGACTATGCATGATTTAGTGAGGGGTGGGGTGCATGTGCATGTTTGTTGTTGTATATGTTTATTTCTTAAAAAAAAAAAAAAAGAGAAGTGAAAAGCAGAGGGCACTTAGGCAAAAGGAGAGGGTGTGAAAAAAAAGAGGTGAGTGAAAACAGAGAGGGCACTTAGGCAAAAGGAGAGGGTGTGAAAAAAAAAATGAGAGTCTAGGTGAAAACCGGAAACGACACCTAGGAAAAAGGTGAGTGAGTGAATTACTTTCTATCTTTTATATCACTGGAGTTGGAGACATAAGGGAGGATTGGAGCGTAGGGTAAGATTGCTTATTTTTGGCGTAGGAGGTCTGGGTTAGAGGCGTGAGGTTAGAAAATCCTCGGTTTTTCTTTTTGGTGATATAAGGGGTGTTGGTGTAATTCACGAGGTAAGTCTTTGCTTGGGCATAGACTTTATTTTGAGGGAGTAGTAGTGTGAGAATAGCGTGGGGGAAACATAGGACATATTTAGTTCCCCCTAGCTTTTTGATGTGTGGGCCTTAGCTTGGATGTCCCGTTTTTGCATATTTGGAGTTGGGGTCGAGCTAAGGCCATTGGTAACATTGTTATTTTGGAGTGATAAGGAGGCGGAGTTCCATTCTCAGTACGTTGATTGAGTGGGTTGAGTTTGTTGACTTTTGATTCGGAGGTTTAGAGGAGATTAGGGGTCATTTTCCTCCCATGCTACGCTGATTAGACCGATGCTTAGAGTGGGGATAGGATATTACTCAGGGACGAGTAATGGTCTAAGCGTGGGGGAATTTGATGTGGCGGATTTCATTATATGTAATTCCCTAATTTTCTAGATATTTTATCATTATTTTAATGTAATTTAGATTAGTTTGATGTAATTTTGAGTAGACTATGAATTGGTGAGTTTGTGGGAAATCTTTGTAATTTTGAGACATATTTTGAGTGATTTTGTGTTGTTCCTGCAAAAGTTTATTAATGTGGAAGATAAAGTTGCTAGTATCAGAAGTGCAGGGACCAACCTGCGAAAAGTGAAGTTCAAGGATCGATTACAAAGCGGCGAGTTCGAGGATCGAAAGGAGAAAGGTTGGAGTTTCGGGGACCAAAGTGAAAGATAAGGATTTGGAAGCGGTGTATTTTTGGCATTAGATGGTAGGAGTATTTGGATGTTTATTATTAAATATTCTCTTTCCTTTTCTTTGGAGATTTTCCTTTTTAGTTTAGGTTTTGGGAACAAGTATATATACTTGTTTTAACTTCAGAATTAGGGGCCGTTTTTCTACTAATTTTCTTCCTTAGAGATTCCATCAGTTTTCATGGAAGCTTAACTTCATTGCTTCGGATTTTGATCTTGAACCGTTTATTTAATTCAATTGAGGTATTTATTTCTTTATTTCTTAATCCCTATTCATAGTTTTACTTGTTTTAATTGCTAGATCGATTTTAGGGTTTTGAGATTTGATCACCCTCTTTTCCCTTGTAATTGATTTAATGCTAGTTTAATCTTAAGTCTGTGTCAGATTAGGATTTTTCACAAGTAGCATCTTTGAGATTTATGCATGTGTCATGGTAAATTGAAAAGGGGGTAAAACTAGATTTTGTTCTAATTGCAAAAGATTAGTGAATTCCTTGATCTTAATTTCTTAAAGCTTTATCAATCGTTATTGTGAATCTAGACTGTGTTAGTTAGGTTTAGGTAATGATTAGGGGAATAGGTGAGTGTGTTACTGCTTATAACCATTAATAAGGAAGAAAGAGGGATTGAAATACATCTCGGATCAAGTGAATAGGGAGGAAGGGAAAGAAATTATACCGATGATATTGGATTGATAAACGGGGACGGAAACAAATCTGAAGTGCTTGCCTTTAATTGTTTTACAACTTAGTTCTTAATTCCCGTTTTAGGTAGTTAATAAAAGCAAAATTAAACCCTCTATCTTGTCAAGTGACAATTGTGCAACCGAATAACCGTTCTTCAGTGGATCGACCCTGGACTTGTCCTAGCTGCAGTTTTGTAGCCGAGTCTTGTCTTGGTAATTAATTTGTAGGCATGCGACTTTAGCCTATCAGAAAGTAAAGAGGCTTTAGATTTAGAGAAGTCTTAAATGGCTGTACACGAATATATAATCAGAACAAAAGCACACTTAATACTTCTTTCAAATGCAGATTTAGGAAATCAATTAGAGAATAACTTTTCCAAAGATAAATTAATTTGTAAAAAGCTCATAGATATATAAGGACTGAGAGATAAGTAATTGTAAGAACATATGAATTTATTCAAAGATAAATTGCATATTACATCAGCCTAAATAATCTATGTACAGTTTCTGTTTTTGTCCTCTCAAACCTTAATCCTTACTTAATTATCCATTTATGAATATATAAGCAATCAAGGGCAATAGGAGACCAAAACGATAAACTGTTATGAGAAGAGAATTTTCAAGGTCGTTCAGATAAAAAATATCTGAATGATTGAATGTAAAGCACTTGGCCTTCTATGATGAATGATTATTGCACAATCAACAACATTTGTATTGGAATACAAATCTGAAGATATGAATGCAATATCTACATGTAGCTCTTCATTTTCTTCAGACGTTATCTAACATCAATCTTCAGATCTTGATCTCTGTCTTATGAAGTTTCTGATCAATCTCTTTTCTTCTCAAAGCTTTTCTTCCTAGCAATCCACTGAGAGTGTCTTACTAAAATCTGGATGAGTTTACTGCGATCTAGTGTCGAGATCTGAGATGCGTTGGTGGGCACGATCTCGTTGTAGATCTCTTTTCTTTGAAGCTCTTGAGTGAGTTCTGATTTCAACTTCGCTTGTGCGTGTATCAGTCACTCGTTGCTCATCATCTATATGTCTTGGGTAAGAGAGAGGATTTATATAGATTGGAGTCAATGTGATCGTTGAGAGATGAAGATTTGATGTTTCTATCTGTTTAGAGATATAGTTGTTGAAGTCTATCAGATAGAGATATTTGTCCATAAGATCTTTGACTGTTTGGGGCAAAGATTTAGTCATGTAGATCTTGGAACTTGTTGTGCAATCGGGCGTGTTGATAAGTCTCTGAAAAGTAGGTCGATGTCGATGCCTTTGTCGGGTGGTGCTGTTTCAATAAAGTAATTGCTTTTTGACTTTATCAGACCACGTGAGTGAGAGAAAGTCTTGTAGCTTTTAACTATGTCAGGCTTTTTGAGGCTTGAACATATTAGTCTTGATTTGAACTGCTTCTAGTCTTTTCTCTATAGCACGTGCAGAATTAAGTCTGCCGATGGGATGCTTCGGGCCAGTGGAACATGTCTTCTAGTTCAGGAGAACTGATGTCTGCTGGTGCGAACAATTTAACTTGTAGCATGTCTGCCGGTGGTGAGTCTTCAAGATGTTCTAATCTTATCCTTGAAGGCTTTTACATTCTTTGCAAGTCTTAGGTGCTTAGTGCATCGAAGTCTTTGATACATTTGTTTGATCATCATGTAGGAAGGTAGGACTTGATCAGGTCGCACCTAATCTAAGACCTATGTGATGCCACACGAGTTTCCATGCTAACCGATACGCAGACCTTTTAGCCACTCATGATGACTCACTGTAATGGGAACAAGCAAATCAATATTTATAGAATATGCACAGTGATAAGTAAATTATCAAGAAGCATATTCCAACAATCTCCTCCTATTTGCTTGGAACCATTACAAAATGACATATACAAAGTACTAAAGCATTTATCAAGACATAGTAATAACATGTCCACAATGAATAATCATTTTATTACAAGACATGTCCTATGTTGATAATTACATAAGCGGTGGCTTTTGTATAGTCTACTATTGCTATTACAGACTCGATAAATCAAAGTACTGAACAAGTAACACAATAGTAAAAACAATTTAGATAACTTAGTATTTTTTAAAGAGGTTTGAACAGGATCAAAAAGGTTTTTTAGAGTTCTTACTTGCACATAAATTTTATAAACTAAAAGATTGTTTTGGCAAGTAAGAGTAGCAAATCCTTAAATAAATGTATGTTTTTGAAGGTAGTTCAAATAAGGATTGCTTGTAATACCATTTTGGAAAACTTTTATGGTTCTGTTGAAAGTAAAGGATCTCTGTTGAAAGTAATACTCAACAGAGGGTTTTTGTTTCGAGCAAATTTTTCAACAGAAGTGCCACATAGGCTGGGCATGATTAACTAAGAATCAGCTTAGGGAAATGATTGTCACATTGTGTGTGTTTTCCATTTGCTCTTGGTTTTGCGATTTTAGTTATGTCATAACTTTCCTCCTTATGTCATAATTCTTCCTTCTTAATAGCTCTTCTTCTTAGATATGCCATAGCGATATGTCATAACTCTCCTCCTTAATGGTTGCAAGCAAGAAGAAGTATTCTTGAAGGACGGTTGCAAGCAAAAAATAGGGAAAGATACTAGAAGAGATGGACAATTGATAGAGAAGATGATAAAAGAGAAAACACTAAATAATGCAAGAAAGTACTAGCAAGTTTTAAATAGTACAAACTAATTTGAATCTCCAAAACTACCAGTGCTAGAATCTAAAGAATAGTTTCTATCGATCGAGAAAAGCTTTCTTAGAACAATTCTCGGCGATCGGCGAGGTCTCTAGTATGCTGAGGAAGATGTTCATCCTCGTGGACAGTGGAACGAATGGAATGGTAGGAGCACGGGAAATAGCTGCTAATTCTATCATACCTGTGAACGCCAGACCCATTTACTTGTCTTTGTACGATTGATCAGCAAATGAGGGAGAAGACAACTTCAGACCAATTGATGGGATGAGAATCAAGAACAACAATGGTGAAGTTTCGAAGTCTTCTGGTGTTGCTTCTTGAGCACTTCGTGAAGCGAGAAGGCATCGACTCGAGAATTTCACAAATATACATATCGAGGGATAATTGTTGATGTCCCATGTCTTGTAGTCATCGCGAGTGGTGACGGTATGGTGAAGCCAAGAGTTGTTCCGAGTCTGATCGGCAAGGGATTCAGGTCCAACAGAGGTAAGCTGGAAGACTCTTGATAGGTTTTATGCATTGAGAACAACTTCGGTGCCTCGAATGCGACCTTTGAAGCTGGAACCATCTCTTGTCAGTCGCATCCTTGAGTAGAATTCATCAACCAATTGAAGGCTGTAGAATTCTTCACGAAAAGAAAGGATGAAGATGAGTCCACTACTATGAAGAAGATCTATAATCTTAGCTCCAACAGTGTTGTCGAGGAGAAATTGTTCTCCTTGAATCGTGTGACCAAGAATGTAGGGCGAGAGCCTATGCAGTTGCATATAGATTCAAGGGGGCGATTGGGCTAGAGCAATTTGTTGGAAGAAGCGACCATGAAGATTTTCTCAGGTGAAAAGAGCACGCACTGATAATAATCGTACCGATTTGTTTGGAAGGGAAACAAGGATAACGATGGAGAAATATCAAATATTGTAATGTGTGTGTATATATATATATATATATATATATATATATATATATATATATATATATCAGTACTTTCTGAGAATGAGCAGGAAGAACACACTTTTCAAGAACCGTCGTTTAAGTATCTATTATAGAGATGTAGTGACTGTTATGTGAAATGGCGAAGTAATTATGTCAAAGCTCTTATTAGGAGTGGACGTGTTTTTCTTGGAAGGGTGGCGATTCATGATTACGATATTAAGTCATCTAGGGAGTATGAATTTGGACAGTTTTGAGACTTAAATCGAAGTTTCTCCATATCCAGATGATAGATATGAATTATGGTAAAAAATATTGTATGAAGAGAAGAAAATTTGCGTTTGTCATTAATAACCTTTTAGAAAAATAATACAAGTTCTAAATACGAACCTTTGAAGAAATGTGATATGTTTTGAAATTCTAAAATTTTTAGAAGATAAATTATAAGGCATTCTGAATCATCTACACAATCCTTAGCAATCTCTCAAGTCTTCAGAAAGTTTTAGAATTTTAAATCAGTTTTTAAAGAAGTATTTCATAAAGTAGAATATGTTTTTCAAAATAGTAAGGAATTTTGTGTTCTTTGTTTTTAGAAGATAATTGTACGGGACTTTCTGAATCATCTACATAATCCTTAACAATCTCACAAATTTCTTATAAGAACATAGAACAGTAAAAGACTTTTTGAAATTTATACCATTTTTGAAAAGTAAAAAGACTTCTTTAACCATTTTGAACAGTAATCAGTGATTTTAAAGGACGTTTTAAGTCATAAATGTCTTCACAAGGGAAAGAACAACAGAGATTGAAGTCTGCTGTTAAAGAGATTGTGAACGGCAGAGGTGGAAGTTTGCAGTTCAAGTTTGACCAGCAGAGATTGAAGTCTGCTGTTACAACTGATAACCTTGAGGAAGTATGCAGCAGTAATGAAAGTCTGCTGATACCAATTGATAACGGCGGATAGAAGTGGAAGGTGAGTAATTAAGAACATGTCTACTGGTATCAATTCTTGGATATGCGTGGTTATCAGTCTTTTGAACACACGGACGATGGTAGCCATAAAATAGCTATTATACCAATTGAATTTTGTGTTCAAGAAGGATGGAAGTCTACTGATATTAATGGTTGAAAGATAGATGATTAGTAAACTAGAGATTGAGGTATGCCGCTGTCAAATGAATGGATGACAAGAGAGTAGGCATATATGAGGGTCTGCTGATGAAAGAGATCAGCAGGAATAAAGTCTGCTAATATAGGGTGTATATAGATAAGTTTCGCAGAGAAGAAGATTTGTTGAATAAAGATGGAACAGCAGACATTGAAGTCTGCCGATACCAAATGAATGAAGAATTTTGCAACAAGCTTTTCCTTTGGAATGCCTTGGCTTCTGGAAGGATGAACCATAGGCTTCATCGCCAATGAGAAGGAAACATAAGTATAGAGAGAGAGCCGAATGCTTCTTCCTATAAGGAGCAGCAGTAGTGACAGCGGAAACAGTAGTACTTGAAGAAGTCTTTTGCAGTTGGCTCCTCCTCACTGGTAGATTACTTGTGTTTTGAATTTTTTAGAGAGAGAAAACAAGGTCTGCATGTGTTTGGTGTAGATGAGGTAGAGAGTTGGGTACCGACAGACTTCCTTTATACCTTAGCAGCTGTTTAGGAGGTTCAGCTGCTTCATCGGCAAGGATTAACTGATGACTATACTTCTTTTCAACAGAATCCCAATTGAACGATAAGAGCATTTAGAAGCAAAATGGAAGACAACAACCATTTAAGTTAGAGCACTTGGATCACAGAAAAGCAAGTAGCTCATACTTACTTTGGCTGAAGGTTCTGAAGAAGAATAATGAATTTTGCTTCAAGGTCAACAGCTAAGATGATGACTAACCTTTTTAGGAAAGGAAGTCATCTTTGTTCAAGACAAGGGAAAGAATTTAGAGCAAAGTTGTCATTGAACGGATGAAGCAGCAGATCAGAAAAAGAATTGTAGAGACTGCTTGTTCCTCGAAAGGTCGTTGTTTCAATAGCAGAGGTAAGGTCTACCGTTGAAGCTAAAGAGACTTGAAATTAAGGATGGGAATTAAGATTCACCAGAACATCATGGGTTGAGATGAGATCTTCAATTCCTGATGAAGTAGTTGCAAGGTATGCAGTTCCTTCTAAGAAATCCAAATATGAAATTATCCATATTTCAACACTAATTCTTTTGATGAGATTTCTACCAGTAATCATTGAAGTTTTTACTTGAAATAAAACTTTTTATTTAAAAAATAGATCCTAGGAAAGTCTCATCATATTTATTATGTTGAATGGGAATATTTATGGTTTAAGGATTGGTTTGCTGTTGGGTTAACAGCAGAGTTATATTTGTTGTTTTGAATTCGGAATAAAATTTTTATGATAAGTACAGATACCGAAATCATAAGCAAATATAAGATTTCATGTTATCAAGGAATATTCATGCAAAAGCAGATAGACATGAAGTAAAGATGCTATGAACAAGTTCTCATTTAGATCAAAATAAGCTCGAATACAAAGAGGATCTAAAGATTACAAAGTTCATTACAACTTCCGGTGACTTAACTACTCATTTGAAACAACTAATCTAAACACCTGATACAATTCTAAAGATAAGGATGTTACAAGGAGATGTCTATGAAGACCATGGACCCGGCTAACCGGTTGGCAAACGGAATATAGGTCCAGATCAAAGGACTCAAAATCGAACGAGGCAGCCAAACGGAATCTCTACATTTTGAAAAATGTAGAAACGTGATCCTGTCGCCTTCTCTTCCTTCTCCCATTAGCTAGCTCTCAAGCCCAGGTGACCTTCACAAGTTCGCACGACTTCCTTTCGAAAGTCCATTGTTGTGAAAAGAGCTGATCTCGTAAGAGAGGCATGTCAGCAAAGGAACATGTAGAAGGTCTACAATACCTTGAAGGAGCGGCTGACATGAGCATGGTCACTGGAATCTGGGAGAGGCATGCTAAATGGTTGTTAAGGAAAGTCTTTATACACGAGGAATCCTTGAAGCTAACCAAACTAACCAAACAACTTTCGAATGATAGGAAGAGTAATTCCAAGTTGTTGAGAAGAAGTCTTGATCTAGTGCTAAGAATTCTCCTAAGTAACATATATGAAGAAAGGGATTTTTTATCAGAGTCTATCATAGTGTTTGGGGTAGTTTGCGAGTGATAGAGAAGAAAGAAGGAATGTCTCTATAAATACTCGTTGAGGCAAGACAATGGACCGATTCATTTAAGAATGAAGAGTCCTTTCAACCACTCTCATTAAAGTTATACAGGGAAGAGTGAGAGTTAGTATTAATTTCTAGATATCCGGTAAAGTGTCTTCTTTGGAAAGCTAAAAGGTTTTGAAAAGAAAGTTCAGCTTTCTAGATAGGATAAAACGTCTTTAAAAAGATAAAACAATTTTTCAGTGGGATTTGACAAGACACCCTTTTTATCAGAAGAGTGTTTCGGGAAATACATTTCCCACATTTCAAAGTCATTTTTGTTTTTACCGAGATTCTATGAAATTTGTCTTTAGCTTTTAAGAAATAGTCGATTTCCAAAAGCTTTACCTCAACCTTTGTAGAAATTGCTAAAATAACCATGAAGTTTGCACAATGTCTACTAAGGTGGAAACTTCTATAAGTCAGCACATAGAACTGAGCTTATGAAGTACTGAGCAGCAGGAAAGAACTTCAAAGAAGATGGTTTGATGATGACAAAAAAAAATTCTAAGAAAAATGAGGCATCAAACCAAATGAGTAATTTATAGATCACACTTTAATGGAAAAGGAAAGAAGCGAAGTATGATAGGTAAAGTTACTCGAGTTTTATATTTGCTAAGAAAACAGATAAGAGCAGAGCAAACAAATATAAGGCTATGCAGAGATGATATACGTGTGACCATTTGCTAGAAGCATAAATTAATACCATAAAGTATTGGAATGGTCCACTTGGTGGATGGATAGGTCCACAAATATCACCCTGAATTTGTTCCAAAAAAGATGGTGATTTATATCCAACTTTAGTTGGTGATGGTCTAATTATCAATTTTCCTTGAGAACAAGCATCACAATGTAGTTCATTAGATTGAAAAACCTTATGGTTTTTCAATGGATGACCACTAGAATTCTCAATAATTATCTGCATCATTGTTGATCCTGGATGCCCCAATCGATCATGCCAAGCTTTAAATGTTTCAGTAAACTTCAGGTTTACTATAGAATATGATTCAAATATTCTTATGATTGAACTATACAATCCTGAAGATAGAGATGACAATTTTTCTAATATACGCTTACTTCCGGAAGTGTTTGAGGTAATGCAAAGATATTCATTATTCCCCTTATTCATAGTCTCAATATGATATCCATTCAGACGAATGTCTTTGAAACTTAACAAGTTTCTTTGAGACTTAGGAGAGAACAATGAATTATTTATCATGAATTTCATGCCTCCAGGCATTAGGAAAATTGCTTTGCCAAATCCTTCAATTATTTTGGCATTACCAGATATAGTGTTGACATTAGCCTTGTCAACTTTGAGATAAGAAAAATATTTCTTATCTTTAAGTATGGTATGCGTAGTAGCGCTGTCTACAAGACATAAATCTCCTCCTTGGATTTTGGATTGAAACATATATGTGATCTATTTTAATATGAGAGAAAGAAAAATAAGATGAATAAATATGATAACACATTGAATGCAAAATACATATATAGCATGTATTGTGAACATGCTGGTATACATAGGAAAAACAGATAATATTCCTACATAATAACATGTTACTTTTTTCACACCTTCTACCTCGAACTCGGACCATAGCTTCATTCCTATGTTAATTTATTGTTCATGATCAATATCATCACTAATGGTATTGGTCATGTCGACGTTGGCCATATCACCAAAATCAAAATAAAGATCTTCAGGATCATTTTCAAGGAAATTTGTCTTAACATTTTTCCTTTTTGTGATCTCTCATAAAGATCAACTAGATGTTTCGCCATTCGGCATGTGCGTGCCCAGTGGCCTTTCATGCCATACCTAAAACATGAACTTTTTTCATTGTTTTGACGCACATTTTGCCTACTCGAAGAGTTGTTTCTATCATCATCTCTGTTCCACTTCAGGTGGCGAGAGGAATTTCCATTATATGGATGATGATGATGATAGTTATTTCTTCCATGGCCTCTTCCTCGGCCTTGATTTCGACCACGACCCCGGCCTTGTCCATGATTTCCTTGGTCTCTACCACGACCGCGACCACGACCACGACCACTACCACGCCCACGCTCTTGCCTCTCATCATACATAGTCCCATTCGTTTCAAGGAATGGGGCTGAACCAGTTGGACGAGATTCATGATTTTTCATTAGAATCTCATTATTTTGTTCAGCTACTAGGAGGTAAGAGATCAATTCAGAGTACCTTTTAAAACCCTTTTCTCGATATTGCTGCTGCAGGAGCATATTCGAGGCATGAAATGTGGAGAATGTCTTCTCCAACATATCATATTCAATGATGGTTTCCCCACATAATTTCAACTGTGAAGTTATTTTATACATCATAGAATTATATTCATTGATGATTTTAAAATCTTGTAGGCGGATATGAATCCAATCATGGTATGCTTCTGGGAGAATGACCGTTTTCAAATGGTCATATCTTTCGTTCAAATTTTCCCAAAAGACGAGTGGATCATTAACCGTGAGATACTCCATCTTTAGGTCTTCGTGGACGTGGTGGCGTCGGAAAATCATGGCCTGAGCCAGATGTTGATTACTTATTCATTCATTATTACTTCGTTGGATAGTATTTTCAAGGATTCTGGTGGCCGGGTGGGTTTCGAACTCTATTTTCCAAGACATATAGTTTTTCCTAGTTATGTCCAGCCTTTCAAATTCGAGCTTAACGATGTTTGCCATTTTTGAAGAAAAAACTATAAAAATGAAACATATATATTAATAAAATTATGACATGAAAAATTTATTCATATGATAATCAGTACATGTTAAAATGTATGTTAAAAGCTATTGTAACTGCTAACATGACATACATGATACAAAGATAAACAATAAAAATCTGAAAATTGTTTGGAGGGTATTCAGCAACGAAAACCAATGCGGTGCACACAATAACAAGTATGATAATAATCATCAACATTGGGTTAAAAATTTTGTAGAAGATGATATGGTTTTGAGAGTTTGTAAGGAGGTAGTAAAAATGTGAGTAATCTATTAAGATGTTGTTGTATATATGGAGAAAAAAATGACCGTTTATGACCGTTAACTAGTCGTTTATGATCGTTGGAGGAGAGAGATAAAAATCAGTTAACTAGCCGTTAGAGGAGAGGGGTAAAAATGTAAAAAAATTGATTTAATAGAATTGCATTTATATTATGAATAAATATAAATCTTATTAGGAGCAATAAATAAAATAACTCTGCATGAATATTTTTCAGCCAACTTTATACAGCTATTATATAACATACATATATATTCACGTCACGCTATTCAGCAAGCCTTTATGTAGGTGTTTGAAAGTCAGTAATAAATATATATGTATATATGGTTATTCATATATAGAATTGAAATATATGTATATTTATAAATATTCAGTTTATAGCTCGAGGTTATATCCGCTCAAGCATCAACGAATATATATATATATATATATATATATATATATATATATATATATATATATATATATATATATATATATATATATAATAAAAATAAATTATAATTTCGTCATCTCACCATAAATTATCGACGGTGTTTTAGCCAACATTTTCCTAATAATGGTGATATACGATATATATTGAAGTAAACCAAAGACATAAAATAAAGAATATATCAGTAGAAAATTTTACCGTTTGAGATTGTTAAGAGTAGAACAATCGTGATGATAACGTGTTATAAAATAACCACAAACTTAGAACAAAGAGTGTACTAGAGAAAGAGAGAGAGAGAGAGAGAGAGAGAGAGAGAGAGAGAGAGAGAGAGAGAGAGTTTTATTCAGAGCTGAAGGATTCGGGGTGAAAGATAACTTCAAGCTACTCGGTATTTATAACCGAGCAGCACACATACAATTGAAACAACCTTGCAATAACTACATGCAATAACTATTGCATCATTCAATGCAATGTACACACCTATACTTAGGCTTATTGACTTTCATAACAGTTTGCGTTATTTAGACCATGTTTCTGACATTTTTTCCTTAATCACAAAAATACCATCAATCTTAAAGATAATTATATCCTTACAGCTTATAAGTAGACCCCTTCCTATTTTTCTAAAACAAAAAACCTCTAAGTAAACCTCACAACCTAAAACAAATATACCCCTTCTTCTCATCTTATTCATCATCTCCTTCATCTCTAAGTAAACACCCCAATACATACTCATTCTTACAAAGTCATTCTTCTTTAAACCCTTCTTCTTCCCCTAACTAATATAACTCTTTATTCTCAAACAAATCTTGTTATCCTTCATCTTCACGTTTTTAGTTGTGAAAACCTTCTTCCATAGCCAAAAACCTTCAACTTCCAAAAAAAAAAAACATAGGACTTCAACATTGTGTGTGAAGAAATCAAGTATGGATGAAAAAAAAGAGAGGGTAATATGACTATTGTGGTAACATATAAAACATTTTTTTGCTTAAAGTTGTTTAGAAAGTATTTTTTTCTGCTTAAAAAAGAGGTCCTCATCGTGCACGGTTCGGACTTGGAGCACCAAACATTTATGAAATATTCGGTAGGAGTCAACCGGACATATCATAAATGTTCGGTTCTCCCTATCCGAACATATCTGTTCTGTTCCACCTTATCATGCCGAACATTTTAAATTTGTTCCATCAGTAGGGGTCGAACATTTTTTAAATGTTCTACTGAGTGGGGCCGAACAATTTGAAAAATAATTAGTCACTTGTGTTTTTGATGTGTTATTGTTTTTTGCTATATGATTCAAACATGTTGTCGACAAATCCTAGTGTTGATGGTCATTCTACTAATGAGATTGTTCATGTTGAAAATAATGTGATAGTTCATATTCAAGACATTGTGGCGGATTACACAGATATGTTCATGACGCGTGAACTCTTTTCATCTCGCCAAATGTTGATTGATTGAGTTCGTGTTAGGGGGAATGAGCTTGGCATGGTAATAATAGTTAGGAGGTCAAACAGTGGTGCAGGAAATAAAAAAGTGGGTCAATACAGTGGATTCAAGAAATCACAAGCAAATGATGAAAATGAAATTGGAAAGAAAGATAAGGAGGTGAGTAAACAAAAAAGCATGAAAGAAATCGGATCTAAGAAGGTTGGTTGTCCATTTAGTTTGAGGTGCATAGAAGTGTCAGTTGGACAATGATCATTGGTTATGAAGTGTGGTGTCCACAATTATGAACTTGAGCGTCAAAGAAGGTCATTCATATGTCGGTCAGTTATCAAGGGCTGAGGAGGAATATGTGGTTGATATAACATATGCCAATAGTAATCCAAAGGACGTTGTGGCCCGTTTGAAAGAAAAATTTCAAGAAAATAGATCTACAATAAGGACTATCTACAATACATGTTTGAAGAATAGAGTTATCAAGCGTGAAGGTCGATCACAAATGCAATAACAACTCATGTTTATGTTGGAGAAGTATGGATATGTTCGTCACCATTGGTGTTGTGAGAAGACTCATACTGTGAAGGATTTGTTTTTCGCTCACCCATCCAGCGTTGATTTATTGCATGCCTTTCCGAAAGTCATATTAATGTATTGCACGTACAAGACAAATAGGTACAAGTTACCTTTGTTGGAGATTGTTGGTGTTACGTCTACAAATATGACATTTTTAACTACATCTGCTTATTTAAAGAATGAGAAAACATACATCTATATGTGGGCGTGCACATGCTTGAAATCATTGATGGAGCAATGGTGCATGCATATTGTGATCGTTACTGATAGAGAAATTGCTTTAATGAATGCAATTGAGCGAATGTTTCCTACCTCGAGACATTTCCTTTGTCGATGGCACATCAATAAGAACGTTTTGGTAAACTGTAGGAAAATCTTAACGACAAAAGAAAAGTGAGATTCGTTTAATATATTTTGGAATTTGTTGGTGCTCGCTGATACTAAGTCGTAATATAATGAATCTCTGGAAAGACTCAAGTTCGATTTCAAAGAATTTCCAAGTGCCATCAAATATGTTTTGGAACAATGGATTGAGCCCTACAAAGAAAGATTTGTGTCATGATTTGTGTCATGTTGGCCAAATATCGTCATGCATTTTGACAATTCCACAACAAGTAGGTATTAATTGCTTTCGTTTTTTTGTTACATACGTTCTTCAAATTCGTTTAATGATTGTATGTACTTTCAAGGCGGAGTGTCAACACGCAGCATTGAAAAGACAACTTGGATCGAGCCAAGGTAATTTTGAGACTTGTTGGCGATAAATTCACACTCTCATTGAGACTTCTCACAACGCAATCAAACATTCATTTGAGAAGAGCAGAAACGTAGTCATGCACAAATTCAAATCAGTTATATTCATGGATATGCGAGGCATGATATCCATACAGGCGTTGAATACGATTAATAAAATAGAATTTGTTGTTAGCAAAGATACTGTTGTAGAGTCTTTGTTGTGTGGTTGTGTACCGAGAAAGACATGTGGTTTGCCTTGTGTACATGTGATCGTTGAGCATCTCAAATTGGGCAAGTCAATTTCCTTTGATCAAGTTGACACATTTTGGAGAAAGTTGGATGTCACTGGTTATGTGTGAAAATAATGGGATTCAGGGTGAAATGGATTGTGCATGGAAAAATACAATTGGAGAAATTCATTCTATATACCACAATTAATGTGTTTTTGATGTTTACTAGATCTTTACAATTAAAAAATATATTCTAAATTCATGTTTAATTAATCTTCTTTCAATAGGTTACGCGACAACGATTGAAACTCAACTCTGCGATTCGTTTCGTTGATCTACTCCCATCACAGTTTGCCAATTTTATTCGGAGACAAAGGATGTTAAAGCAGATGGGCATTGCGGTTTTCGTGCGGTTGTTGCCATACTTGACTTAACTCAAGATGGATGGCCTGCAGTTCAACGAGACCTCCATCATGAGCTGACAACTAGCGTAGAGTTATACAAACGTGTTTTCCTGGCAAGTGATCGTGTTGATAAGGTCCTAAACATGCTCAATTATTACAAGGTAATGCACAGCGAAAAACATTGGTTTTATTTACTAGAAATGGGTCACTTGGTTGCATTAGTGTATAATGTAGCTTTGGCATCTCTAGATACACGAATGTCCGTAACTTATCTTCCGTTGAGGACTACGCTTGAGACTTCCCCAAGTTTATTTATATCAAATAAATAAATGAAGACCATTTTATCGAGGTACACACAACCCAAGTTACATAAGTGTTTTTAGAATTATATTATATAGTTTGTTGATATATATATATAGCTTATTTGCCGGTTTTGTTGCGCGAGAGTTACCCATTAGCACCGGTGTCTATACATTGGGATTCGTTTCACGACTGCATCAGGGTGGAAAGACTTGTTTTAAACCCAACTTGATTTGCACTCGGATAGTGTATGATACAATTGTGTTGGGCAAAGTACCGAGACTATTATTTTAGACTAGCATGATTGTAATTATGGTTATTGATAATAGTATGTTTAAAATTAAGATCTAAAAGGTAAAAGTTATCGAACAAGTTAAATTACATATGAAAATTATCTAAAATGTCATTCAAACTTTTCCAACAAATTCAATTACAACGCAATCAAGTTTTTTCTTTTATGACGACGGCTAGATCACTCTCCCTCAGCTTGGCCACTTGTAGCGGTCCCGGTCCCGCATGTTGTTGACCTCCCAATACGTCATATGCACTCTGGATCGCTATACCCAACTCGTCGTACAATATATCTCGGTCTCCCGCACCATATCGCACCGCCATCGGTTCCAACAAACCGCGTGCTAAGCTAACCATATCCCATGATCTGGTAAACCTATATCAGGAGCAGTCCATTGGAAGGTTGAATGATGCTCAGGGTTACAAACGATTGGATGAGATACATGATTTTACCAATCCATATAGCCAGGTGCACACTGCCATGGTCACTCGGTAACTCTACAAAGTTGTTGCTTGGATAATATTTGTCTGTCCCAAATATCGAAGTATCGCAAAAGCGTGGCCAAGACCTTCTTATTTTCCAACATACCTATTTTCTCTATATCAGGGGAAATAATCATCCCCGGAATGGTCTACACATATCCAAACTGTCGAAGGACGCGATCAGGGTGGTATGACTTAATATGATCAATTGACCCTATGCATGCATGGTATAAGGATATCCGGTGAAATGGGAAATGTTGTCTGACCTGCTGGGTATACGTCATCCAAATAGCCTACAAGAATTGAAAAATAATGGATTAATAATATATAAAATATGGTCATTTGCTACGTATAAATACATTAAGACTCACATCATTCGCACCAAGGGGATCAAGTTGTTCCCGCAGACCTTGTAATCGGTCGACGGGCACATTGGCAACACTCTTTTGCTCCCACCTACTTGCAAGTTCCTGGCCTTTGTGATATTGCATGTTAGGAGTAGCGGTGCACATTCGGAATCACTCAAATATCCATGCCTATTTGAACACAATACACACCATTTAACTATAAATATAAGAATACAAATTTAACTATAAATACAAGGAATTACCTTCAATAACGTGGAATATCCGACCATCTGTCTCGTATTCACCTTTGTTACACTCCGTAGATGTTTCTATAGAAAGGCTAGGGCTGCCACTCCCCATGAGTAAGTATGCACAACATCCAAATCGCTCATGAGGAACTCTAGGTAAGTCATGCTAACCCTACTTCTGCTCTTATCGGCAAAAATGTACAACCCAACATGTATAACAAATAAGCGCGAAGAGAGCAAACAACCATTTCTGGATCCTCAGACAATACGTCCAAAGCAAAACGGGTGCGTAGCCACTCTAGCCTCATAGACGACCCCTAGCACCACGCATTCCCTCTCTTGCCTCCTCTTTAGACACTCTTAAATACCGACAAACAACATCAACCGAACTTTGAGCGAAAACTGAACCTTCCAAAAAGATTGATTTCCCAGCAATTGGAAGACCAGTAATGCAAAACACATCATCAAGTGTTATAGTCATCTCACCAAATGGCATATGGAAGGTATTGGTCTCTGCATGCCACCGCTCCACAAAGACACAAACCAATACCTTATCACTCTCGAGATATGAATCATGCCTTAATTGCACTAGTTTGGTCGCAATAAGTAAGTCCCTCCATAGTTGGGAAGTAGTTTTTATGGTTACTTTCCATGCTAAAAATTTTTGTTTATGGTTGTTCACCTTGAGCACCATTCGCTTTAGTCCTTGATATATATGTACAACTATGTGTTTCGGGTAGAAACGAAGTACACTTGGTTCTGATGGGTCCCCCAGGACATGGAAAAGTAATCAATGGCTCTCCCTGTTCCTCCATTGGTTCCAATTCTTCCTCCTCAATGTGTCCATGTTCTTGTGCTTGCGCACGTGCCTGTGCCTGTACTCGTGCCTCGGCTTGTGTGTCAGTCTTTGTTTTTTGATTCAAGGTGATAGGTCTAATCTTCTTCATCTGGTATGTCTATATACATGACATTCATAAATTAACATGTTAGTTCACTAAGTTTGAAATAAAAAAAAGGGACAAAATTTTATAAGCCAAACTGTTCGGGCCCCTCTATTGGAACATTTTGAAAATGTTCGACCCCCTATGTTGGAACATTTTGAAAATGTTCGACCCCCTCTGTTGGAACAGATTAAAAATGTTTGGCCAAGGACTAAGGAACAAATTCTAAATGTTCGGCATATAGGGTCCGAACATCATCAAAATGTTCCGACTATCAGGTCTAAACATTTTGATGATGTTTAGATCTATATATATTGAACATTTAGCCCTAATTTCGGAGTTCATGGCTGAATTTTTTCAAACAAACATCCAAATTTTTTCAATATAATCAACAAAAAACGTGATTTTAGTTCATATCTAAACTCAACAAACAAATACATTGTATAAACACACCAAATCAAACTAAAATGAATAAAAAATATACATACCTCTTTTGTACATTTTTCAACTGAAGGAGGAGATGATGAACTGGCACAGAAAATTGAGGGTTGGCTCCCTAGCATGTGGGTTTCGTACTTAGGAACTGTCATAGAAAATTGAGGATGAAATGCATTCAAGAACATGACCGCTGCTAGTTGTTGCCTTTGCGTGCGTATAGGAAGGGGAAGGGGTATCGGTGTTATGGGTAGTGGGGTGTTGGGTTTTGAGGGTGTGGAATGTAACATTGTGTTCAAAATTCAGAAGGGTAAAATAGGAAAACATGGGGGGTACACTCATAGGTATCAAGTATTTTAAAATGAGGTAGGGGTATACTTAAATGGGGGGGTCAACTTGGAGGAACATGGGATCTGAATAGCGCAACCCTTTTTATTTAAGGGTTAACTTCACCTTTGGTCATTGTACTTAAAAACTTTTCTAAGAATAGTTCCTCGATTCGAAAAGTGTGTATTTGGGTCTGAAGTACGTTTTTTTTTTTGCACACTATATGTTCCTCCGTTGGATGTCGTTAGTAGATCAACCGTTAACTCACCATGTGTTTTGCACGTGTATTTTTTTAAGGGCAAAAATGTAACTTCTATCAGTGTCTCATCTCTCAGCGTATACATATACCCATGTGTAAATTATCATACTTAATGGGGGGTTAAATGATATTTTTTTTGCAATTATTGATTCTCAGTTTCTCACTAACAACCCATTCCTGTAAAATTAAATATAGGATCAAACACTTGTTTCTTTCATTGAGTGAGAAAAAGTATATATACAACCCTAACTACAACCCTAAAACGAAAAAGAGACATGATGTACAAGGTCAACCAAATCTCTACAATATCTCCTAAAATATATACAAGATATCCTAATTATAGTAGGAATCTTGTTACTGCAAATATAATGACATAGGGAATGAAGCAGAATACACTGCTACATCTCTATGACTCCCCCTCAAGTTGGACGGTGCAGATCACAAACCCCCAGCTTGCCAACCAGAAAATGAAATTGGTCTGCTCCAAGGGTCTTGATAAAGACGTCAGCAACCTAGTTCATCGTGGTGATGTAATGAGGTTCAATGACACGAGATTCCACTTGTTCACGAACAAAATAACAATCCATCTCAACATGTTTTGTCAGTTCATGAAAAACAGAGTTTTTGGCAATGTGTATGGCAACTTGGTTATCACAGAATAGTGGGGTATCCCTGTGTTGGGGCGTGCCAAGATCAAGAAATAACCATCTTACCCATAAGAGTTCACTAACCGTTGCCGCCATAGCCCTGTACTCAGCTTCGGCGAAGGAGCGAGAAACCACATGTCGTTTTTTTGTGCGCCACCAGCGGATATAAAATAAATCGTGAGAGAACATCGAGACATGGGACAACCACCCCAATCAACGTCGCAATAAGCGGCTAAAACTGAGTCACCATCGGCTGGAAGAAAAGGGCCTTGACCTGGAATGGATTTCAGAAACTGAAGCACACAAGTAACAGCATCCGTGTAGGAACGGTGAGGATTGAAGACAAACTGACTGAGCACGTTAATGGCAAGAAAAATGTCAGGTCGTGTCATAGTTAAATACAATAACCTCCCAATTAAGTGATGATATTGCACCGCATCCACAGCGGGGCTATCAGTGTTAGTGTCCAACCACAAGTTTTGTTACATCGTTAAGGAACTAGGTCGACCCCTTTGTAACCCCGGCTTCTAAAATGTCGAGGGTGTACTTCCACTGACTCACAACAAGGCCCTGTGGCGAGTGAGCAACCTCTATCCCGAGAAAATACTTTAATGGCCCCAAATCTTTAATACTAAATTGATCATTAAGATGACCCTTGCCAGTATTAATCCTATCAATATCATTCCCAGCCAAAATAACGTCATTGACATATATGAGAGCACAGACAAATATGCTACCTTGTTTGAAAATGAACAAGGTGTTTTCTGCATGAGATTTCCGAAAACCAATATCAAGCAAAGCCTTCATAAACTTGTGATACCAATTACGAGATGCTTGTTTGAGACCGTATAGAGACTTGTGTAGCTTACACACTCTTGCCACCCCTTTGCTTTGCAAAACCCTGAGGTATCTTCATGTAAACATCTTCCTTCAAATCACTGTGAAGAAAAGCATTATTAATATCTTAATGAATCAACCAGTTCTTTTTCAAAGCCACAACGAGCACACTGCACACAGTAACAAGCTTGGCAACAGGAGTAAAAGTGTCATGGAAATCAATGCCTTCAACCTGCTTGAAACCCTTGGCCACCAGGCGTGCCTTATACCTTTCAATTTCACCATCTAGCCGATACTTAATCTTTTAGACCCACTTAGAATCTACAATTTTCTTGCTGGGGGTAATTGCTATAGTAACCATGTCTGATTTTCTTCCAAGGCTTGTATCTCCTTTTTCATCACATCCCGCTAATGTGGATGTTTTGCTGCTTGATGAAAATTATTTGGCTCATCATGAGAAGTGATGGCCACAAGAAATATTTTATGAGCAGAAGAAATTTTTTCATAATAGACATAATGAGATAAAGGAAGTACCGTAGAGGTTCCTGGACTGGTGGTGGGTTGCGGATGGTCTATAGATGGCGAAAGAACAGTAACAAAATCATCAAGATGCTTAGGCTTTGTTGGCACTCGATGGCTACGACGTAACCCTTACATATCAATTTCCCTTTGTCCTGAAGGAACCTGTCGCTGCCCTGAAGGAATTGCAGATTGGGTAGTATTCGGTAAATCTGTTTATGTGGGATTAGGAACTGCTGCAGGTGAAGTAGTGAAGGAAGTATCATCTACTGAGGCATCCGAACCGATGGATTCATAAAATATTTGTTGCAGCTTTTCATCATCTAAGTGTACTGAACCTAGTTTCTGTATCAGTGGCCTTGGTTGCTGAGCACTCTTAGTAGTGGTTGCCTTGAAAGGAAAAATATCTTCAGCGAAAACAATATCCCTGGAAATGAGGATTTTGTTGTTTTCAACATCATAGCCAAGATATCACTTTTGAGCATAGGGATATCCAACAAACACACAAGGTCTCCCCCTTTTACTGAACTTGTCTTGCCCCTTCTTGTTATCCTTTGCATATACAGGACACCCAAAAATACGATGACGATCATATGTAGGTTTCATGTTAAACAAAATCTCAAAAGGAGTTTTGTGTCCAATAACCTTATAAGGCAACCTATTTATGAGGTATGTGGCTGTCAAGACACATTCACCCCAAAACTTAATAAGTAAGCTAGCTTGAAATTGCAAAGCTCTAGCAACCTCAAGAATATGCCTATGTTTTCTATCCACTACCCCATTTTGTTAGGGTGTGTCGGTGCAAGATGTCTCAAAAATAATTTTGTGAGTGGCATAATAGTCTATCATGTAATTGGACTGAAATTCATCCCCATTGTCACTCCTAATTCTCTTAGCAGCTTTTCGAAATTGGGTTTTGACCATATTACAAAAGCTGGTTAGGTGGTGACTCACCTCGGATTTATGTTTTATCAAGTACACCCAAACTCCACGACTATAATCATCAACAATGGACATGAAATAGTGGGAACCTGAAAAAGAAGCAGGTAACCTCCCCAAATATCACAGTGTATTAATTCAAAACACGAACTAGTTTTAATACTGCTAGTAGGGAAGGGAGCTCGAGTCTCCTTTGCTCGCATACAAGGTTCACAAATACTATTGCTAGACCTGAAATCTTTGTTAAAGGCTTAAACATGCTGAAGTGCAGTGTTTGAGGCATGACCCAATCTCGTGTGCCAAACTTTCGACTTAACTAAAAAGCTGAATGGGTTCCCTCGGTCTTCACAGACTCCAAGCAATATAGACCATCGCATCATTTACCCAATCCAATTAGGTTTCTCGTAGGTAAGTCTTGTATAACACAAAAATCCGAGAAAAATATAAGTGCACAATTAAAATCTTTCGTTAATTTTCTCACTGAAAGTACATTGCACTTAAAGTCTAGAACATTCAAAGCATTTTGAACTTTTAAACCATTTGGAAAACATGCTTTGCTAACCCTTTTCACAAAAACACTGTCTCCATTAGGTATTCTGACTTGCATCCCATAGTCCAGTTTCATTTGCTCCTCTAAGATCCTCTCATCATAAGTAATATGTTCTGTAGCTCTAGAATCAATCACCCAGGGCTCATCAAGATGAAACTTACCCTCCATGTGAGCAGTTGGCTGATTCTGTCCGAGTGAAATAGTGAATGAAGTAGCATCTTCTGCTGCACCTTCTCTGCTGATGTACTAGATTAGTTTTGCATACTGTGATGGTGTCAAACCTGAAAGTTGGCTTGGCTGTAATCCTGCATTGGCTGCCTTAGGACTCACCTTTTGTTCACCCTTCTTCATATCATTTCAGGGTGAATTATCCCATGGATACCCAATAATTTTGTAACAATTTTCTACGGACTGTCTTTTTTTTTTTTGCCACAATGACTGTATTTGTCTCGTCCTACTCTTTTCTGTTCGCTCCCCTCTTCCTCGGTACGCCGATGAGACTGAGCTTGAAAATCCGCGGCTTTTATCTCATGCTTATGAGATGTCGTAATATGGCGTTGTTGCTCGTCATGTGCTACAAGATAGTATGTTGAACCAATAGATGGAATATGTTTTGTGCTTAAAATCTGTGTCTTCACAGTCCCAAATGCATCGTCTAAACCCATTAGAAACTCATAAAGTTGCTCCTTCTCACGCATCATTATGAGTTGCTTGGGTATTTCACATATGCACTTACCACAAGTACACTTAGGCATAGGAGAGGCAAACTATATCTCGTCCTAAAGTCCCTTCAATTTGGTATAGTACGCTGAAACCGAAAAATTCTTCTATCAGGTCTGTGTCAATGTACATTTCAAATCGTACGCCTTTGGTGCACTCTCCTTCCGAAACCTTTCTTTAAGATCACACCAAACTTCTGTTGCAGTCTTGATGTGCTTCACGCTATTCCTTATTTCCTTCTCCATAGCCGTGCTCAACCATCCCTTCACCATTGCGTTGCACTTCTTCCATAGCATTAAGTTCAACGAGTCCTCTTCGGGCTTCAGGCTTCGGGATCAAGCCATCAACGAAACCTATTTTATTTTTAGCAAATAGGGTGTTGCTCATCTCATCAGCCCAATCACCATAGTTTCCATCGCCAAGGAGATCACTAACATAGAGTTGGCCAGAATTATTTGAAGCATGGATGTAAAAGGGGGACATCACGTCCACGGTGGTGGGAGTGGAAGTCGTTGCAATAGCCTTGTCCTTGTGAAGTTTAGTCATGATGAACAACTGCAAGGAGGGCGACGACTAAAGCTAGATGGCAAGGGTGGGTTTTAGGGTTAGATTAATGAAAAACATGCTCTGATACCATATAAAATTAAATATAGGATCGAAAACTTGTTTCTTTCATTGAGTGAGAAAAAGTATATACAACCCTAATTACAACCCTAAAACGAAAAAGAGACGTGATGTACAAGGTCAACCAAATCTCTACAATATCTCCTAAAATATACAAGATGTCCTAATTATCGTAGGAATATTGTTACTTCAAATAGAATGACACATGAATGAAGCATCATACACTGACACATACATCTCCATCGAATCATCATTTTCACCATCCGATTTACTACATCTCCATCGGTTCAGAAAAGCTATCACCATTTTTTTTCCGCAGAAAAGTCTCAGCAGAAAAGTCATGTCTAAGCTCTGCCCATTCCATGTGGGAGACTCCAATCGAAATGGTAAAGTAAGTTTGGTAATGCAAAATATTGGATAATGCATAATTGATCCCAGGACAAGACCTTCTCCCAGCACCAAATGGTATAAAGTACATCATGTGATGCATGTTAGATCCGCTCCTAATCCAATGTGAATCTGCCTTTTTCAAACTGATGTGTACCGAAAATATACCCCCTAAAGTATTGGCCAAAAGGCCCATAGCAAAGGAAGGGCCCAAGCCCAAAGTAAGTAAAGGCCCATAAGAGTAGTATATATAGAGGGGTCTTCCCTCATTAGGTTGGACTCCTCAACCTCTCTCTCTCTCTCTCTCTCTCTCTCTCTCTTGCACACGCTCAATACATTATTTCACCGGTAGCTCGAGGGAGCACGAGCTCGAGCATATATTATCCTTGTTATTGACTCTCACACGGAGGGCTTTAGTTGGGATAACCTCCCAGCTCCCTAATGGTGCTCTCTCTTTGCAGACTAAACAGCCAGATATCCGACCGATGACATCACGGACCAGTCATGTGCGATGAGGCTTTCGGCACCCCCCTTTCATGACGTGATCAAGTGGTTCCATTGCCGGGAACGACTTCATTTCATTTCTCTCTAGTCACTGACTCCGTTAACCTCAATGGAGCTCTGTTCTAAGGGTGCCGGAACACCACCAACGAACACAAACACACCAACTGTATGCATGCGAGCTTGATGAAGAAAACAAAAACGGAACTACATTCTGACGCTACACCTTTATTCCCTTCATAAGACGAGTCCAACGACACCAAAGCCACTACCATCGGACCTCCACCACACCCACATGCGCCACCTAAAGCTGCCAGAGGCGGAACTATACTATGCCACGCCGGTAGCTCTTTGGTCAAGCAAAGCTGACCCTTCCAGCACTCGAAAATGAAAAGCAACACCACCATCAGCTGCGTCTAGAAGATACGAGTTCAACGCCGCCAAAATCGCCACAAACGAAGCAGCCACGCTCCTCCATGCGCTGCGGAAAGCAGCTGGAAGCTTCACCATCGCTTGACTCGTCGGCCACGTTCCCATCGCTTAGAGTTAACGTGTTGTCTTCCACTGCTCCATCAGGTGTCATTGTTCCTACCCTTTGTTTCTTTGCCTAATATTGTTGACTTTGCTGCCGAACCTGTCACTGTGATAGTAATTCATGATGAATACAATTCATCATTATGTGGTCCCTTATGAGTTATGATATTTCCATAACAACACACAAACTAACCATGCTGTTTTTCTGGAGTAAAGGTATACGTGTGAAGCTTTGCTTGAACAATTTACATGACTAGTGCAAATATTATATTACAAAATTTTCTTAATATACATATCAGCATACAATTATTGCTTCGTCTTTCATTCATTATTTATGAAAACATGTTACAATAATATATTAATATATAATAAAATAAATAAGAAGAAGATGTTGACCGACTGATGATAAATAAATACACAAAGCTAATGTATAGAATGAGCGAGATATTGACTAGCAATCTAAAAATATATGTCGAGCTGAGGTTGCATTATGAGCTAAAAACATTATTACGAGCTAAAATTATGTGATGAGCTGAAATTGTACGACAAGTATGATTTATTGTATGTAACTATTTGATGATATAATACGATAAAATGCTTTAACACTCCTCGTAATGAGTGAAAATATTTTCTTACAATTTTGATAACATTATCTCAATTAAATGAACACGAGCTCGTTAGTCTCGTCAACTTAAATATTATATTATTTAACTTTTGTCGGCATAGCGTGAGAATTAAGTATGGTACAAGCTTGCTTGTTTTTGATAAACATGACATGCAAATTGAAATTAATTTATGTCAAGCTATACGATCGTCTATTCATATCAATAAGTCGAAAAGTTGTCTACGTGAAACTCGTGGACTAACTGTTTTATGTTATTTACTCGGCGTGCACGCCTAGTCTAGTTATACTATGTTAGCATGATATGCTTGCATGATCCTTTAATTTCACGCGTTCAATAAACAACAAATTGTAAGGCGAAGTGTCGCCACCATTATTTATCCTCGTATAATATGCACATACTTATACAATCTTATCTTATACGACCACCATGCTCGAATTATTACAAGTACTGCATAACTAAAATATTTGTGAAGAAACATGATCCTTTTCTTGTACAATAGCTACGGTTATTTGCTGCTATTTGGATTAAATGTGAATATGATTACTTTCTTATTTACGCAAGGATAAATTCATAATACACATTCTAGTTAAACATGGAACATGCTTGATTCGCAATGATGCTTCCAAAATTGTCAGGTATAAAATACAAACTGACATAGCCTAAAAAACCACGAGCATATGTGTCCCTCTATTACATGATTATTCACAAGGAAGATTTCGAAATACATTATTTCACCAAATCTAGAACTACATCATTACGGGAAGCCAAGACATTTATTGATTTATTATTGCCCAGTTAATAACAATAGTTAACTAGGGGGCTGCTATTGAGGCTTGAAACAAATAGAAATCTTTACTATTTCTCGATCTACGGGGATGCTCCTACGCTCAAGAAGTGGGGGGCTACTACTACCATGGCTGATGAGATCCTACAGCACTCTTATATGACAAAGCCCCACGACGGCCACAATAGTTATTTACATGACATCTTCATCCATATTAGATCGTCGATGATGATAAAGACTACTATTTGAAAGGTCCTCACTCTCCATATCTAGGCCAATGCCCGAGCTCATCTAACTCGCGGCTAAGCCTCATATCATTTTCGTGTCGTGCACGCCATGCTCGTGCCAATGCCCGAGCTTCATATCATTTTCGTGCCCGTGCATGCCACGCTCGCGCCAATGCCAGAGCTTCATATCATTCTCGTGCCCGTGCACGCCACGCTCGCACCAATGCCCGAGTTTCATATCATTCTCGTACCCGTGCACGCCACACTCGCGCTAATGCCCGAGCTTTATATCATTCTCGTTCCCGTGCACGCCACGCTCGCGCCAATGCCCGAGCTTCATATCATTCTTGTGCCCGTGCACGCCACGCTCGCGCCAATGCCCGAGCTTCATATCATTCTTGTGCCCGAGCATGCCACACTCGCGCCAATGCCTGAGCTTCATATTATTCTCGTGCCCGAGCACGCCACGCTCGCACCAATTCTCGAGCTTCATAATATTCTCGTGCCCGAGCATGCCACGCTCGCGCCAATGCCTGAGCTTCATATTATTCTCATGCCCGAGCACGCCACGCTTACGCCAATACCCGAGCTTCATATCATTTTCGTGTCCGTGCACGCCACTCTCGCGCCAATGCCTGAGCTTTATATTATTATTGAGGATCGATATCATACTCCTATTGAGTTTCATATCACGCAGCATCATATAGCTCGGTTTTCTTGAAAGTCCTCGCCACGCCAAGGACAAGTCTTATTATGACTTTTTGGGCCACTTTTCTGGAAGATCTCGTCAACCAAAGAACACTTTTATCTCAAAAACCATCACAAAGCTGAGGAGGAATCATATCAAAGGGTCAATTATACACACAGGTTCCTCGCCAAGGTTCAAAATTCGACTACATAAACTCTCTTGGAATTCAAAGTAAAATCTCTAGCATTACAAGAAAGAATTATGAGCAAATTTTCCTTCTTACCTTGGATATGAACCACTATGGAAGCCATTCCCATCGTCGGTACGCGAGGTGGGGGTCAACGGCCTCATCCTTGGTACACGGGGAAGGTCGCAATAAACAAGAGCATCAATGCTCAATACCATCCTCGGTACGTGAGGTGGAGATCAAGGGCCTTATCCTCGGTACACGGGGAAGGTCACAATAAACAATAGCGTCAACACTTAATACCATCCTCGGTACGCGAGGTGGAGATCAAGGGTCTTATCCTCGGTACACGGGGAAGGTCAAAATAAACAAGAGCGTCAACGCTCAATGCCATCCTCGATACGCGAGGTGGAGATCAAGGGCCTTATCCTCGGTATACGGGGAAGGTCGCAATAAACAAGAGCATCAACGCTCACTACCATCCTTGGTACGCGAGGTGGAGATCAAGGGCCTTATCCTCGGTACACGGGAAAGGTCGCAATATTTTCTTGAAGACCCTCGGTACGCGAGGACCAATTATTATTTTCTTGAAGACCCTCGGTACACGAGGACCAATTATTATTTTCTTGAAGACCCTCGGTAAGCGAGGACCAATTATTATTTTCTTGAAGAACCTCGGTATGCGAGGACCAATTATTATTTTCTTGAAGACCCTCACTTATTATGGCCTTATGGCCTGGTTTTCTTGAAGACCCTCGGTAGGCGAGGACCAATTATTATTTTCTTGAAGACTCTCTCTTATTATGGCCTTATGGCCTGGTTTTCTTGAAGACCCTCGGTACGCGAGGACCAATTATTATTTTCTTGAAGACCCTCTCTTATTATGGCCTTATGGCTTGGTTTTGTTGAAGACCCTCGGTACGCGATGACCAATTTTTATTCTCTTGAAGATCCTTGGTACGCGAGGACAAACTATTATTCTCTTTAAAGATCTTCACTTAACCGAAGACCAGTTAATCGAGGCCATAGCACCAATTATCATACCTCGGTCAATTCAAGCACCTGCGCAAAGAACCTCATGTCGTGTTCGAACGGTCAAGTTAAAAAGCCTTCTCCGGTCTCAAAAGCAGAAATCGCTAACTCTAAGCATGACAAGACAGAATCACAAGCAAATAGTACTCCTTACCCTTGAGGTAAACATCAAGGAATAAGGAGTAGGGGCTATTAATGTGTACCGAAAATATACCTCCTAAAATATTGGCCAAAAGGCTCATAGCAAAGGAAGGGCCCAAGCCCAAAGTAAGTAAAGGCCCATAAAAGTACTATAAATAGAGGGTTCTTCCCTCATTATAGAGGCTGGACTCCTCAACCTCTCTCTCTCTCTCTTTCTCTTGCACACGCTTAATACATTATTTCACCGGTAGCTCGAGGGAACGCCTGAGCTCTGGCATATATTATTCTTGTTATTGACTCTCACATCGGAGGGCTTTAGCTGGGATAACCTCCTAGCTCCCTAACGGTGCTCTCTCTTTGCAGACTAAACAGTCAAATATCCGACCGATGACATCACGGACCAGTCACGAACGACAAGGCTTTCGGCACCCCCTCTCGTGGCGTGATCACAAACAATTCCCATTTCCCGCCAGTTTTCAATTGAAAATACCTTTTCCGTTTCCTGGATGTTTCTAGATCATTTTCACATTAACAAGAAGTTCAAAAATTAATAATTTGAGGTCGGCTTTTGATTTAAGTTCAAAAAGAAAATTGGAGAGAGAGAAAGTGGATCACTATTTTACTAAAGGTCCCTCCAAACTTAGAGGGAGGCTTAACTTATTTTAGGGATAGAGTGTGGAAAAAATTATCCATTGTGGGCTTAAGTGTGGAAAAAAATAACTTTTAGAGGTTTAAAAAAGGGGTCATTGTGGACGTACCGAAGAGGAGAGAGGGAGAGAGAGAGAGAGACGAAAGTTACACTTTTGCCCTTAAAAAACACACATGCAACGCATATGGTGAGTTAACAGTTAATCTACTAACAGTATTCATAGAGGAACCAATAGCGTGCAAAAAATGTGTACTTCACTAACGGTATTCATAGAGGAACCAATATCGTGCAAAAAATGTGTACTTCGTACTCAAATACGCACTTTTCGAATCGAGTGACTATTGCTAAAAAGGTCTTAAATACATAGACAAATGGTAAAGACAACTCTTTATTTAATGATCAACTAGTTTTTTAACCCGTGCGTTAAACGCACGTCAACTAAATTGTACATCAAAAAATAAAGATGATTGGTTTATTAACAATTACACATAAGTATATCACTAATCATTATAGATTATAAAAAAATTATTTATACACAACATTAATTGTTTTATTAGTTGATTTTTCATATTTACCGCATATCAATATCTTCAAAACAAAATAGTTCGTTACTCTACAAACTACGACACATATTGTCCATGATTAAATACTGTTTTTTTAAATAAGATATACATGCAATTATTGACTTTGACACTTGTTAATTGTCACTGTATATGATTCTAGCAATATAAACTGTCTTCACTGGAACTTGAAAGACAATTTTATATCGGATAGAGTTAATGACAATATTGGGATAAAAATATTTTCTCCAACATTGCTTCCTTTCAAAATTTGTATTTAAACAATGTGATCCTCAAAATTTATGATGATTAGTCTTATTTCATTACACAACCATGCAGCATGGTCAATGTTTCTTAATAGTATTACTGGAACACTAATTTTAAGTGTCAATTTATGACCTGACAACCCCGAACACTTTATATTATTCAAAAGCTCTGTATAATGAATGTCTTCGAACAAACTTGATTTTTTTCCGCCCTGCAAATAGAATCTAAACTCAAATAAGTTCTTTCTTTTAAATGATTACTTTTATTAAATTATATTTGTATTTTATGAATAAAGAAATTTCATAGAAGAAAGTAAGCTAAAATAAAAATAACGAAATTATTTTTACTGTTAACTATTGTTTTTGTTTGTAAATTATTTTGATTTTAATAACTTTGCTTACATTTTTTTTTTGTTTTATTGACCTCGTAACTATTATTTTGTTTTATTTTTAAAAATTAGTTTTATGGAAAAAATTTGTTCCTTAATTTTTTTTATTATTTTGATTTTAATAACTTTCATTACATTTTTTTTGTTTTATTGACTTCGTAACTATTATTTTATTTTATTTTTAAAAATTAGTTTTGTGGAAAAAAATTGTTCCGTAATTTTTTTTTTATTATTTTGTTAACCTCAGTTTAAATTTTTTTGTTTTATTGGCTCTGTAACTGTTATTTTTGTTCTATCAAATATTTTTATTGTACTAATGTAATTTTGTTTTACATAACTATTTTTAATAATTTGTTTAAAACTTTTGTTCTGTAAATTATTTTTATAAGCTTACTAACCTCAGTTTAAATTATTTTGTTTTATTGACTCCGTAACTATTATTTTCGTTCCATAAAATATTTTTATTTAACTAATGTATTTTTGTTTTACATAGCTATTTTTAAGAATTTGTTTTAAATTTTTGTTCCATAAATTATTTTTATTATTTTAGTAACCTCAGTTTAAATTGTTTTTGTTTTTATTGAGTTTGTAACGATTATTTTTTTTCCATCAAATATTTTTATTTTACTAACGTATTTTTGTTTCACATATATATTTTTAAGAATTTGTTTTAAACTTTTGTTCCGTAAACTATTTTATTTTACTAACCTCCGCGTTAAATTATTTTTGTTTTGTTGATTCAGTAACTTTTATTTTTATAGTGGTTCGTTCCATAAATTATTTTTATTTTACTAACCTCTTATATTTTTGTTTTCTTGACTCTGGAACTATTATTTTTGTTTTAGTTACTATTTTTTATGTTTAAAGAGAGAAAAATGTTTAAACATAATTAAAGAGAGGAGATGATGGTGATGAGTGAGAAAATATAGTGGAAACGGGAGAGAGAAATGAAAATACAACCAGAGAAGGTAGGAAAGAGTAAGTGTGAAATAGTAACTCAAAAGTCAATAATTTAAAAGTGAGATTTTGGAGGGAGAAATCAACTCTTGTCATTATATATATATATATATATATATATATATATATATATATATATATATATATATATATATATATATATATATATATATAGTTGTTTCTTGTTTAAAGCTTGTTTGGTTGATACTTTGATCAAACGTTGAAAAAAAAATGCAGCGTTTTCAAAATATGTTATGTTTAGAAACACTTCAATTGGAGCATTTTTTTTAAAAGAAAGTTTTAGAAAATTACATTATTTTTTACAACTATTTTATTTATAAAAATAACGTTTTGAAATAATTTATCATATTTTATAAGAAAAAAAATTACATTTGTAAAACGTTATATTTTAAAAATATTGTGTTTTCAAAACACTGCACCAAACAATCCTAATAATGTCTCAAACCCACATACTGACATACCCTTATGACTCAAATTAGGTTGTACTATACTCACCGTACCACCAAGTTATAACGGAGCTCTACACGCTTGGTGGTGCTGGCGATTAGTTTTTGGGACTCGATTTTGAATGCTAAAATTGGGGTCGACGGATATACAGCAAAAATTGTTTTATAGAAAAGTATCCAAACTGATATTGATAGTTTGATACCACCGGAGTTAGTAATGGCAGCTGAGCTTATTAATCTCTACAAAGGACTACACGGCCTAAGCATCCTTAGTTTTAAGATTTATTATTGTAGCCGTAATATCCCCAATCCCACGTCTTATATGAAAAGCTTGCATCAACTGGTAAATTCGATTATTCATGAATTGGACACTTTTATTTTTTTTTCATAATCATAGAACAAGTAATTTATAATACAATAGAGGTCAATGTGGCACATTTACAATTGACTTGGGATAAAAAATGGTTAGGATTTATTGTTTTACGGTAATCCAACGGCCCTTATTTTCCCTCAGCTCTAACATGTGCGAATGACGGTCTACTGTTTTACGGTTTTACAGTTTTATGTTATCATAATTAACTTAATCAATTTAATTTTTTTTCCGATCCGTAATTTCGTATACAAATTAATTGAAATATTTGTTTTTTTTTTCTTTTTAACTGTTATCGTAATCTTTTTATCCGGCCCGTTTTTTCCAACCTGCAATTTCGTATACAAATTAATCAATTTACTGTTTTACTAAGATTCTACGGCTATTGAATAAAAAAGGTTTAAATCTCAATTTGGTCAGCCTACTTCCGGCCAAAATTCATTAAGCTCACTCTATTTTTTTTCCTCAATTTAATCACTTTACTTTCACATAATTAGCACGTTCATCACTCCATCCATATATTTGGATGGAAAGTTTAATTTTTTTAGGAAAATAAAAAAATACCCTTACTAAATTTGGGGATTTTGAGGGTCTCCTCCTCTTCTCAAACATAATTTCTTATTGTGTGACTTAAATTTGTTAACACACCTATCAAAAGTAAGGGACATTATTGTATTTTCAAAGTTTTCCATCCAACTTAACTAACGAAAATGACTCTAGTGACCTTATTGACTTTCGGAGTCAAGTAGAGTGATTAAATTGAGAGAAAAAAAGAGTAGAGTGAGCTTAATGAATTTTAGCCGAAAGTAGGGTGACAAAATTGAGATTTAAACCAATAAAAAATTATTTTGCAACACCAATTTCCAAATAATGTCTCTCAATTTTTTTTTGAAGAATTTTCATTGTAGTTTTTAAAAAGTTGATGAATGTCAAATTTTTAAACAAAAAATTATGTGCGGGTATTCATTTCAATGTAATATTGATATATATGAAATATAAATAATGTATCTTTGTCGCATTTAATCTCACAATCTCAACCGTTTTTATCACATTTTTTTTCATCTCTATTTTATTACTGCGAAAATTATTGAGATATTATGGTTTACAAGACGGTTTACAGTTATTATTTTACATTTAATATTTTACAGTTAATATTTTACGGTTTTACAGTTATTTGCGAAAATTAGTTACTCTTTTATTGAAATATTACGATTTTACAGTTTTATGGTTGCGAAAATTTGTATTTGTATTTTTTTCTTTTTAATTCTTATCGTAATTAACTTAATCAATTTAATTTTTTTTCGACCCGTAATTTTGTATACAGATTTTTTAAAAAAATAAAAAAACGTAAGTTTTGTAATTTGAAATATTTATTTTTTTCTTTTTAATTGCTATCATAATTAACTTAAGTAATTAAATTTGTCCGGGCCATTTTGTCCGGCCCACAATTTCGTATACATATTATTAATTAATGAAAAAAATTACAAGTCGGTATATTTTTAAAAACATGTTTTCAAATGAATCCACTTTATTTTTTGCGTTCTTTGATTTTTTGGCGAAATCTTTATCTATTTGTGTTCGATCGTCGTCGTCCTCGTCTAATTTTACCTTTTAGTGATACTATTTTTCTCATTTGTTTGCTGGAGGCCCAAAAAAGTGTAGAATGACCTGTACCGAGTGATTGAATAAAACACGGTCAATTTTTTCACCGGTCAACGGTTTTCACAGGAAAATTTGTTTAGATATGCCGTCTCTCCAAGCAGCACTCCCGTCGGAGCTCGCCAACAACGTTATTAGGGTCTCTATCTCTTACATACACACATAACCCCTAATTTCTGCCAAAACACTTGATGTTTTTCTTTATGTTTGATCTGATTTTTATGCGTGTGCTTTTGCAGCTTCATCGGGAATGTCTTCGACGAGCCAAGTATAATGGTCATCGGGTATGCAAATTCCATTTTGTGATAATGAATTTGAGAGTTCTTCCAATTATCCCCAAAAAACATGATAAATCTAGTCAACGACATGATTCCACCACAAATAACTCCGATGCCGATGAACCAACAGCAGCCACAGCAGCCGCCTCAACAGTACCAGCAAACATTCTCACCGGACATCAACAAAGTCAACAAAGTGGAGGTGTTGGTGCGGGAGGTGATGGAGGAGGGGTGGTTGGAGTCGGAGGTGGAACGGTCGGCGGAGGAGTTGCTGGAGGCGGTAAGCTGACAGGTGGAGGAGAGGAGGGAGTTGGATCTTTTTAAGATATCTTCGTAGGCTTGCAATTTTGTTTGTTTTGAGAGTTTGATCGTAACTTATGGAGAGATGCAAGAGATTGTGATATTTAAATGACATTAGATCTGATTTCAAGATTTGACATCAACAACAATTGTAGGCATCAGCATTTCACTTGATGCCAAGATTATATTTGACAGATATCAGCAATAGGCATCAGCATTTCACCTGATGCCAAGATTTGGCATCAGCAACAATTGTAGGCATCAGCATTTCACCTGATGCAAAGATTTGGCATCAACATATTTCGCATCAGCAACAATTGTAGGCATCAACATTTCACCTGATGCCAAGATTTGGGATCAGCATTTTTGGCATCAGAGTTTTGGCATCAGAGTGCGATGCATGGAATGTCGTCACGATGTCAGCTTGCTGACATCATAGTTTTCATTAATGACATTTTTGTCATTTGGTAAACAATTTGTAGTTTTATGAAATGTGCAAAAAATTAATAGTCCTAGATGAAAACATGTTTTCAAAATTGTATCCATTTGAAATTCCCCCTTAATTAATCCCTCCGTTCCAATCAATGAGACCCCGTTTGAAAGTCAATTTTTTTAAGAAAATAATATTTTTAGTAGTTCATTTCTACAATATTTGCTTCATTTATTGATAAATTTTCAAACTGACGCCGTGCGGCACGGACAAGAGTACTAGTACGACATTAATTGCAATCACCAAGTAAAACTATCCAAAACAGAAAAATAAATTAAAATCAGAACTTGTTGAGGAAATGCAGAATATGTGAGTTAATCTCGTCTGCTTTCTCTTGGTTAATGAAATGGCCTACACCTTCCATTACAACGACTTCCTCCAACAGTGGCACGTCTTTATGAAACTCGCCATTATGTATATATTCCTTGCAGCCTGGGATATGATAGACCAAATCCAAATCCCCAACCAAGTACTTGCACGGCACTTCCACTTTAGCTCCACACCAGGGTGCATTCAGTTCCCAACTTCTGCAATTTTATTTCAATTTGTTTTATTAAATTTAAAACCTAAGCCAAATACCAAAAATGCCCCCTAAACTCATATTCTTTCCGTTTTCAAATTAATGCTAGGGTCACTCTCATTTTGCACCAAATTATGAGTACTCTATGATATGACATACTCTAAATTGCTTGGACATTTTGAGGGTCCCAGCAATCCAACCAATGAGAGTGTGCCACATCACAGAGTACCCACTTAAGATTATCAGTGACTTACAAATCCCAAGCCCGGTAGTAATTGACTCCTCCGGTGAATCCGGTCCTCTCAAATTTGCTAGCATAGTAATCAACAACTTCTTCCGATAACCATGCAGGCAAGTCAACTGGAGTATCAGGCAAAGGTACAAAGCCTTTACCTTTTGGGAAGTAAAATGGACCTGGATTGCGGTATGTTAGGAAATTTTTTATTAATGTTTTGGTACCTATATTAGCAAACTCGGCTTCAATTTCTCCAGGTACCTGTAACATAAGTAAATATTTTTGGCAAAACACACAAACGGGCCACCCAACTTTGGACCATATTGCAATCCGGCCACCGAAAGTTTGGTTCATCTATTTTGGCCACCCTACTTCATTTACGTTAAGCGAGCCCATTTTTGGATGACGTTAGCCCAAGGCGTTAATTTTTGTAAAATTCTATTTTGCCCTTGGAAATACAGATCTGGTTAATCTATTTGTGTTCATCTTTTGTGTTCATCTTCAAACCCAACATCACCAAACCTTTCGTTCTCTCTCTCTCGGCGTCTCGGTCAGTGAGCCTCATTGTGTGCATCGATCGATCACGTCGCGTCCCAACCTTCGAAAAAGCCATCCCGGGACTGTTATTATAACCCGAGTAATAGTGATAATACTCCCTTGCACGGGCCCGAATTTTCTCTTGTGGCGCCAGCATACAGACATAGAATCTCCTTCCTCAAAATCAACCATGATTAAAAAGCGACCCACCTACCCTAGCTCTCCGATCCACAAAAACAAAGCGCAACCTTCGCGGATCTGAAACAAAGATGCAACATTGAAGGAGATTTGTTGACCAGGCGAAATCGCTCATCGATCACTTTATTCTCTCTCTCGATCGCTCTCTCCATCTTTAACCACAATCATGCCGGCCACTTCTCGATTCTCCACTCGGATCGGCGTTCATCCATGGCCGGCGTCCTCCTTCTCTCTCGGTTTCTCACACCGATTCGCGGCTTGAGATCGGTCGGTCTCAGGCCCCTCGTGTCTGTTCCTCTCGCCTCGGTAATTTTTCCCTTTTCTCTCTCTTGCTGTCACAGACGAGCGCTTTTCTCTATCATGTTTACCGCTCATATTCCCCTCTCCGATCGCGGAATCTCTCGTCGCCGTATCGATCGACCTCGGTGTATGCGATGGAGCGGCGACATATTACCTCCCCACCCCTTCTGTGAATGAGATGAATCCATACCCGAGTGATATTGTTTTCTTCGAGTCACAAAATCAGGGGTTTGACTCACCGAGTCAACTCAAAAATTCAAATCTGGGAAATCAAGAATTCATTAGTTGGGAAACTACAATGTGAGCGTTCGGATTGAATATTTGAATCGTAGAGAAATTATTAACTGGGGTTTGATTGGAGAAAAGGCCGTGATCGTCACGGTTGTGTAATAATAGGGGCAAAATAGGGAAATCAGAAAAAGTTAACGTCATTTTCTAACGGACGTTAGAAAATGGGCTCGCTTGCAACAGAACGAAAGTTGGGTGGCCAAAATAGATGAACCAAACTTTCGGTGGCCGGATTGCAATATGGTCCAAAGTTGGGTGGCCCGTTTGTGTGTTTTGCCAATATTTTTCATAAAAGTAACCTCGCTATCTAAAAAAGCACTTTGACCCACCAAAAGTTAGTAAATTAAAATTTGATCTAAAACTGGTCGTATAGATAACCTGAAATCTTGAAATGTAGTGATCATCCCCGTAGAACTGATGAAAGGCCTTGAGAGTTGACAAAGTTGGATGCCTCGGCATATAAGGCACACTCAAGTTGACCAAAGCTTTGACTATATCAGGTCTGCACATGCACAACTGCCAAGCAATTATTGCTCCCCAGTCATGTCCAACAACGAAAAACTTGTCTTCTTGGTTCTCCTTAATGGAGTCGACAAGAGCAACGAGATCGCCAGCAACATGGAGCATGGTGAACTTGGTGTGGTCGTCAGTGGGTGCACCGGAGGTGTCGCCGTAGCCGCGGAGGTCGGGGGCGACGACTCGGTAGCCGTGGGAGGCTAAGAAGGGGATTTGGTGTCGCCAAGAGTACCAGAGTCCCGGGAAGCCGTGGAGGAGTAGAACTAATGGACCTTCACCCATTTCTGTTATGTGCATGTTAAGCCCGTTCACACTTATTGACTTGTGTTGTATAGCCTCCATCTTTAACAATGTGCGTGTTGGTGTGTTTGACTGAGAGTCTGAGAAAGGAAGAAAAAGGGAGCTTAGTGTGAGTGTGCTAGGGAAAGCTCGTCAAGATCTGGTAGATATTATAGAGATACTAGTATAGAAGAGTTGGAATTTTGTACCGTAACATATAGATAGAGAGAGAGACACGTGGTTAATGTGTCATCACCTTTGCTACTGCTCGGTGTGAACTCTCATTGTTTTGTGGAAAGAGTTCAATATTTTATTTAGAGTTATATTTTATGTAAATTATCTATTTAAAAAAATTAAAGTATAAAAATATCATTTTATTATTAATAAATTACTAAATTTTATTTTTTTAAAAAAATTAACTTTCAAACGAAGATTTACCTAAAACGAAGAAAGTCAGTCGCACTCCAAAGAGATGTACTCTCTATGTCTTAAAATAATTATTTTATTTGAAATTTTTATTTTTAAGACAATAATTTTATCACTGTATCGTTAATTTTCAGTTCTACTTTAATTATGAATCATATACATATGAGCTTTAAAGTAAATTACACATCAAACTAATATTAATAATTCTGTCAAATGTTTTTTCTTAAACCATACATCAAAACAATCTAAACTATAATTTTAGGACGGAGGGAGTAATTTTGAACTCGATGCAAAATAGCCAAAATAAATTACTTTATCTATATTTTTTTTCAAGAAAGTAAATACCCCTCGTCCCGTCGTACTATTTTTGAATGTTTTAGTAGTTAATATATATATATATATAATAAACAGACTCCCACTCGTGGCCCAAAAATAGCTGCATTGCCCTTCACTCAATTAACTGATTTTTAAAAATTATATTACCCTTAATCTTTTAGTAATTATAAATTTTAAAAATAATCACTATAACTTCATGTATCTAGGTTAATGCAAAAAGTGACTAATAGATTACGACAATAATTCTGTTGATTATATTGAAGAAGAAGAAGAAGAAGAGATGAGTTTTGGAGAAGCCATAACCTAAATCACGGTTAGGCCGAAATATATATATGTTTGTGATAACAAATATTACACCAAGACCCCCCAAACATACACCTTATACCAACTAAACCCTTAATACTTCTAACACTCCCCTCAAGGAGCATAAATGTTATGCATGCCCAGCTTGTTACAAATATATCCTATTCTTGTGCCATTTAAAGACTTAGTGAAAACATCTGCTAATTGATCGCCAGTCGGAACAAAACTAGTGAAAATTATTTTCTCTTGAAGTTTCTCACGAACAAAGTGACAATCAAGCTCAATATGCTTTGTTCGTTCATGAAACACTGGATTAGATGCAATATGAATAGCTTCTTGGTTGTCACACCACAACTGCATAGGCATAGGATTCCCGATACCGATCTCCCCAAGTAACTGACGAATCCACACTAACTCACATGTAGCATGAGCCATAGCCCTGTATTCTGATTCATCACTTGATCTTGACACAACCGATTGTTTCTTACTCTTCCAAGAAACCAAGTTACCCCAACAAACACGCAATATCCAAGTAGATCTCTTATCGGGATCTGCCCAATCCGCATCAGCAAAACCCTTCTACTCTATGTCCATGATCTCGATACAAGATGCCTAGCCCCCGAGCTCTCTTAAGATACCGAAGAATCTTAACTGGCAGCCTCCCAATGTGTAGTCCATGAGAGGACATAAACCGACTTACTACACTAACGCAAATGCAATATCGGTCTCACACAAAGAAGATAGTTCAATTTCCCAACAAGCCGTCGATATCTCTGCGGATCGATCAAAAAGCTTTCACGCCAATTTGTAAGTTTCAGTATTCGGATCCATATGAGTCTCGAAGGCTTCGCTCCCAACATACTGCCTCACTCAACAAATCACACACATACTTTCTGCGGGACAAGAAGATGCCTTGCTTTGCAGAGCAACCTCGATCCTAGAAAGTATCTCAAATTACGAGATCCTTCGTTTGAAACTTTTCTGAAGGAACCGTTTTAGTGCACTAATACTGCACTATCACTTCCGTGATGACAATATCATCCACATAAACAACCGTAAAATGATTCCTTCACTCCTGTGATAGAATCTTGAGTGATCACTCGACATCTCATAAGCACGAACTCAAGCACTACCTCACTAACCCTCTCAAACCCGCACGTGGAGATTGTTTTAACCCGTATAATGGCCGCTTGGATGCAAACTAACAGACTCCTCTGAGCAACAAACCGGAGGTTGCTCCATGTAGACCTCCTCGTGTAAGTCACCATGAAGGAATGCATTTTTGACATCCAATTGATAAAGAGGCCAATGAGAAGAGGCAGCAAGAGAGATAAGTAAACGAACAGAGGCAAGCTTAGCAACTGGAGAAAAAGTGTCCGTATAATCAACCCCATATGTCTGAGCATACCCCTTGGCAACAAGGCGAGCCTTAAGACGAGCCAAAGAACCATCCGGTTAACCTTAACAAAGATAGACCCATTTGCACCCAATAGTATGTTTACTCGATGGCAATGGAACCAAATCCCAAGTTTGATTATGCGTAAGGGTAGCCATTTCCTCGCCCATAGCAGCCTTTCCAAATGATGACCCACTGCTCGCATTACGACTTAGGAAGAGAATGAGACTGGACATTAACAAAGGCACAAAGATCGTGAGACAAACCATCGTGATAACTAACAAAGTTAGAAATAGGATGTAACGCATAACTACGTTTACCTTTTCTAAGAGCAACAGAATATCAAGATCGAAGGTACCTCTACGGAAGTCGGATCGGGCGACGATGGTAGGACTGACTCGGCGAGGAGCAGAGCGTGAGCGTGAGGCATATTCCACGAGAGCAAAAGGCGGTGCGTCGGGTGTAAACTCGTTGAATAGGAGGGACGAGGTAGATCGTGGGAAGGGAAAGAAGTGGACTCCACAACCCGATAGAGTAGAAAATCATCATCGGGAACAAACTCAACAGGTGGAATATCCGATGTAGGGTAGAAGGACACCGACTCATGAAAAGAAACATCAGCAGAAACCAAATATCGATTCAAGTCAGGAGAGAAGCATCGATATCCTTTCGAAAGTACGAGAATAACCAAAAAGATACACTTGAGTGCCTTAGGATCTAACTTGGTGACATTAGGACGATGATCACGAACAAAGGCGACGCACCGAATATCCTAGAGACATGAATAGAGACTCGAAGGAAACAAGACTTGATGAGGATCGCCTCCGTAAAGAACGTAAGAAGGCATACGGTTGATAAGATGACAAGCAAGCTAAACACCGCATCCGCCCAAAACGGTTTAGGAACATGCATCGAAATGAAAGCGCACGAGCAACCTCAAGGAGGTGACGATTTTTCTCTCAGCAACACCATTTTGCTGAGGAGTATCAGTACAAGAGGATTGGTGGAGCATGCCATGAGCCAACATAAATTTGGAGTAAACAGTGGAGAAATATTCTTGAGCATTATCACTGCGAAGATGTTTAACAGGCACACCAAATTGAGTTTTAATTTCAAAGACGTAATGCGAAAAAATATCAAATAACTCGAACGATGTCTCATTAAATAAATCCAAGTAACACGAGAATGATCATCCACAAAAGTAACAAAATACCTATAACCTAACTTGAGACAATAGGACTAGGTCCCCAAATATCGAATGAACTACATCAAATGGGGCATGCTACTGCTTATTAACCCTAGAAATATAAGAAATGTGATGATGCTTTCGCAACCGACAAGCATCACATCCAAAAGCTGGTAAAGAGGAAAGATCTGGACATAATTTCTTGAGACTTGATCGATGTATTTTATACGTCGATTTTATATGCTTCTGTGACTTGAATTAGGCAATTTCACGAGTCTTTTGAGTACTAATATATGTTTTTGGTGAGTTTTGTAAGTTTCGTGATTGTTCGTGAAAATACGCGAAACTCCGTGGTTTTAAGTGCAAATTACAAAGAAAGAAAAATTGAAGAAAAATGAAAGTCACATTCGGACACCTTGCGACGCAGGTGCCTCGCACCTTGCGACCGCAAGGTAGGCAAGACGGCCCCTCAAGCCAAAGCAATCGAAGAGCCAAGAAGCACACATCGAGACCTCTTGCGGACGCAAGGTATCCAAAGACTCGACCGCAAGGTAGGCGTAATGCTCAATTTTCGGTTTTCACACAGTCATTCGATTCAATCACAACTCCCAAGTATATATAGAAGTCGATGCCGAGCCTAAGCATAGGAGGACTACCGCCGGAAGCTCTCTTTACATAGATTTTAGGTAGTTTTAGATTGTATAACATAATTAGGTTTTGTAATTTCAAGTATTGAAGATCAAATCATGTCTTCCATCATCTTCCATGTGTCGTTCATCGCCTATGATGAACTAAATCATCCCTAATCTAGGAGGTGGGAGGTAACTTGTATCGAATTTATGTTTTGATTCTTATATATATGTCTATTCAATGCTTGTTGATTGTGTTGTTTATCAATCCCTCTATTATTTTGCTTTGAACAAATGAATGTAATCGCAAATAATAAAGGCTTAGAGGTGCGGATACCGCATGACCAAGTGCATATGTCGTACAATCGGCTCACCAACACAATAAATTGGACCTATCGAAGCACGAGAGTGATAAGTTAGGACCAGTTCTTACATGATCTAGGTGACAGATAGATCATAAATCTAGGTGACAGCTAGATTACGCCTCGTGCTTAGGATATGGAATGGGTGAATTTTTATGAGGAGGCCGAACCAATTGTTCAACGTACCATATCTATTTTTAGTGAACGAACCCAAGACATTGAATGACATTATTATGAATTGAACATAAAGGAGATATAAGTGAAACCCGTAATCCTAGATTTCCACTCACCATAAGATCTTCATATCGTTATTACTGCCTAATTAGTTAACATCTATAACTAGTAATTTAGAGTAGAATTAAACATAAAAACCCCCCCTTAGGTTAATAATTTGCTATCTATAACCGCACTGTTCGTGATCACTTGTCTCTGTGGGTTCGACCCTTGCTTCCGAGTCTATTCTATAATAGTCTTGTACACTTGCAAGGAAATAGATAAATAAAACATCGATCAAGTTTTTGGCGCCATGTCGGGGACAAGCTAGTTCAATGAAGTTAGTTTGTAGGTAGCGTAGTTTTTAATTTAATTTAGTTTTTAGTTTAATTTTTGTTTTTATAAAAAATAAAAAATACAAAAAGATTTTATTTTATTTTGCCTTAATAGTTAGTTGTTTTTAAATTGCTTTTAATTTATTTTTATGCAAGGTCGTAGATCTTTAAATCCTGAATTGGTAGACTTAGATCAAGAGATAAATATTGTTAAAAGATACCAAAGATATTTTGAAAATCTAGCTTTCGAGCCTGATAATCAAGATAATCTGAATCGAGAGGATCCTCTGGTTGATCCTACAATGGAAGATAATAACAATAATCGTAATCCGAAAACCTAGTTGACCCAAATAATAGGAATCAAAGACAAGAAGAGCCTGCAAGAAGAAATATGGAAGTAGTCGTAAATCAAAGAACTATTAATGATTTTAGTAGACCTTCATTAAATGTGGTAACATCATGTTTAGTATTGCCAGATGCTGTTAGGAATTTCGAACTAAAAGGACATTATTTTAATGCCATACCATCTTTTCATGGATGCCTAATGAAGATCCTGTCGGTTTCTTTCTTAAGAGAATATGAATACATGATGAGTACTTTTCCTTTAGGAGGGTTAACTGAAGATCAAATTAAAATGAAATACTTTCCCAGTGCATTAAAAGAATTGGCAAAGAGATGGTTTATGAACCTAACACCAAACAGTGTTTTTACTTGGGCACAATTATATGATTTGTTTATGAGCAAATTTTACAAACATGCATCTCTTACGAGTATAGAAAACAAATCATGTCATTCCAAAATGAACCGTGTGAAACATTCCATGAGTCATGGGATAGATTTAAAAATCGCTTATTATGTGTCCTCATCATAATTTGGCTCAACATGTGTTAGTGCTTCAATTCTATCATGGTCTTTCGCCAGGTTTACAAACTATGGTTGATAGTGCAGCTGGTGGTTCTATTAATAGAATGACACCAGAAGCATTAGAAGAATTATTTGAGATGCTAAGTATTAATTCCCAAACGTAAAAGTGCTAGAGGTAAAAATAGGAGCCTATATCAATTGCAAGATAATTCAAATACACAAGCTCAATTTGAAAATTGGCAAATTCAAGAAGCATGTGCTCTATGTGGATTATATTCTCATGCTACTAATTTTTGTCCGTCAAGTGCTATGTATTTCGAACAAAGCTAATGCTATGAATATGTACCCTCAAAGGCCAAGGAATGATCCATATTCCAATACATATAATCTCGGTTGGAGGAATCATCCTAACTTTTCTTGGGGAGGAAATAAGCCTTTGCAACCTCAACAATTCCAACCACCACAACCTCCACGCTTGCAAAACAAAATCAAAATCGGCTTGAGAATTGAAGAAGTTCCCAAGCAAGAAGTAGCAGTAAAGGTTTTGATGAAGTACATGCTTGAAGAAATTGAAAATCAAGAAACATATCGAAAATTCGAAGCAAATAAAAGAGAAGAAGGAAGTTCCCTAGTCAAACCGAGCAAGCTATCACCGTCTCCGCTAAGTGTAAGGTGATAGGTGAAGAGGTAAGTGATTCTCGATCCCCTTCTAATATGCATGCTTCAAGAGAAAATTCGAAAAGTAATAGAAAAGAAATGAGAAAGATAGTGTTAGTGATAAAGTGATTGATGATTTAAGTAATCAAGAGGTAGAAAAAGAAAAAGAAGTAGAAGTAGAGTTAGAAGTTCCAAATAAGGAACAAAAAGAAAAAGAAATTCAAAATAAAGACAACACAATTGAAGTAGATAAAGAATTAGATCAAGAAGAAGAGGAACCTTATGTGGCTCCACCACCTTATGTTCCTCCAATTCGCTTTCCAAGAAGACTTATGAAAAACCGAATGGACAAACAATTCATTCGGAAATTTATAATATGTTATCCAAAGTAAATGTAATTTACCTTTGCTTAATGTTATTAAAAATATTCCAAAGATATGCAAAGTTTTTCAAAGATCTTCACTCTAAGAAACACAAGTTTGAAAACAACGAAAAGATTGTTGTTTCGAAAACGCCGCCTGCTTTTACAACCCGAATTACCACCTAAGTTGAAGGACCTGTGCAGCTTTTAATATTCAAGTTTCCTTGGGAGACTCTAAAAAGATGAAAGCAATGCTAGATTTAGGAGCAAGTATTAACTTGATGCCTTTCTGTCTATAAACAATTAGGTCTAGGAGAACTAAAACCCACTAATATGCAATTACAATTAGTGATCGCCGCTTAAATATCCCTTGGGTATAGTGGAAGATATCCTAGTTCAGTTGATAAATTAATCATACCAAGACTTTGTGGTTCTTGAGATGGAAAGGAAGATATGCACTAATAATGAAGTCCCAATATTAGAAGCGCATCATTTATGGCAACCGCTAATACAATGATAAATGTGAAAAATGGTAAACTCACAATGTCGCCCTAGGTGAAACAGCTTGAAATTTCGTTTGATGCTATGAATAGACCTAGTGACATGAGTGCTTGTTTTTCAATTGATGAGATTGAGAAATTATCAACCGAAACTTTTGAAGAAGAGCAAGATTATGAGAGAGATAGATTTATTGTCTATGATGATAGCCCTATTCCTCCCATAAAAATTGACATTGAGGAAATTGAAAGAGAAATAGAAGAAGAAGAAAGATTAGAAAAAGAAAAGCTAGAAGCTAGTAAAAGAAAGATGAAAAGAAATAAAGGTAGAATCGAAAATTAATTTCGATGAGTCAAAGAAAATAGTTGAAGAAAGTTATGAAATTAAAGAAGATGAAGTAGAGATTCTAAAATCTCTCTTTCGAGGAAATTGAGATTGAAGATATTAAGGAAGAAAACAAGAAGAGAATAATGAGCGCTAAATAAAAGAAACAATTAAAGCGTAAAATTCTGAATTTATGCCTTCTATTACCCCAAAGTCGAAGAATTAAAGCCATTACCATCCCACTTAAAATATGCATTTTTAGGGAAGGTAACACTTTGCCTCGTTATTATAGCATAATTTATCGTAAAAGAAGAAAGTTTGTTAAAGTTTTATGGACACATAGAGAAGCTTCTAGGATGGTCTTTAGCCGACTTAAAAGGAATTAGTCCCTCTATGTGTATGCATAAAATTCATTTAGAGGAAGGTAGTAAACCTTCAGAGAAAGACAAAGAAGACTTAACCCACACATGGAAGAAGTCGTTAGGAAAGAAGTTCTTAAGCTTTTAGACGCGGTATAATTTACCTATATCGATAGTAAATGGGTTAGTCCCGTCTCAAGTAGTTCCTAAAAAGTCGTGAATTACCGTTGTCAAAAATGATAAAGATGAATTAGTCCCACAAGGACTATTACCGGTTATAGAATG
>CM028377.1:23762087-23867536 GCA_013146195.2 Codonopsis lanceolata | reverse complement strand
AAATGCCGGTAAGCCCCCCAAGAAAGCATATGATCAATATAATTAGGATCCAGAGATCCACATCCTCCACATTAACATCTCCACCATCAAAATAGGCTTTAATCTTTGCCCATTTACCTTAAACTCTTGGTCTCCTGAGAGACTAGAGATCACAACCGCACTATGCGAAATACCTCCCTCACCAATAGGACCTGGTCCACGGACTCAATTTACCAGAAACAAGCGCAAGTGGGAGTCAAATAGAGGACTTTTTGACCAACTTTAAATTCCTTCCTTAAAAATCATTTTATCGTACACGCTTTTGCCTTTATAAGACAAATTATTTTCATAAGCCTCTCTCCTGATTTCATCTAGTTCATTCAATTGTAATTTTCTTCCTGACTGCCTAAGTTCATATTGAACTTTTGATTGCCCAAAAGGCTTTGTGCTCTAATTCTACCTGCAAGTGACATGGCTTCCCAAACACTAATCGATATGGGGACATACCAATAGGTGTCTTGTAAGCCGACGATAAGCCCACAAAGCATCCTCTAGCCTAAGACTCCAATCTTTCCTATTCGGCTTACTTGCTTTTCGAGGATGGACTTGATTTCCTATGAACCCTCTCGCTGGCCATTGGTTTGGGATGATAGGCGTAGAGACCTTATGAGTGATGTTATACTTTTTGACCAAGGCCTCCACCATCCTATTGCAAAATGAGTCCCCCTATCACCGATCAAGGCCCTAGGCATCCCAAATCTAGACACAACATTGCTCTTGAGGAAACTCACCACTACCTTAGAATCATCGATCGCTCGACCCATTTGGAAACGTAGTCCACCGCAAGTAAGATGTACACAAAACCAAAAGAAATAGGAAACGGACCCATAAAGTCAATTCCCCAAACATCAAAAACCTCGCAATTAATTACGATGTTTTGTGGCATCTCATTAAGGCCCTATATTTCCAACACGTTGACACCTGGCCACAAGACTTACAAAAGGCAGCGGCATCCATAAACAATTTTGGCCAAAAGAAGCCACTGCCTAACACTTTCCTAGCGGTGTTTTTGGCACCAAAGTGACCACCACATGCATACTCATGACGTAACTTTAGGATAGAGGCCATCTCATTTTCCCAGACACATCTACGAATGACTTGGTCGCAATGCTTCCACAAGTTTGGTTCGCCCCACACATAGTACTTAGCCTCACTGCTGATTTTGTCTCTCTTTGATTTAGAAAAACTTGGGGAATTTTATTAGAGACCAAAAAGTTTACCAAATCCGCATACCAAGGGAACACTTCATAGCGCCTGAAAGCCTCATCAGAAACTTCGCCCACAATAGGTGTGCTTACATAGGCTTGTCATCCTCTCTCACCAAACGACTCAATGGTGGAAGCCCACTACATTTCGGCCCCTTTCTTATCCTTGACTTCTATGTTAAACTCATTCAATAGAAGGATCCACTTAGAATGAGTCTCGGTTTTGCCTCTTTCTTGACATCAAATACTAAGAGCGGCGTGATCGGTGTACCAATGATTTTGGTCCCAAGCAAATAGGACCTAAATTTTTCTAATGCAAAACCCACCGCTAACATCTCTTTTACGTAGTGGAATAGTTTCTTTGTGCCTCATTCAAAGTCATAGGCGCATAATAAATCACATGAGAGGCACGATCCACTTTTTGACCCAAGCGCCCCAAAGCATAATCACATCATCACACATGATCTCAAAAGGGAGAGACGAATTGGGGGCTTGAATAATAGGAGTAGATGTCAACCGACCCTTCAACTCATCAAATGCTTTCTTGCAAATATCATCAAATTTAAAATCTACCTCTTTTTGCAACAAGGTGCATAGAGGCGATGCAATTTTCGAAAAAATTTTTATGAAGCGATGGTAGAACCCCGCATGACCAAGGAACCACCGCACTTCACGGCACATTTGTAGGGTAAGGAAGTGTGGAAATAACATCAATTTTTGCTTTGTCCACTTCAATACCCTTTTTCGAAACCACATGTCCCAACACAATGCCTTGCTCAACCATGAAGTGACATTTTTCAAAATTCAACACCAAATTTGCTTCAACACATCGGTCAAGAACTAAAGCAAGGTGAGCAAGACATTGGTCGAACGAGTCTCCATGGACGGTGAAATCATCCATGAAAACCTCCATAAAATTCTCCACAAAATCGGAGAAGATGCTCATCATACACCTTTGAAAAGTCGCAGGTGCATTGCATAAACCAAAGGGCATCCTCCGATAGGCAAAGGTGCCGAAGGGGCAAGTAAAAGTGGTTTTCTCCTGGTCTTCCGGTGCAATTGGTATTTGAAAATACCCGGAATACCCATCAAGAAAACAATAATACGCCCTTCCGGCAAGCCTTTCCAACATCTGATCAATAAATGGGAGGGGAAAGTGATCTTTTCTAGTTACCTCATTCAGCCGACGAAGGTCAATACAGACACGCCATCCCGTTTGCTCCCGGGTTGGCACCAACTCGCCCTTGTGATTGATGACGACGGTGATCCCACCCCGCTTGGCTACACATTGAGTAGGGCTCACCCACTCACTGTCTGATATGGCATATATGATCCCCATCTGCAGTAACTTCAAACTTCCTTCTTCACCACCTCCATCATAGGTGGGTTCAACCTCCTCTGCGGCTGCCTTCAGAACCGGCTTAGCACTCCTCTAGCAAAATCCTGGTGAGTACATACTGAGAAGGACTTATGCCCTTGATGTCGGCAATAGTCCACCCAATCGCTTCTTTCCGCCTCCCTGATCACATCAACTAATTTCTTCTCTTGCTCCTCCGTCAGAACACTAGAGATCACCACAGGAAGTGTCTTCCCTTCACCCAAGAAAGCATATTTCAAATTCTCGGGAAGGGGCTTCAATTCAAGCACAGGTGCCTTCTCAACAGATGGCAATGGTTTATCTGGTGGCACCTCCAACTGGAAATGACCAAATCCCGATGGTGAGACATACATAGCATCTTCAGAAAGGCTCATCACCGCCCTTCTTCATCTCATTGGAAATGTCAAACTCTAACCCTGGTGATACCCCAACGCATTCTCCAATACGTACTTCATGTCATCGTCTCCTCCGCACACTTTTATCAAACACCTCTTGGGCTATAGGCTCCACTACATCAATGAAGTTCACCGAGTGCACATCCTGGGGTACTTCATGGCATCAAAGATATTGAACTCCAATTTGTTGCCCATCAAACTCCATAGTCATTGACCCATTAGTAACATCCAACTTGGTACGAGCAATGACATGAAAGGTCTCCCTAACAGAACGGGAGCCTTAGGATCCAGATCCATCTCCAAGACATAAAAATCTGCGGGAAAATGAGCTTCCCAACCCTGGGACTAGAACATCATCAATCAACCCTTTAGGGTACGCATTAGATTTGTCGGCAAGCCGAATAACCACCCGAGTATCCCAGAGGTCCCAACTTTAGGGTCTCAAACAACGCATAGGGCATGACGTTGATGAAGCCCCCAAGTCAAGATAGCCATATGCTCCGAATTATCCCCTAGCGACAAGGAATCACGAACATACCCGATCATTACACTTTTTCTGGCATCCTTTTGATAGACCGCACATGCTCACTAATCTTTACCTTTTCCGACTCCGCCCTTCGATTCCTCTTCATATTGCACAACTCTTTCAAGAACTTCGCATACCTTGGAACCGATCGCGTAAGATCAAGAAACGGAATGTTTACCTCAAGCCTCTCAATGTGTCAAAATAGCCTTATCGCTCCGGCCTTCGTCCTCCCTTAAAGCATACTAAACGGGGAGCCGGCTCATCCACAGAAATACCGGTGCAAGATCTTTCTCCTTTTCGAAGTCTTCGCCTCAAGTGTAACTCTCTCAACCACTAACTCTGCTCTCTTCGACAACCATTTCTCTAGCTTTTTCCCACACGCAAAGTCATCGCACCGACATTAGACTTCGGATTCGGTTCCGCTCTAGATGGTAACTTCCCCGAATCTTTTGCCTCCATTCTCCCAACTGCATCTGCCAGCTGACCCACCTGTTGGAACTGCTGGAAGTTTCCATTCATGGTAGACATGCTCGCGCTAGTGATGGGACCATGTCCTTCTGTATTCGATCTCCCTCGGGCTGCTGCCGCTGCTTGTCAACAGTGCTCGTGACCGATTATATTGATTTCTCGAACCGCTGGCGACCTGCCTGAAACCCTCCGATTATTGAACGGCCGCCTGAAACCTTGTTGTCCCTGTGGTGGACCATACCTAAGGTTCGATGAACATTATTTGCGCGTTGTAATTGAACTACGGTGGTCTCTCGACCGCCGTGATTGAAACCTATCATTGACATCCACCACCTTATCCGTCTCAAGAGTAGGACAAGAATCGGCCTCGGGTGGGTCACATCAAGAATATACCGCAGGGATGAGGTTGTTGACCCAAAACCAATGTCTTCAACAGACTCTTGACATTTGCCAGCTCAGTCTTCAAATCATTCGTTGTATCACTCGATCCTGCCACACTGACTTATCTAACGCTAGACCTTCTCCCATGAGTCCTTGTGCTTTTGGCTAGCTCTTCTATCAGCTACTCGCTCTCGCATCCCCGGTAGTTTTGTTCAAAATACTACCTCCACAAGCGTAATCCACCCACCTTTGTCTTGCTCACGGTCAATCCCATAGAAATAAACAATAAGATGCTCATCATCAAAGCCATGCTACGGACAACTTCTGCAGAGCTTATAGAATCGGTTGTGGTAATCATATAGTGATTCATCGGACTGCTACTCCATGTTGCTGATATCCCTCTTCATGACATTGATTTGATCTGGAGGGAAGAACTCATCAAGAAATACCTCCTTCAACTCTTGCCACGAGGTAATGCTGTTGGGTGGCAGGTGATAATACTACGTATTCGCGTTAGCCTTAAGAGTAAAGGAAAACGCCTCGCATAATCGGCCAAGAGGCAATGCGGTACGGGCTTCATACTCTTGCAAATTTGCACAAACCGAGCTATATGTCGATTTGGATTCTCCCCCGGTATCCTATTAAATGGGGCAACCGGTTCAACAACCCCGCTTCAACTCAAAAGTAACCCCACCCCAGTAAATCAGAAATAACACTGCCATGGGTTGCTCATTCCAGTTCGGAGCAATCCTTTGCCTCAATGTCCGAGGTGGGGGGTTGTTATTGCCTCTTCCATTACCCCTATTGTTCACAATCTCCGGACCATCATTGTTATCACCGTTATTATTATTCATCCCGCCTCCGCAAATTTCTCCCTGCACTGAAATATCCACCCAATTTCTCGAACAAAAGGACTAACAACTTGATTAGCAGAACGAGTATGGACCATAAAAGGTTCCACACCACAAGACAACAATAATAATAAAGCACAAATACCAGGAAACAAGAAAAAGAAAAAGAAGTAGATGAAGAAATAGAGTAAGAGTGCAAACAAATAAAACCGTTCCCCGGCAACGGCGCCAAAATTTGATAGGCTAAAGTCGCACGCCTACAAATTAATTACCAAGACAAGACTCGCCTACAAACTCGCAGCTAGGACAAGTCCGTGGTCGATCCATCAAGAACGGTTATTCGGTTGCACAATTGTCACTTGACAAGATTGGGGGTTTAATTTTGATTTTATTAACTACCTAAAACGGAATTAAGAACTAAGTTGTAAAAAATTAAAGGCAAGCACTTCGATTTGTTTCCGCCCGTTTATCAATCCAATATCATCGGTATAATTTCTTTCCCTTCATCCCTATTCACTTGATCTGAGATGTATTTCAATCCCTCTTTCTTCCTTATTAATGGTTATAAGCAGTGACACACTCACCTATTCCCCTAATCATTACCTAAACCTAACTAACACAGTCTAGATTCACAATAACGATTGATAAAGCTTTAAGAAATTAAGATCAAGGAATTCACTAATCTTTTGCAATTAGAACAAAATCTAGTTTTACCCCTTTCAATTTACCATGACACATGCATAAATCTCAAAGATGTTACTTGTGAAAAATCCTAATCCGATTACTGCACTTAAGATTAAACTAGCATTAAATCAATTACAAGGGAAAAGAGGGTGATCAAATCTCAAAACCCTAAAATCGATCTAGCAATTAAAACAAGTAAAACTATGAATAGGGATTAAGAAATAAAGAAATAAATACCTCAATTGAATTAAATAAATGGTTCAAGATCCAAATCTGAAGCAATGAAGTTAAGCTTCCATGAAAACTGATGGAATCTCTAAGGAAGAAAATTAGTAGAAAAACGACCCCTAATTCTGAAGTTAAAACAAGTATATATACTTGTTCCCAAAACCTAAACTAAAAAGGAAAATCTCCAAAGAAAAGGAAAGAGAATATTTAATAATAAACATCCAAATACTCCTACCATCTAATGCCAAAAATACACCAGTTTCCAAATCCTTATCTTTCACTTTGGTCCCCGAAACTCCAACCTTTCTCCTTCCGATCCTCGAACTCGCCGCTTTGTAATCGATCCTTGAACTTCAACTTTTCGCAGTTTGGTCCCCGCACTTCGATACTAACAACTTTATCTTCCACATTAATAAACTTTGCAGGAACAACACAAAATCACTCAAAATATGTCTCAAAATTACAAAGATTTCCCACAAACTCACCAATTCATAGTCTACTCAAAATTACATCAAACTAATCTAAATTACATTAAAATAATGATAAAATATCTAGAAAATTATGGAATTACATATAATGAAATCTGCCACATCACTTTCCACTGCTTAGATTCTTTATAACCGGCTTTTGATTTGATTGGCAGTTTAGCGGCAAAGTTGATACTTCTGGTTAGAGCAAGTCTACCGATAGTCTCTACCGACAGACATGCTCAATACGCTAAACTGCAAATGCCACTAAAACTATGCTTTAAATATATCCAAAAGAAAAGTTTTTAAAATGGCATCATAGACTATTCACCCCCCCCCCCTCTAGCCTATTTGAGCCTACTTAAGTGCTATTGGAGCCCTCATGTACCTTGCTAATTGTACCAGACCGAATATAACATTTGCTACAAATCTATTAGCAAGATATAGTTCATCTCCATCACGAAGATACTGGAATGGTATCAAGCACATATTTCGTTATTTTCAAGGGATGATCGATTTGAGATTATTTTATCCCAGAGGATCAAAGGATGAAATAGTTGGTTTTGCAGATGCGAGTTATTTGTCTGATCCTCATAACGCCAGATCACAGACCGGCTATGTCTTCACAATTGGTAGTACTGCAATTTCCTAGCGTTCTAAAAAGCAAACGCTAGTTGCTACATCGTCAAATCATGCTGAGATGATCACACTTCATGAAGCTAGTCGAGAGTGTGTATGGCTTCGATCTATGACTCAGCATATTCAAAATGTCATTGGACTACCTGTCAAAAAAGACCCGACAGTATTATTTGAAGACAATGTCGCATGTGTCGCCCAAAGTAAAAAGTGATACATCAAAAATCACAGATCCAAACATATCCCCCCGAAGCTCTTTTTATACACTCAAGAACTTGAAAAGAAGGAAGAGATCATCATCCAATATGTTCGATCAAGTGATAATACTGCAGATTTATTTACGAAGGCACTTTCCACTACAACCTTCAGAAAGCATGTTTACAATATTGGAATGTGAAATCTACGAGATTTACAAAGGTGATTTCTCTTGACTCATGTCAGTTCAAGGGGGAGCATATATGGTTGTACTCTTTTTCCCTTTATTATGGTTTTGTCCCACTAGGTTTTCCATGAAAAGGTTTTTAACGAGACAGCTCATGTACATGATTCATATTTAAATTGTGTACTCTTTTCCTTATGCCCGATTTTTTTCCTACTGAGTTTTTCAACTTAAAGGTTTTTATCGAGACACACTTATTCAACTTACAATGTTATGTTCAAAGGGAAGTGTTATGAAAATCAATAAGCCTAAGTATAGGTGTGTACATTGCATTGAATGATGCAATAGTTATTACATGTAGTTACTGCAAGGTTGTTTCAATTATATGTGTGTTGCTCGGTTATGAAATTATCTTTCACCCCGAATCCTTCAGCTCTGAATAAAACTCTCTTTCTCTCTTTTTCTATTATACTCTTTGTTTTAAGTTTGTGATTACTTTATAACATGAACCTAAATAAAATTTAAAAAGTCAATGGACTACCACAAAAACACCAGCCGCCCTTGATGACTAGAACAATTAAATTCAGTGAAGCCAAAAATCAAACAACCATTTCATTTCGCCTGTCCATCATACACACACTACTAGAGTGAGAGATGGAGGATGTAGAACACAGGACGGTAACTGTAAATGGTCTTAACATGCACATAGCAGAAAAAGGCCAAGGCCCATTAGTCCTACTTCTCCACGGCTTCCCCGAACTCTGGTACTCCTGGCGCCACCAAATCAGCCACTTAGCCGCCCACGGCTACCGTGCCATCGCCCCGGACCTCCGGGGTTTCGGCGATACCACCGGTGTTCCCACCGACGACCACACCGAGTTCAACATGCTCCATGTTGCAGGCGATCTTGTTGCTCTTATTGATGCCATTAAGGAGAATGAAGATAAGGTGTTTGTTGTTGGGCATGACTGGGGAGCAATAATTGCCTGGCAATTGTGTCTGTATAGACCTGATCTAGTCAAAGCTTTGGTCAACTTAAGTGTTCCCTTTAATTGGAGGCCACCAAAGATGACGACTGTGGAGGCCTTGCGTGCGTTCTATGGGGATGATCACTACGTTTGGCGATTTCAGGTAATTTTTTTCATATAAATATAATATCTGAAATAATAGCTTCATCAAGCTAAAATGTGGTAATTTGGCCGTTTGTTTTCTTTTGTATTTAAGGGTAAAAATCATTTTTTTTCTGTCAATCGAAACTGATTTTTGGGGTTTGCTTTCAAGAAGATAGAAAACTGCATTTAGACAAAATGAGGCTCTGCTCTCAAGTGGGTGTTATTCATGAAGAAAAGAAGATAATGTTCACAAATCAAATTACTTTCGGTGGGTAGGGTTACGTGAGAGTGCATATCTGTCTAATGAATAAAGATCCGTAAGACGGATCCTGCTTACCCAACCTACCATGTGTTGGTGGGTCGAATGTGAGAGAGTGGAGATTCATCTTGCGAATAAAGATCCGTAAGAAGGTCCTACATGAGATTTACCCTTACTTTTATATCTGAATATCATTTCGCCAAATTTCCACTTAGAAAACTCTCGACACATCCTACCTTTTTTGGCACATGGGACATGATCCCTTATGGATCTTACTTCCTTGTCAAAGAACTTGGGTTCGATTCCATCTCGCTACGGTGGGTGAGGTAGGCCTTAGCATGGTGATTAACAGATTAGGCATGAACTAGCGCTTGTATCAGGTCGCTGCCACTCTGCCTCCAACATTTGTTATTACACCAAAATAAAAACAGAAGTCTTGACTGTCCATTTGTTGGATGTAACTTCCCGTATTGTCTTTTTGAACTTCTCATCACCATTCCCACTTATAAGATGTATACTTAATATAATAGGTACCTGGAGAAATAGAAGCTGTGTTTGCTACTGTAGGTACTAGAGTAGCTCTTACAAAATTCTTCGCATACCGCAACCCTAGTCCATGGTACTTCCCAAAAGGTGAAGGCTTGGCACATATGCCTGATACGCCGGTTGTCTTGCCACCTTGGTTACCAGAAGAAGATGTTGACTACTATCTCAGTAAATTTGAGAAGACGGGCTTCACTGGGGGACTGAATTACTACCGCGCTTGGGATCTGTAAGTCATATAGCTACTATCTGAATTTCTTATCCTCATTAGTACGAGGGAAATTTATAATAGCATATTGATCAAAAACTCACAGCTCGTCTCAGTTTAACTCATCTGAATTAGCATCATACGTGGATTCTTGATTGATTATTAAATTTCTCCTTCCCCTTTTTGGTTAATCTGAAATTACAGAAGCTGGAAACTCAATGCACCCTGGTGCAAAGCTAAAGTGAAAGTGCCTACCAAATTCATTGTTGGGGACTTGGACTTCGTCTATCATGGTCCAGGCATGAAGGAATATGTACACGGTGGAGAGTTTCGTAAAGATGTGCCACTTTTGGAGGAAGTCGTTGTGATGGAAGGTGTGGCGCATTTTATTAACCAAGAGAAACCCGACGAGGTCAACAAATACATTTTAGATTTTCTCAAGAAGTTCTGATTTTCTTCTATTCGATCGGATTGATGCATCATCTCTACAAAAGTGTTGTGTACTGTAGACACTAAAAAACTCAGATTCACCTTGTTTCCTGATAAACTGGTATTGTGTAATTAAGGACAGTTTAGTGTGGTGTTGGTGGCTCTTGGCAAAAGGGCAGTTGTGAAAGGATTGTACAGTTCGACACGGCGAGCTTCAAAATAAAAGACAGAGGGTATAAATACTTGTAAATGCTCCAGCCTCCAGTAATTAATTTGGTACTAGTATCATTTCTAAGCATGTCTTAATTTGAAATAAATAGTCAAACTTTTAAGGGCATCTCATAATGTAGCTGGTCTTTGCCTAGGTGAAGCAACGTCTTTCTAAAAATTGTATGTGTAGGGCTTCTACTACACAATGGATTAATATATAATTTGGTCCCTCAACTTAATACCTTTTCCTTTAATGGTGCTCCATCTTGAAAATTTTTATGCTGGTCCTTGAACTCAACATGTCCAAGTTTGGATGTTATATAACAAGTGAAAACTCAACATTTCTTTGAACTTGGTGTTCCATTTCTTTGAATTTTTTTTTTTACTTCGGCCATCCACAACAATAAGCTCATCAGAAGGTTTATTCCTTCTGTCACAACATCAGTTTAAACTCACTACTAAATATTTTATCTTTTACCAATAATCTTTCCAACTACACATGTAACTTTCTTCAATCAAAAAAAAAAAAAAAAAAAGAAGGGAAATATCTGGTCAGCAGTTATCAATCGATTCAAAATCTTCGATCTTTCAAAAACTTCAACCATTTACCTATTGTCCAACAATGATATAAACCTTTTCTTCGGTAAAGCTTTATCTATTTTTAAAAACCTCTTATGTCTTGCCGGCGTGTTGATTTTTGGGATTAGAATATATGCCAACTGAAAACTCAACATTTCTAAAATTCTTCTCAAACTAAAATTAGATTTTATAATAATATTTAAAATTCATAATTTAATGTTTATTAAGTTTGAATTTTTTTTGAAGAAAATAATGAACTGGCTGAATGCCAGTACACCCATGTCTTCGGTTGTAGACGTTAGTGATTGTTTTTATTCTTGTAGGAAAGGATGGGTGATTATATTTCACTTATAAAACTTAACCATCTTTTTCCATCCCAACAACACTTCATCTTTGTCATCATCAATTAAGGGAAAACTTGTCAATTTCATGAAATTTTAACGATTTAGCTAACGGTGATGGAGCGAGGGACTAAATGAGAGCATAAATGTTATGTTCAAGGACCACCATTGGAAAATTTCCACACCTAGCACCGTTAAAGAAAAAAAGCGTTAAGTTTAAAGACCAAATTATATATTAATCCACTCCACAATATTCCATCTTCTCCGTATCATAGGTTAACGGTTGACTATAACTTTACTCACCCAATGTTCTAAAAATCATCGATTTAACATGACGGGTTAAAATGTCAATTCATATCCAAAGTTGTTACCATTTAACGTATCCAACTAAATATACGATTAGATTCGAAATAGAGATTTATGAAATCAAGAACAATGAGAATATGAAAGGACATTGAAAGAAGGATGACTAAAAGACAACATCTATATATTTGTGTTCCAAAAAAAACAAAAAGGGAAGCTCTTTCCCCAAAAGCTCTCACACTCCAGTCTCATGAGAATGTGAGATGGTAAATCATGATCGATGATTAAGAATTTAAGAGGCCCCACTACCCAAGAGGATGAAACCCCCACCTGCGGTTGTTAGCACTCAACCCTTAATTGCTCCAAATCTACTTATTTCTTAACTAATCGAAGCATGTCCGCGAGTGCTAATGCCTATACATTTGTGTGTATACTATATATATGTATAATAATAACTAGGTTATTTTTGGATGAGATCATAACAAATCAGATATAACTAAATCTGTATATGATCTGTTTAATCAATAGATTATCGAATTCAGATTCAAGTTTTTGAACTAATGTACAAATCCAAATCCAAAATTTTACTTGGGATTCTGATTCAAATCCAGATCCAAGTCATTCTAGTAGGTGGCGTCGATAACAAATTAACAATGCATTTAAGACAAAGGCTAGGCTTAAAAATTGGTGTGCACTTAAGTAGGTGGCGTCCATAACAATGCATTTTATCGACTTGATTTCTAGATTTCCTAACTTTTTCATTACATGTGTACCGTAAAGTGGAACTCTCCCCCTGAGAGCCCCAATACTCTAGTCCTATTTTATAAAAATATGAGAAGGAAAATCACAATAATTTAGCGATTAAGTAGTTAGAAGGACTCATACCTAACGTACAAGAAGGACACTATACTATCCATTCGGATCTATCTTATTCATATATCCAAATCTACTAAATCTAACTTAAAATTTAAACTCTTTGGTTACATCTTTAGAGTAACATCTTATCTTATCATCGGAAACATAGGAATCACACAAATTTTCCATTTTTTATTATTCGCCCATGCTATCCACATGGACCACATCAAATTCAAATTATTATTTTTAAAAAAAAAAAATAGAAAGAAATAATATTCAAGTTCACTAGGCCTGTTGTAAGTTATTACATAAATTAAAATAATATTATTAAACGTGTAGATAAATTCGTAAGAGTTGTTACATTGTACATTTGTACTGCACTAATTCTTAATTATTGTCTTGACCTTTTGAGTCAAACCGTGTATTTTTAAAATAAAATTTTGACGTAGATTTTTATACTCCGTATCATTTTTCAAACAAATATACTTAATTTTTTTTTTCGTTTTTTTATATTTCGTGCTTAATTATTTAAAATATATATATATATATATATATATATATATATATATATATATATCATTTAAAAAAAATACTTAATATGATTTAAAAAATCAAACCAAGACAATAATTTAAAAATGAATAATTGGCTTTACCATAATAGTGCAACATTAAACAAATCACCATCAAACGAAAACTTCCAAAGCATAAAACTCCATCTATTCTTCTTTTTTTTTTAAATCCAATTTGGCTCGATACATAAATTAAAAACTATATAATTCACATTATAAATATTAATATATTATATTTTTTCTTTAAAACACGTGTATAACCAGAATCCATCATTAAAATGACAAAGAAAAAATTAATAAAAAATTTTTTTCTTAAAAATTACAATTTAAAAACTAACAATTTCTTTGAACAGTAAATAAATAAATAAAAAAAGAAATCTTGTCCACGGCGTAGTAATCATTTATTCCTCACCTACACTTAGAGAGAGTACAACGGAGGTTTTAAAACCAATCTCCCAAAAATCTTGGGTTGCAATGGTAAATCTTAGAAAATCTTCCACAAATCAAGAGGTGATTTAAAATTAAAAGGATTAATATAATGTTTGGTTCCTGGACATGTCGAAAATCAATGTTTTGGTCCCCGGACAAAAAAACAATAGAATTTGGTCCATGAACATGTATTTTTGAACCAATTTGCACTCTCCCACCGTTATAATTTGGTTCCTGGGAGGGGGCAAATTGGTCCAAAAATACATGTCCAGGGACCAAATTCTATTGTTTTTTTGTCCGGGGACCAAAACATTGATTTTCGACATGTCCAGGGACCAAATTATTATTTAATTCAAATTAAAAGTATCGGTAGAAGAACCCCTAAATCTGTGGCATCTTCACAACAGTGTCTAAAGTGGTTGAGAAGCTTTTTTTGTTTATTTGTTGTTTAAGGGCAGTTTGGGTATTCAAAAAAGTTTTTTTTATTTTGTTTTTTATATAAAACAGTACACATTTTTATCTACAAATAGAGACTTGGTTTGCCTCATTTGGATACCAAATGAATGAATTTTTTTGCAAAATTTGAATTTATTTGTAAGTTTTCTCTCTTTTCTCTTTCTCTCCAAATTTCATTTTTTTAATTAATCCATTTTTAAGGTGTGTATTATTTATTATTAATATTATTATTATTTACTACTTAAATATTTTATATAATTTTGAAATTAATTATTTATGCAATATGAAATTTATGTGTTAGTATAAATTGAAATAATATACTCCCTCCGTTCCTAAATTATCGTCTCCTCCTCCTTTTTCGTCGTCTGCCTCAAAATAATCATTCCACTTCAAACTTACCTTTTTAACATCATTTTTACCACTTTACCCTTACTTTTTCACTCTACTTTAATTACAGCCACATACACATAAAAGCTTTTAAAGAAACTACACATTAAATCAATATAAATAATCAAATCAATTATTTTTCTTAAATCTGCTACGTCAAGCATTTAATGATTATTAGCGACGGCTTAATATTAAATTAATAGATATAAAGATGGTGGGATAGGTAAAGTTATTTGAGATAAAGATAGTAAAGTATGTAAATATATTGGATTTTGTATCACCATTAAAAGAATTTTTTTATTTTAAATCAAATATATATTTAATAGATTAATTTATTAGTTTTTAATAAATTGAGTTTAATTTTGGGTTTGATTTTTTCCCCCATCTGCCCTTAGAGCATCAGCATCGTTGAAATTCTTCCATAAATTCTTAATCAGATCCCATATCACGCACATATTTCAAGAATTTCTCGGTTTCCACTGTCAAATCACTTGTTTTATATATACTTTTTTATATTTATATCAAAAGATAAAATTAAAAAATCGCCATTAAGGCAATGATGATGTGGGTGGTGATGTGACAGCTACTCTCACCCCTCAACTTGCAATTCCTCATAGCTGCCGCAAGAATAAAACTTACTCCCTCCACTAATAATTAGTATGGATAACAATGGATCTAATTAGATTTTTATATACTACATAATTCATCAAAAATAAATATAAAAATCAATTTAATATTTATAAGTTATCTAAATAAAAAAATTTATTTAACTGTTTGGTACAAACCCTAGTAATCTATTATACCCTACTATCTTTATCACTAATAATTTTAAGATTTGAAAAATATTATTTGATGTCCAAACGAATTAAAACAAGTTTTTATTTATAGATAAAAATGTGTATTTCTTAAAACTATTTTTTTATTTTTTATTTACTTATAAAAAAACTAAAAATCAAAGAAAAAGAAAAAAAAAAGTGTCCACACATTTGGAGAGGGAAAGAGGAGCTGCTGGAAGGGAAAATGGGCTTTGCCTGTTGTTTTGCTGGAAGGGAAAAGGGGTTTGCCTGTTGTTTTTCCGGAAAAACTGGGGTCTCATGCCCCGCTACAAAGATGATCAAATCATATATGATTCATCCATAATATTCCGTTATATAGCTATATCCTCGTATAATACCCTATAAATCCACCGTTAAACCCCCTCTAAGAATAAACATTATCTACTCTTAAGTCTTCACCGACCGAAATGGAGATGGAGGTGGGGAATCTGGGGATAGAGCACAAGATGATACCTGCAAATGGCATAAACATACACATAGCTCAAAAAGGCGAAGGCCCAATAATCCTCTTCCTCCACGGCTTCCCCGAACTCTGGTACTCTTGGCGCCACCAAATCCACTACTTCGCCTCCCACGGTTACCGCGCCGTCGCCCCCGACCTCCGTGGCTACGGCGACACCGTCGGCCCACCCACCACTGACCACACCCAGTTCACCACCCTCCACGTCGTCGCCGACATCGTCGCCCTCATTGATGCCATCACGGAGAATGCCGAGAAGGTGTGTGTTGTTGGACATGATTGGGGAGCCTACATGGCTTGGTACTTGTGTTTGTATAGACCGGATAAAGTCAAAGCTTTGGTCAACTTGAGTGTTCATTTTCTTCCTAGGAATCCCGAGGTGAAAGTTGTTGAAGGCATTCGAGCTGTTTATGGGGAAGATCACTACATTTCGAGATTTCAGGTAAATCAATCCATTGGAGATCTTACCCGATACCCTCTTATGTAGAAGACGTTATACATATACGCTATACATGCAATGTGTCCATAGGCTCAGTCATCTTCTCTAGTCTTCACTCTTCAACTAGAGATGCTGCATTAATTTTATTAAAAAGGTAGATTCATTGTACTCTCTTGACTCTGGTTGGTTTCTTCCATGTTCGGATAGGCTCGGATCTTTAATCGGATATTCGACAACCATGGATTCAAACATTAATTTTAGGCAAAAACTCGGGTGAGTGACGGTCTCCGGATATTTTTTTTGTAAGACGGACTTGACTACTCACCCACCAACTTGGGTTAAATTGTGAACGAGTGGAGATTCATCTAATGAATTAAGATCCGTTAGACTGTCTTACATGAGATTTGCTATTAAAAGTAGATTTCGTGTAAAACCGTCTTATTGATCTTAATTCGTAAGACGGAACTTCAATACAGCTCAACCCACTAAAACATAGTGGGGTCGGATAAGAATGATTCGTCTTACAAAAAATATTCGTAAGACCGTCTTACACGAGCTTTTGCTTTAGCATATTTGATGGAATTTGCTAGTACCATATTAGAGTCAGGAGATCTAACTCAAGGCTATTTGGTTTATGAGTGGCGTGTTCCAAGATCTTTATATAAGAATAAGATCCAACATTAATACTTATTCAACAGAAACTATGTTTAGTTGACACTTGACATGCATAGTTATTTTCGTTCATGATATTTTGTTTGTCTTACAATTGATGTCATTTCAATTAAGATGCTATGGTTATTTTTGCTGCAGGAACCTGGAGAAATAGAAGCAGAGTTTGCCAAAGTTGGAACTAAAACAGTTCTGAATAAATTCATGACATTCCGTGATCCCGCACCATTTTATTTCAGTAAAGGCCAAAGTTTTGGGGATTCGCCGTTGCCATCTTGGTTATCTGAAGAAGACATTGATTATTACACCAGAAAATTTGACAAGACTGGCTTCACTGGAGGCGTGAACTACTATCGAGCTTTTGACCTGTAAGTTTCCTTTTCCCGGCTCAGCTTCTACCGAATCATAAATCTATTCTAGGATGCGAACCTAGCTAACAACGTTCTTTGACACTCCATAGTTCTCAGTTTCTCATAATAGGATAATGCAAATTCATAGTCTTTTCAGCGTTCATACTCCGGGTCGTTCCTGGGCATAGTCCAAAGGGGCGACCGTATAGGGCCAAAAACATTAGGGGCCCCATTTTTTATATGTATAGTATAGTATGTATATATATATATAATAATAATAAATATTACTCCCTCCGTCCCTAAATTATCGTTCTAGAGGACTAGGTGCACGATTTAAGAAAACACATTTACTGGATTATTAATATTAGTTTGATGTGTAGTTTACTTTGAAGCTCATATGTATGTGGCCCATAATTAAAATAGGATGAAAAAGTAAGGGTGAAGTAGTAAACGTGTTGTCCTAAAAAAGAAAGTTTCAAACAAAACAATTATTTTGGGATAGACGAAAAAGGAAAGGAAGACGGTGATTTGGGGACGAAGAGAGTAAAAGGGATGAAAAATTACCAATTGGAAACGACTTAGTTGTGAAAACGACAGGATGCGACAGTTGACAGACGATTAGACGAAAGGGCGCTAGTCGGACAAAAGGATGGAATGATCAACGATAAAAAGCAAACCTCGGGATTCTCGATCTCTTCTGTCTTCCCTATGCTATGGCCACCAGATTTTTCACTTCACCTTTAGTTCGACTTTCAACAATTCTTATTCCCGCAGTACAATTTACGAAAACCTTGTTAGTAGACGAGAGTTTTGAACTGAAATTCGATGTTTTTATAGAGATTTGTAAAATGAAAACTCAATATATTTTGTTTAATGCATTAAGAAATTTATTTGAAAATTAAAAGTTTCATTTGTTATTGGTATTCACAACTAAATAATTGTGTATTATCGATTCGTTAGGGCCCTTATTCGTTATTTTACCCCGGGCCTTTGAAATATCAGAAACGGCCCTGTTCATACCGCAGATCATGGAAATATTTTAGCTCTCCACTTTAGCCTTTAGAGGCCCTGTTTGGATGGAAATGAATTGAGAGGAGTAGTGGGATATCATTCATGATATACTCAATCGATCAATTCCCTGTGTTTGGTACGCACAATTATTGGCTGAAACCCGTTCCTCCTTGAATGAGAATCCCACAGGGGTGGGTGTGTTTCATTCCTTCACCATCGGATCCATGGTTGAGTCCTGGCCTCCTTTTGAGTGTAACATAATAAATTCTTTTGTTTTCTTTCCATAGTCTACAAATTCTATTTCATTCCTTGAAAGTATTACCGTTCCCATTCAAACACTCGAATGGAAAAAAGGACATGGGATACCCGTGTTAGGAATCTTATTACAGGTAATACAATTCTCAATCTCCTTTTTTTTTTTTTTTTGTATACATGGCATTTTATATTTACCTTGTCGACTAGATCTCAACCTGTATTAAAATTGCATGCGTCTAGCTTGAAGTTTGTTGATGATGGTCACATTTCAATGCTCAAGCGGATCGAAGATTTTACAGCTCCCATTCTTATTAACATCAAGGCATGCATTTGTCTTGTAATCTGTTTTTGATCATTTTCTGTTAAATCATACAATATGGGACCGTCTCTTGTAAACATTCGTTTTCGAGTGGGAAACTTTGCACTCTCAACTCATTACTTGGTTATAACATTGAGTTAGCTTGTTGCCTCTAGTATATTTTCTTCTATTGCAGAAACTGGGAACTCAATGCACCCTGGACTGGGGCTCAAGTGAATACCAACAAAGTTCATTGTTGGGGAAGACTTGGTCTATCATTTTGGGGCCAAAGAATAGTTGCACACACACTATGGTGGGTTTCACAAATATGTGAATTCCATTGCAGGAAGTAGTTGTAATTGAAGGTGCAGCTCACTTCATTAACCAAGAAAAGCCTGACGAGATCAGCAAACACATTCACGACTTTCTCCTGAAGTTCTGAATGCATCCTGTCTCCCTCCTCGGTCCTCCATTGATGATTGCGGATGTTGGTTTCCAAAAATCTATGGCTTAACCTGTCCAGCTAGCTCTTGTATACATTTCTCCTTCCGGTTTGTGTTTCTTAGAGATTGTGGTTATGGAGCTGCAGAATGCAGTTATTGTCTTGCGCTACATTTACTTGTAACCAGTGTTCCTGCATACCATCTTGCGACTACTACTTGTATCAAGATCAGAATAACATGGCCATTCAGTGGTTGAAATAAATTTCAGTATGTTGGATATTGTGTTTTTACATAAAAATGATCGATTTATCTCCATGAAAGTAACACACGGACTACCCGAAATTTGTCTTTATGGTCTATTCTCAGTTCAGGGTTCTAGAATTTTAGTTTTTGATTTTCAACTTTTTCTCGAGCCTAGCTTTTCTCTATCTCTCTTTTGCTTCAACTATTCCAAAACAAAAAAACCAAAATTCAAAACTTAATATTAAAAACTCTCGCACCAAACACACCTGTAAATTCAATACTAGTACTTCTAAGTTAATTTCTAATTCCTTAACGAAATATATTTATTTTAATAATTTTCTAAAAATGTTAGCATTTTATGAGTTTTATTGCCAATATAGACACCAATTTCAAAATCACGAGTGTCATGATTAGAACAAAATTTGATCTTTGTACACATGTCAGCTATACCCCCACGATTCCACACACACACACACACACTCAAGTGCCACTTGGGTTAAATCAAAACCATCTTCATCCAAACTCTTATTAACAAAAATGACAACCAAATCACTTTGTCAATCATCTTTGAAGCCTATACTAAAAATTTGGATCAGGAGAATTTCGGACTTGATTCCAAATATGGAGTTTTTATGCCTTTCACTATATAAGTTACAGGTTTCGTTTTGTTTCCTAACTTCTTCCTTTTATGGGGATGCCTTAGTATAATAGATTATGTACATATGAATCAGGTAACTTATTTTAGGGCAGTTGACAAGCTGGACTTGATTCGATCAAAAGGCCAGTGAATCTGAAGCCCTTTCCCACTCTTTTAGAACCTCATTATTCCAAAATTCCTCAGGAAAAAAAAAAGTTATGTTCATGTATTTAAGTGTAGTTACTCGATCAGAAAGGATCTCACATAAACCATTTGCCCCTCGATTGAATCTCTGTTATCATGTGGTAGATTCATTGTAGTATTTGGTTGGTTCGTTCAACTTCAAGAAAATTTGTGCATGCTTCTTCCATTTTCGGATAGGATCAGATCCTTAACTGGATATTCAATATCTAAAGGATTCAGACCATGAATTTTATTAGACTTATTGGATTAATTGATTAGATCAGACCGATGAAATAAAAATTTGGATCTGATTCGGACTTTGATTCAAATATGGAGATGATCACTACTATGAACAAGACAGACAGTTTCTAACTTCTTATGGGGATGATCACTAAATTGTCAAGATCAGGTAACTTGGTTTAGGGCAGACAAGCTGGACTTGATTCGATCAAAGAGGCCAGTGAATCTTAGCCCTTTCCCACTCTTTTAGAACCTCATTTCAATCCTCAGGATATGTAATTTGATGAGCTCCAGGCTCAGTTTAGACCCTCAGTTTTATTATGTTGCATGCTGCAGGAGAAATAGAAGCCTCGAGAGTCTCCAAACACTGAAACCAAGGCAATCATCAAGAAATTCTCATTCATCCGAACACCTGGTCCATTCTATTCCTCCAAACGTTTAGGAGTTTGCAGATTCGACTAACAATTGTGTTTCCATTCTGGTTATCTGAAGATGTTGACAACTACCTCACCAAATTCAATATAGACACCAATTGTGTTTCCAATCTTTTATCACAAATATGTTGCTTCAATATTTCTACTATTTTTCGATTTGTACTTCTACATCTTTTCAATGTCAAAGACTTCAAATATACTCCTATTATTCTATAAGAGCATCACCATTATGCAAATTTAGTTCTTCTTAAGCTTCTTCATATTAAGAAGATTAATGCAGACAATGGTAGATCATCTTCTTTTCATGTCACTTAGGAAAGAGAAAAACATTTCTTCCTAAATAAGAAGAAAATTTTGGGAGAAGAAGAATGAGCCAAAGGGGGTGGTGTGGTGCACGGCACTTCCACACCGGGCACGTCCACCACACACATGGTAGAGGCAAGTGAAAAGGGGCGTGGGATGGGGCTTGGTTTGAGTATACATATACATTTTAAAAAAAAAACAAAACAACTTTGGTCACTTTTTTCATTTGGGTAGGGGGAGTCGACGGTTGTGTAGGGGGGGGGACTTTGTATTTACGTGGGGTGGGTGGGTTTTTAATTTTTTTGAAATTTTTTGTAAATTTCCTTTCCTTCCCCACTATCTGCCATTGTTTGCTCATCTTCATTTATTCCCAATCATTGCATCTCAACCAATGATTGAGATGAAAAAGTAAGACCTCCCTAACTATATCATCTCAACCTTCTTTATTTATCACAACTTCATTTTCTCTTCCGTTTCTTCATCATCTCTTTAAATTATATAATTTATGATTAATTTAATATTTATAAATTCATTTATGTCTTAATTTATAAATTTATTTATTTATACGGAATATTTAAATATGAAATATATCAAATAATGTTCCCAATAAATTTATTTGTTTAAAAAGTATAAAAAGAATATTAGAGTGTAAAGTGAGGTGGGAGTAGGACCCAGTTAGAAGATGTGTAAGAAGAAAGGAATGGAGAGATATATTCTTAAATGGAATAAAAAGAGAAAAGTGAGACCAAATTGAGAAGATATAAAAGACGACGAAACATTGGTGATGCTCTAATGTTCCGAAAAAGACAACAGCTTTATATGAGCACAACTACAGTAGAATTCAGATTTCATCTTCCAAATGTTTTAACCTCATGTTTTGCATGCTCAGAATCATGAAAATAATATAAGCCATATGAGAAATCAAGTAGCTAATACAAAGCACTTAGAAATTCTCTCATTATTTCCACTACACTATTCAATGTCAAAGACTATATCAGACACATTGGCTTTTTGGTGCTTCCTGGAGTTTACTGGAAAAATCAACACAGCCTCCAATAAAATGTTAAAAACACACATCAACCAAATTAGTTGACAACTTTGATGTCAAAATTTAGACAAATTTATGCAACTGTTCCAAGTGGTAAACACGATCAACTCAACTTCTTTTGGCGTCTTCCAACCTCAAAATGCACATCCAGGAGACCTGTTATGCCAGCCTCTATCTTTTGACCTATTTTAACAGGGCCAACTCCTTGAGGGGTACCTACACAAACAGAATGCAAACTCAAGGTTTTTCTTACCCTTTCCATATTCTAAGAACTAATAAGTTTAACATTATGCCAATTTCAGGCTTCAACCAGTAGGAATTAGGAAACAACACACTGGCTGATTTACTGTATCATTCTCTCTCCACATTCTAATTGGTCCCTTTTTCCTATTTGGGATGTCCAGAAATAAGAGTTGCCACTATTTTGGTGCAATTGCTATTAACGCCATCTCATAAAGTATGAACAAAGATATTTGAATGTTTTCAACATATGATTGCTTTCTTCAGTAATATAATAAATAAACAAGAGTTGCACTGAACCTTTAGCACATAATCCTGAAGTACTATATCATATTATGGAGTCCTCAGAGCTACCAAAGCAAATGTCCTTGGAAAACAAGAGCAAGTAGAAAAACCTCTGCAGTTAACATAGCATACAATGCTCCTATGACCTAATATATTATTCAATCTGGTCCCTCTTAGTATCAAAGCAACTGATGTATTTTGCATTTGGCATACATAACATTATTATAAAGTGAAGATAGGTCTTCATTCCTAATGAATGTTTCTTGAGTGATTTGTTACCTTCCTTCAGAACGATCTTTTATGACATAACCTGACAACTGAAATTCTAGAAGCAAGAATGAATCTTGCATCACAATACAAAAAGGTAATCTCTTGTATATTTTGGAATGATGAAGCTAGATCTTCACATCATGATGACTTTTATTAGCCCAAAGATTCCGTGTTTGAAAAGTATAATTATTAAGGGATATATAATTAGCATTAGAGTTGGTCATAATGGAGCATAATCAATAAGTTAACCTCAAATTAGTATGGTGGACTCTTTGCATGGAACAGAGGAAGTATAATAGTTTCATATAAAAACTGTATCTTCAAATAACAACAATAATCAAAATTTTAAAACATGCTATAATCCAAATACCTGTTAGTATAACATCTCCTTCAAGAAGTGTCATGATAGAACTAATGTGGCTAATCAGAAAAGGAATCTTAAACATCATATCCCCAGTTGAGCCTTTCTGCCGATATTCTCCGTCTACCTGAGGGATAAAAGATCAACAGAATGATGAGATGAGATACAAAATAATGCCTTCATAAAGCAAGCAAATATTAACATTTAAAATTTGTACCTTCAACCACAACTCCAAATTGTGAGGATCTGGCACCATTGATAGGGAAAGCTGCACATTATCTTTGACTGTTAACTTTTATAGCATGATATGAGTCCAAGTACAGAAAAACACATGGTTATGGATAAATCAAAAAAGCTACTACAGAAGAAAATATCCATGCATCCATGTTAATCATAATATATTGAACTCTTTCATCTTTTAGTGTTAATCATAACATATTGAACTCTTCCGTCTTTTAGACTTCAATTTTTTAATCATGCACTTTGGTTCTTGCTAAATACTTGAAAAGGTTTATTTATTTTCCACAAGCAGAGATCCTTAAAAAGAGAATGAAGTTCATATCTGACAAATATGTATACAAACACAACTGGAACTCCAGTGTAACATGCATCATTTGCTTCCAAATTCATCTTCATTTCCTCTTTTCTTACATGAAGAATGGTCGTATAACTATGAATCTAAAGGTCATTCATGTTCACAAGAACACCCACCTTCATGTTCATTGGTGAATATAAAGGACTATCTATAGCACATGCATTGTTTCCACAACAGATCAATTCTATGCAATATGACTCAGCCAAAGTAAAGGAGAAAAGGATATAAGCCTAGTTCTTACAATGGAGCTGATTGGAGTAAAGGTGTCCTGTCCTTTAGCTGTGGTCCATGGAAGACCTGCAGACTGGCAAAGTAGAATGAAAAGGTTAGAAGTATGATGATACCAGCTCCAATAAACCCATAAACACGAAATTTTAATTAAAATAAAAACATGATTGTGTTTCATCATTTCAACAAGGAAAAGGAAAGTCTGCCATTAACGTTACTTATAGTGTTCTAAATTATTTAAGATCAGCATGACTTTCCTGCAACCTGAGTCCAGTTACGGCATTAACACAGCTGATATCATAATTTTCATGACGTTCGCTCCATGAATTTGATAACGTGGAACTGTCAGTCCCGGATCTGAAGATTGTTGATTCGCACCCTTCATTTTTGGTGTTCTGAGACTGATCACTCCACTCCTAGTCCTAACACTTCTATTGTAGATTTTGTAAATTGTATAGATATTGGCTAATTCTTTTGGTAAGGTATACTCCTAGTGTACAAAGGACGCATCACCTTTTTTGATGCTTTTTTATATATTTATTACTTATCCAAAAAAAAAAATCATGACGTTCACTGCTGCCTAAATACCTCTGAGCTTAGAATCTCTTCCTAGCGAACACCTCCCTTCAAAACTGATTACTTTTTTCATTTTTACGCACTTCTAAAGTTTTTCTTTCAAATTAAACAACACATAAGAAAATCAAAATACTGAAAAGAAGATACAGAAGTACATATCATTTTCAAAATCCAGTGTGCTTCTAATGTTGTCCCAATAATATGCTTGTTAGAGTTCCAGAAAACCAATGGTTCATTGCACAAGGCTCCAACACTGTTGGGTCTAGTAGGGTCTTCCCAACAATGTCCGAAAAATACAGGGCATAGCTCACAAAGAAATTCCACCTATACCTAATTGCGTTTTATAAAGGCTTGCAAGTATTTGCACCTTTGCAGAAGCCTGAATTTCCCGTGCAGTCATATCCAGTGCAAGTGCATAACCTGGAACACACAAAAGTGGCCAAGTTAAAGCTCATGATCATGTAACTAGAGAGATTCTTTTTTCTTTGACATCATATGGGATTCGAATGTTACATGATAACCAAATGGAGATGTTCTACTTCCATTCTAATATTGCAAAAGTTCATCTACATTTTACAAATATCAAGAACTGTAGGGGTAAATAGTATAACAAGCATCTTTTATGAGGCCCTCAGAAACAACAACAGTCACTGACCTAAATTCTGCATACTAGCTTAGTTGTAGCTCCATGGTACCAAAAAGCATAAGCAACTAGGTCAGCAAGTGAACATATCCTAAAGTAAATTACTCAAGGGAAGAGCTAGCTAAGATGGGACACCCAAACTGTGATATTCCTATTGAGACCTCAGAATGTTAAGGGATATACAACGCATCAACGTACCCATAAATACTCACAAAAGGCATGAGATGGGTTAATGAATGCACGGACTGCTCAATAGATAATTGATAATCTGAATACTTGTATACCAGGTTATGTTACGCATGATATCTGATACAAGAAAAAAGAGCTAACAAACAAACTTGTTACCCTGTAATGAGTATGCATTATCTCCTCACACTACAAAACAAAACAGAAGGGTAGGCAACTTTAACTTCTGTTTTTTGAGAAGTAAGCTATCTTCAATTCGTACATCTATCTATCTATCTTCCACAATCGTCATACTTCGTAGTACTCCCTCCCTTCCACTCAAAGTGAACTACTATTCTCTTTGACTTCTTCCACTCAAAGACTACCATTTTAAGAAACAGCTATTGTCCAAAGTGGGTAGACTTACGCTTATAAAAAATACTTTATCAGTCTACTCACTTATTTCTTTTCGCTATTTGTGGTTCCTGCTTGAGTGCGTAATGTTTTGGAAAAAATGGAGAGGGACTTCTTGTGGGTGGGTCAAGGGGAGTAGCATAAGATCCATTTAGTTAATTGGGATAAGGTCTGTATGAACATCAGGAAGGGAGGTTTAGGTATCAAGAAGTTAAGTTGCTTCAATTCAGCTTTACTTGATAAATGGCTTTAGCGATACATGGAGGAAGAGTATGGGTTGTGGAGGAGGGTGCTGATCAGTGGATACGGAAAGGGTGATCATTATTGGTTTCCTAAAATTGTCGCCGGTTCTTTTGGGTCAGGAGTTTGGAAAGGAATTTGTAAAGAGTGGGCGTAGTCTACAAGGTTTGTTTCTTTTGAGGTCAGCAATGGTTCGAGAGTGAGATTTTGGAAAGACAAGTGATGTGGGGAAAAAGAACTATGGAGAGTCTATCCTGAGTTGTACAATTTGGCGGTGGACAAAAACTGCTATGTTAGTTCGGTGTTACATATTGATCAGGGTAGAGTGGTCAGGAATCCCTTGTTTCGTAGGGATCTTCAAGATTGGGAGATGGAGGCTTGTGGAAATTTTTTCACTTCGCTGTATTCGCTTCAAATTGACGGGAGTAGAAATGATAAGGCAAGGTGGGTTGCATCGAATAGCAAAAAGTTTGCTGTTAAATTTTATTTTTTTACTATGTCGGGCAGAGTTGGGGATCCCTTTCCATGGAAAGGAATATAGAGTACTATTGCTCCTAGTCACATTGCATTTTTTGTTTGGGAAGTTTGTCATGAAACGATTCTTACGGGAGAAAACATTCGCAAAAAGGGGATGGTTTATGTGAACTGGTGTTACATGTGCAAAAGCGAGAAAGAGAGTGTTAATCACTTGTTACTGTATTGTCCGGTGGCTTGTTTTTTATGGTATACGGTTCTGGGGTTTTTTGGGATCTCGTGGGTAATGCCACGTTCTCTTCGGGGGATGCTTTCGAGTTGATCACATTTCAATCGCAGGAGGAGTAATATTCTTTGGGGTGCTATTTCGGTGAGTGTTTGGTGGATTATTTGGAAAGAGAGGAATAGAAGAATCTTCGCTGGATCAATTGAGAGACTGTCTTTTGAGCACATTGTTTTTGTGGTGTTCTGGTCGCAGAACAATCTCTTGGGCATTCTTTTGTGGATTTTGTGAATAGTTTTAGTGCTGAGTAGTTTGTATACTCCTATTGTACATAGACCGCGTCACCTGTTTTGACGCCATTATATTTGTATACTCTTTACTTATCAAAAAAAAAAGAATTATATTTATCCAAAAAAAAATAATAATTATGCTTTCAATTCACATGATATTCTAACTCTCCATATATGAAACCATACAAGTTGGATACATACCTCTAAATTATTTAATTTTACAAACATGGACTCTTTGAGTGGAACGGGAGGAGTACTACACTATTACAGTGTAAGGTTGCTTACAAGAAGTCATGGCCAACCTTCCTGTTGTACAATTAATAAAGCACACATGTTCACTGAGAAGAACAGAGATGGATGCTGCAATTGTCTTTGTCCTTGGCCTAAATTACCCTCAGTAACACAAGCAAAGTCGGGCATGAGCTTCACAGGGTTGGAACTCAAAGTAATGCTGGTAGCCAAGAGGCCCAAGACCTTTTCTTCAATTTACTATAGCTTACACCCAATAGCTAAAGCATTTCCACACCCTTCCGAGGAATCTCTGTTTTTTCGTAGTAGACTAGTAGTACTGTAAACTATGGTAAAGGAGTGCAATGCTTTGCGCACTAGATTAGTATCTAAAATTAAATAGGGAGTAAAAATTGAAAAAAAAAAAACATTTTATTCTGAGAGGAAATTTTTGAACTTATTCTATACGGACATGCCAGCGCTGCCTGGGAGTGATTCAATTAAATTACAAAATCAAATAGCCAAAGCTTTGAGGAATAAGATGATATAAAAGTCCGAGGTAGCATGAGAAAATGAAATTGAAAATAAGATTACCTCCAACGTAGTCCATGGCAGTAGCCTCGGGAACGTCGCGAGCTTTCTGACCAATAACAACGGCAAGCTCCACCTCATGATCAAGCGATTGCAACGGATGCGGAACTTCAATTGTGCCTCCATTTGCCAAGTACGACGTCGTCGGCTTCATAAACAACACCGGCTCCTAGCAAGATTGACCACAGAGAATTAATTAGTATTGAAATCGATTGTTGAGATGAGATCGAAGAGATACTATTCATAGGGGATTTAAAACCTTGGGAACGGCGTTCCCAAGTTCTTTGGCATGAGCGGCGTAGTTGCGGCCGACGGCGACGATCTTTGTACCGACGTCCAGAAGCTTCTGCAATGAGGCCGCCATATTCGTCAACTTCGCAACGGGATTTGAAGATTAAGAGAGATTTATGTTTGACTACACTACTACAGTTCCGAGACGTCTGTCCGGCGTCCGCACTACGGTCAAGCCGCTTTAAAAAGCGCGCTTTTACTTTGAGCTGATGAAGGCACATTGCACGAACCCGAAAGTGATATCATCGTCAAAATTAAAGTCCGTTGGTGTTGCGTACGATTTTACAAACACATTTGGTTATAATTTTTAAACGCTATTTTTATAAACTAAGGTGTTGTTTGGTAGACAGGATTAATATCAGATAGGATTAATAAATCAAGTTGTTTGATGTTTGGTACGTAATAGGTGGTCGGGACTAATAGCACAAGTTATTTAGATAAATTCGTTATCCCCTCATTATTAATACCAAGCGGGAGGTTGGTATTATTAGTACCATCACTAATAAAAAATTGGATTAACATTTGTAATCTCAAAACTACCCCTGATATACAAGCGAGGATTAATAGCAAGGGCACTATTGTCAAAATTAATTTGATCATTCCTTTTTTTTTCCATTTGAGAAATAAAAAATTAAATTACAAAACTTAAAAATATATATATATATATATATATAATGACAAGGGTACATTTTTCCTTCCAAAATCTCACTTTTAAATTATCATTTAACTTTTTCTCTCTCCTACCATCTCTTTATTTTCTCACTTTCTCTTTCTCTCTCACGTTTATCATTTCACTTTTTCTCTTTCATATCGTCTCCTTATTTTCTCTCTTTCTCTTTCTCTCTCCCGTCTCCTCCCTATTTTCTCTCTCATCACCACCATTAAAATAAAAAATAATTTATGGAACATGTCACTATTAAAATAAATGTTACAAAATCAACAAAAAAATAATTTAATGCGAAGGTTAGTAAAATAAAATAATTTACGGAACAAAAGTTTAGAACAAATTCTTAAAAATATATGTGTAAAACAAAAATACATTAGTAAAATAAAAATATTTGATGAAACAAAAATAATAGTTACAAAGTCAATAAAACAAAAATAATTTAAACTGATACTAAATAATAAAAATAATTTACGGAATAAAAAAATTAAAAACTCATTCTTAAAAATAGTTATGTAAAACAAACATACATTAGTAAAATAAAATTATTTGATGGAACAAAAATAATAGCTAAAGAGTCAATAAAACAAAAATAATTTAAACTGAGTTAGTAAAACAATAAAAATAATTTACGGAACAAAAGTTTAAAACAAATTCTTAAAAATAGTTATGTAAAACAAAAATACGTTAGCAAAATAAAAATACATGATGGAACAAAAATAATAGTTACAGAGTCATTAAAACAAAAACAATTTAAACTGGGGTAGTAAAATAATAAAAATAATTTACGGAACAAAAGTATTTCGTAAAACTAATTCTTAAAAATAAAACAAAAATAATAGTTACGAAGTCAATAAAACAAAAAATATAATGGAAGTTAGAAAATCAAAATAATGTACGGAACAAAAATAATAGTTAACGGAAAAAATAATTTCGTTATTTTGATTTTAGATTATTTTCCTGTTAGAAATTTCTGTATTCATAAAATACAAATATAATTTAATAAAGCTAATCATTCAAAATGGAGAACTTATTTGAGTTTGGATTCTATTTGCATGGCGGAAAAAATTCAAATTTATTCGAAGACATTCATTCTAGAGAGTTTTTGAATAGTTATAAAGTGTTTGGGGTTGTCAGACCATGGATTGACACTTAAAATTAATATTCCAGTAATGTTATTAAGAAACATTGATCATGTTGCATTGTACAATGGAACAAGACTAATCATCATAAATCTTGGGGATCACATTGTTGAAATAATTTTTTTGAAAGGAATGAATGTTGGAGAAATGTTTTTTATTCCAATATTGTCATTAACTTCATTCGACGTAGACCCTAAGGGGTGGCCCAGTGGTAGAGTTGAGATTTTACAAAATATTATGTCTCACTTACTGGTTCAATCACTTCTCATGCCACCTTAGGGGAAATGTCTACAAAAAAAAAACTTTTTTAAAAAATCATCTAATGTAAGGCTGACTTTCAAGTTCCAGATAAGACAATATTCATTGATGGTTTCATATGCAATGACAATTAACAAGTGTCAAAGTTAATAATTGCATGTAGGTCTCTCCTTGAAGAAACCAGTATTTAGTCATTGGCAGTTATATGTCGCAGCTTCTAAAGTAACAAATTATTTTGATTTGAAGATATTGATAAGCGGTGAAGATGAAAAACCAACTAATAAAACAACAAATGTTGTGTATAAGAAAATTTTTTAGAATATATTATGATTATTGATATACTGATGTGTATTTGTTAATAAACCGATTTTTCTTATTTTATCCTTTAAGATTTTTTTATCCTCATTATTTTGTTTATGTACGATTTAGTTGAAAAGGAAGAATGATCGTGCGTTTACGGGTTAACAAAACTAGTTATTGGATAATGACAAAAGATTGTTCTAGATGGTTTTGGGCCTTTGGCTTCAATTGTCAGAATTCCTTCTTTTTTTCCATTAACTAGTTTCAAACTTTTTTAATTATATTATATTCAAGCAAAACGATAAAATTAATAAAAAATAATTTAATTATTAAATAATACAATACCTAATATTTTTTGTACAACCTTCAACCATTCATTGTTGAGAACCAACAATTAAATCAAACAAAAGAAGAAACTAAAACTTAAATAAAAAAATGTTGATCATAACATTTTTTATATACACGACATTTCAATTAAGAAATCAAAAACCAAAGAGAGAAGGAAATAATAAAGTTAGGCTTTAATTGGAATCCACTAAAAGACTAAAAATTGGTATTTATCGATGCCTTTGACCCAATGACCCAATCTAAAATTGTTAGATAACCCACGGACATTTCGAGAATGGTGTGGTCTGCATACCGTTTATTCCAACAACAGAACAAATGGTTGATATTCGAACTAAGGGGTTGTTCAAGGCTTCAAGTCAGCATTTGAGTCTTTTGTTAGTAAGGTGGATTACTTGACATTTACCTTCCTCTTCCCTCTTCGTACGTACATCACCTCCTTGTCGCCGTCTGGGATGTGGACCATGGGACGGACGGCAATTAAGTTTTTTATTTTATAGAATAAAACATATATATTTTTATATAATAATTTAGAGAAAATAATTGACAATTTTAGTTGAAATTTTCAATTGTTGTTTCAAATATTGTGAAAATTATAAATATTAATTCATTATTCAAGATATTTTTGTTATTGTTTAAATTGCTTTCTTTTAACATAATGAGAGAAATTGAAATTCACGTAAAAGTTTCACATATGTATGTTGAGTCGATGACTGCTATAGAGCATATATTATGACTTAAGAGTTTATACGATATTACTAACTTATTTTTTGTTTCATTTGTTGACTAATTATGGCATGCTTTGCTAGCATATTCCTTAATGGAAAGGAAAAAAACTTCATTAATTATGGAAAATGAAAAAAACTTCATTAATTATGGAAAAGGAAAAAAATATTCCATCCGTTTCGAGTAAAAAGTCTCATTTGAAAGTCAAACTTTTTAAGAAAATGACATTTTTAGTAGTTTTTTAATAATAAAATACTCCCTCCATCCCAAAATTATTGTCTTACTTTCTTTTTTCGTCTGCCCCAAAATAATTGTATTCTTTGAAAGTTTCATTTTTAGTACATCACTTTTACCACTTTACTCTTACTTTTTCTTCTTACTTTAATTTTGGGCCACATGTTCATGAGTTTTAAAGGAAACCACACACTATTCTAATATTAATAATTCAGTCAAACGTGTTTTCTTAAACTATGCGCCAAGTTAACCCAGACGATAATTTTGGAACGGATAGAGTAACACTTTTATGCTTTAATTTTTGAAAGTGGACTCTTTAAATGAAACATTCCAAAATTGAATAGTGGATTCTTTGCCCGGAATGGAAGTAGTAGCTCATAAGATACTACCTTTGCATACTGATTGGAATTATAACTGAATCAAATGAGGGTGACATTAATTTGTTACAACTTGTAATTCTTGTTGATTTATCAGTATTTAACTAAATTTCTTACAAAATAGGTGAGTTTTGGAGGACATGTGAGAACCCGAACCATACTTGTTTAACATGCACTCGTTGTTTACTTAACATGTCTAATATGTTCACCATTCATGCTTGTAAGATATCTTCCATGACTACCTTGGTTGTGTAACTTTTGTTAAGTTATAAAGGTTGAACGACTTCTATGCTTTGCCCGTGCTTGTTTTGGGTCCTTGTGTTCATGCTTTGACATTTCAAGTTCCTTTCTGAGTCATTGAGAGTATTAACATCTTGACTATAAGTTTCTTGGTATTGAACTTAGTCTTTAACAAGCTTAGATTGAGTTTCATGCTTAGTTTGTTTAGCATTCATGATCGTTAGTTGTTTACATCGTTCTCGACATTCATTTTCCTTTATTCCGACTTGGTTCGGGAGAATTTCGATTGTATTTTAAGTGTTGGTTTATCCCCCTTGGATTGTTTGGGTTGTTTGGGTCATTCTAGGCCAAATTTGAGGGCTTTTCAACCTAGAGACCTTGTAGACGCAAGGGGCTTGCCCTCGCATGGAGGGTAGCAGCTTGGAGAGGAATGTTCTAGAGACCTTGCGGGGGCAAGGTGGAAGGGCCTTGCGACCGCAAGTCCCCCCTGTACCAGTACTTCGGGATTTTCTGATTTTTGAATCTTAGCTTGAACCATTGAACCCAATTCAACCCAATTCGAACCCCCTCATGTATTGTGACCTCTTTAGGTTTAAGTTCAACCTTTTGATGTGTTTTAATCAAGGGCCAACATGAATTGACCAATAGAAGCCTTGATAACTCATACATGGGATTGAACCCTTTGTGAGTTCATCATCTCCCCAAACACATGACAACCATTTTCATTTCCTCCATTGTCATTGCTGGTTCCTAGAGAGAAAAAAAGTGAGCTTGAAGATCCTCCACCTTGCTTACATCATTGCCGGAGATCCGGCCATCGAATTTTCGATTGGAGACCACCAAATCGAAGCCCTTTCTCCCTAGTTTCACAATCCTTACTTTGTTTTGTCATCCAACCGTTTGATTTCGAATAAGGTAAGCACCCAATCCCCTATTTTTGTATGCTCAATATCAAGCATGCTCCCTTCATGATAGTCTCTATTTACATGCTCAAGAAGACATGCACCATGTTAATAACTTGAAATTCCTTAAGTTAATTTTTTGTAAATTTTGGGTTAATGACTCATAATTGATAATTTGGACTTGTGTCAAGTATGAATAATGTTCTTGAATGGATTTGGAATAACTTTTGTTCTTGGACTTGTTGTAAATTATAACTTCAAAAATGATGAACATGCTAGGGTTCACAATTTGGGAACTTTGATCGTGATGGATTAAAAGTCATGAATGACTTAGTAGTCTAATTGCAAATGAATCGAGAACCTAGAAAAGAGCTATGAATTGCATATAACATTCATCCTCTACTTGGAAATAATTTAGCGATAACTCAACGGAGTTGCACTTAGAGAGTCATTGAACAATACCGACTCTACAATCAATCCCTACGACGTTTAGAGTTCAATTGAATTGGAAATTAGCTCTTGGGAATTCTTAATGTGATTGATCTCATGCTTGACTTGTATATCGTAGAGTAATATGCCTACTTGATTGGACGAGTCGCTCTTGTCGATCTCACCCCCTTATTTGATTTATTACGTGAGTAAACATCTACTTGATTCGGACGAGTTCGTTCTTGTCGAACTCGTTCCTTACTTGATTTTGTGTGACAAGTAAATATCTACTTGGCATACCATTAGTCCAGCTGGCATTACGTGAATTGTCTTGATGGTCAGCGATGCATCGCCGTCATGAATTACGAGATTCATGGTAGTGATGGGTCGCCACATCATAATCGTGCACACACCCTTCACTAGTGATCACAGTGGAGAAGAGTACCTTGTCGTAACCAATGGGCGCTTGGAACAATACTATCGTGGTCAATGTATCATACACGTGCATCCGACAAATACAATCGTGATAACCTTGTCTATTTCAGGTCTACGACGCGACATCGGTTCCATAACATATCCTTATCCTATGTGATTTATTTGAGCACTTATGTGAAAACAACGTGTATCGCGACATGAGAACTACGTGTTAGTATGATCTTGTTTGATACGTGCTATGTATGCCTTGCATTATATCCTGCCATGTATATTGGTGACTTACAAAGTCTTTATGACTTACCCCCTCCCTTTTATTGTTTTAGATCCTAACCATCCAGGACCGTCTCATCGAGGTTGATCGTCTACTCTTGTTCGTGATTGCGCACTTAGAGGTGGTAGCGTTGGCTTTTGGTTTCTCTTTTGCAAGGACGCTTGGGTTTAAGCAAGTCACTTGGACTTAGCTTGGGAATGTTTAATTATAGTGACTTGTACTTGTGTAGACTAATAGTACTACTTATGTTTCTAGTTATATGCCGGCACTTGTAGGCCGAGCCTTGCTTGCATGTATTGGTTCACTCGTTAATAATTCCGCTGAGCATCCCATTAGCTCTTAATTAATTTTGTTGTTCCTCCGGCGTGTTTAGCCATTGAGGTGTATATATATTAGCATGAATTGTTTAGTTGTTGGATTCCGGTTGTAAAGTCGTCGATGACTTGGTTTACTTGCTATTAACTGTTATATCAGATTCTAAAGTTTTAAATTATTCTGGCTTTTTAGTGTCGAGTTGTACTACGTGTCCAATGTTACATCACGTTAGTTTTGATAATTGAGTCCTTGCTTACTTGTCATGTCCTTATTTGGACGACACGACCCGCGTTCCCTCCTCGGGGTCGGGGTTGGGCCGTCATAGAACAGACTGTTTTATGTGAGTTTTGTAGGAGTTCAATGTGAGTTTATGTAAGATAGGTTGTCACAATTTATATTGTTTAAAATTCTTAAATATACATGTGAAGGGAAACCAAAGGACCATTTCCATCTCGTGATTACTAATCCATCAGTCAAAATTAGAGACATAGAAACATGAGAAATATTTCATCTTCAAGTGCATGGATTTAGATTAGAGCTTTCTTTTAGCTAATGATTTTAGGCGGAAAATTGGTGTGTTAGGATAACTGTATCATTATATATATATATATATATATATATATATATATATATATATATATATATATATATATATCATTAAACTCTCTCCTCCATCCTCCATCCTCCCTCCTTTTCCCATTTCGTGTCTTCAATTGTAGGTGACCCCTTCTTTGCCCCTATCATGAGTCATCTCACCCTGCCTTCCATAGTTTCATTATCTCTTTCAACTTTGTTCATCTGGCTTTTCTGAGCTTGCCTACCAGGTATTTTGACTTTGGTCCATCCTCAAATTGCAAATTGAAATAATGTGAACTCAATTACATTCGTTAATTTGGGATTTTTTTGACAAATTTCCAGTGAGAATTCTGATGATGGGGAGGGACGAGAAGAAGGTAAAGGAGAAAAGAAACTAAGAAAATGGAAGGAAAAGGTAGGGGGTACTCTAGTCTAACACCGAGTGGAGCGTTTTTTTTCCAGCGTTTATGAAAAGCTACTTTGGTTGAGCATTATGAAAATGCTTCCATTTATAATACGGCGCGTTTTATAACGCAACTTTGCAACATTTTTTTCTGCATTTTACACCACATTTTAGAGCGTTTTGTCCCAAAACGTGGTACCAAACAAGCTCTAAGTCGAGTTTTAAACGGGACAACTGCATAAAAAAACCCCGACCTATTTTAGGTATTGCAAATTGAACCCTGATAATTGTTTATAGGCTTACTGAAACCCAACCTATTTTTTATGTTTTAATTAGAACCCTCCGTCTATTTAACTCGTTAAATGGTAACAGTCTGCTGAGTAGGATGCCAATGTGACATCCTACGTGAACTAATTTTATTTCATTATAAACCTTGTACAAATTTTGTAATTTCATTTAAAAAAAAAACCCTAAAATTTATTTTCACCAAATAAAGCCTTAAATTTTAAAATAAATAGTTATTTATATACCTATTTCATTTTAAGAAAATAAATTTAAATAATTTTTACTTCAAAAGAATATAAAATATTAATTGTATTAACCAACTAACCAATAAAAGATTGATATTTATTGATATTATCTGGTTTATTTTATTTTTTATGTTTATTTTTTTCGTGAAAGATATGCCCAATGATCAAAGTAACAAAATCAAAAACAAAAGTTAGTAAATGTAATAATTCTATTCCAAAATGGAAACCCAGCAACACAACCGAAGCACCAACTCCCTTGGAGTACCTCGATCCACCATCACCATACCCACGGTCACGTTAACCTCCACCTCCATACCCCTTACCGCTACTACCACCATATGTACTGCCATCACGACGGTCGCCTCCATCGTATCCACATCTACCACCACTTCTAAAGTCGCTGCCTCCCCAATCTACGATCTCTATTTTCTCTCTCCTCTTGTGAAGACCCACCAGATCTGGTCATCTTCCTTCGATCTGTCGAACATAGGGCCTTCACAGTTTAAGTCTCCGTCAGCCGATCTCTCTCTCTCTCTCTTCAAGCTAGACCTAGTACAACCTAGAATACACGACACATCATCCAATACACCATCAGATTGGGTCTGGTCTTGGAAGAGCTTAACATCGGTGTAAAACAGGTCACGTTTGATGACGTGGATGCTTTTCATACAGAGCTGGTGAATTAGGGCTAGGATTCGAGTTGTGATAGTAGCTTTCCATATGGTGGACACAGATGAGTAAGCGCGGAGGGATGATTTCTCTTTGAGGACGATGCGGTCAAGTTCAGGGACGTAGAGTTGGTTGGCGGAGGAGGGGGAGGGGACGAAGAAGGCGAATCTGTTGCCAGAGATGATCGATTTGGTTAAGAAGAGGGCTAGGTTTTCAATTTCAGTCTGGACGGAGGAGGGAGAAAGGTCGGTGACTTTGCGGCATGTGGAGGATAGAGAGACGTCGGTGAGGGTTAGGGTTTTGGAAGTGGAGGCTTTGCTCGCGTTTGTAAAGGATTGGAGGGTGGAGAGTATGGCAGAATCGGGTTTCATGCGGTTTTTGAAGAGCACGATTTCAAAGTATGAATCTGAGTCGTTGTCAGCTCGCCGACGTTTACTCTTATCAGCCATTGGTGAGGATAGAGAAAGGGAGAGGGGCGGGAAAATGGGAGATTTAGAGCATCTACAGGGGTATAAATTCTTTCACCAAATTCTTATTTGGTCTCATGACACTTGTCACCTACTCATTTTAATAATTTTTCTTGATAAGAATTTTTCTTCTTAATGATTTATATTCTTCCTCCATTTATATGTCTTACTTATATGAGTCTCACTACTAAATTATCCACTTTATTGACACTATTTTTTTTATTTTTATACTTTTCAAATAAATAAATTTTTTAATTATTTTATAATTTTAATTAATATATTACATATTCAAAAATCACTTATAAATAAAATAAATTATAGTTTTAAACATGATATTAAATATAACAAATAAAATTTTAAAAAATATATTAGTTTTTAATTTTTATTAAAATATTACATATTAAACAAATACTTTATACAAATTATACCAATATTTATAATAGAGATAATTTGTTTTTCTTAATTTGTGTGTGAAATCAAACATGACAATTATTTAGGATCGGATGTGCATTAAATATTAAATACTTATTGAAACTTACATCATACTTTGAACCATGTTTTCTAAAAAATTAACTTTATTTTCTTAAAATGAAATGGGTATATAAATAACTATTTATTTTAAAATTTAAGGTTTTATTTGGTGAAAATAAATTTTTGGGTATTTTATGAAATTACAAAATTTGTACAAGGTTTATAATGAAATAAAATTAGTCCACGTAGGATGCCACATTGACATCCTACTCAGCAGACCGTTACCATTTAATGAATTAAATAGACAGATGATTCTAATTGAAACATAAAAAATAGGCTAGGTTTCAGTAAACCTATAAACAATTGTCAGGGTTCAATTTGTTCTATCTAAAATAGGTCAGGGTTTTTTTATACAGTTATCCCAGTTTTAAACTTATAAAACCTAATTTAACAATAAGTTATGGTTACCAATATCTCATGTATTACATCAATCTTCCTTGGAATGTATAGCTTGGTGGGTGATACATGAATGATACATTTTTGTCACCACTATTAATCACACTAGTTTTCTTTACCCATTCGTTAAACGCACGTCAACTAAATCGTAAATAAACAAAATAAAGATGATCCGTTTATTAACAATTATACATAAATATATCACTAATCATTATAAATTCTAAAAAAAATTCATTATACACAACATTTGTTGTCTTATTAGTTGGTTTTTCATCTTCACCACATATCAATATCATCAAACCAAAATAATTTGTTACTCTAAAAACTACGACATATAACTGTCTATGGTTAAATACTGATTTTTTCAAAAAGAGACTTACGTGCAATTATTGACTTTGACACTTGTTAATTGTCATTGCATATGATACCAGCAATGTAAATTATATTCTCTGAAACTTGAAAGACAGTCTTACATCGGAATGTCGGATAGAGTTAATGAGAATCTTGGGATAAAAACATTTTCTCCAACATTGCTTCCTTTCAAAAAAATTGTTTCAACAATGCGATCCTCAAGATTTATGATGATTAGCCTTGTTTCATTGTACAAATATGCAGCATGGTCAATATTTCTCAATAGTATTACTGGAACACTAATTTTAAGTGTCAATTCATGGTCTGACTACCCCGAAAACTTTATACTATTCAAAAACTCTATATAATGAATGTCTTCGAATAAATTTGAATTTTTTCTGCACTGCAAATATAATATGAACTCAAATAAATTCTTCCTTTTGAATGATTACTTTTATTAAAATATATTTGTATTTTATGAATAAAGAAATTTCTGAGAAGAAAATAAGCTAAAATCAAAATAACTAAATTTTTTTTTACCGTTAACTATTATTTTTGTTTTCCAAATTATTTTGATTTTAATAACTAAATTATTTTTACCGTTAACTATTATTTTTGTTTTGTAAATTATTTTGATTTTAATAACTTCCATGACATATTTTTTTTGTTTTATTGACTTCGTAACTATTATTTTTGTTTTATTTTTAAGAATTAGTTTTACGGAAAAAATTTGTTCTGTAATTTTTTTTATTATTTTGCTAACCTTAGTTTAAATTGTTTTGTTTTATTGAGTATGTAACTAGTATTTTTGTTCCATCAAATAATTTTATTTTACTAATGTATTTTTGTTTTACATAACTCTTTTTAAGAATTTGTTTTAAACTTTTGTTCATTAAATTATTTTTATGATTTTACTAACCTCAGTTTAAATTATTTTGTTTTATTAACTTCGTAACTACTATTTTTGTTCCATCAAATATTTTTATTTAACTACTGTATTTTTGTTTTACATAGCTATTTTAAAGAATTTGTTTTAAAAGTTTGTTCTGTAAATTATTTTAGTAACCACGGTTTAAATTGTTTTTGTTTTTATTGACTTTGTAACTATTATTTTTGTTCCATCAAATATTTTTATTTTACTAAAGCATTTTTTTAATATATATTTTTTCAAGAATTTGTTTTAAACTTTTGTTCCGTAAATTATTATTTTTTACTAACCTCCGCATTAAATTATTTTTGTTTTGTTAATTTTGTAACTTTTATTTTGATAGTGACTTGTTCAATAAATTAATTTTATTTTACTAACCTCTTATATTTTTGTTTTCTTGACTCTGGATCTATTATTTTTGTTTTAGTTACTATTTTTCATATTTAAAGAGAGAAAACTATTTAAATTTAAACATAATTAAAAGAGAGGAGATGGTGGTGATGAGAGAGAAAATAGGGAGGAGACGGGAGAGGGAAAGATAAATACAAAGAGAGAGAAATATTGAAATGATAACTAAAAAGTTAATAATTCAAAAGTAAGATTTTTGAAGGAAAAATCTATCTTTATCATTATATATATATATATATATATATATATATATATATATAGATTTCACGTACAAATTTTAATACTTCTAGCATAAATAAAACATAGTAAATTTTGATATAAAATTACCTTTTTTTTAATACTCCATCCGTTCCAAAATTATTTTATTGCTTTCCTTTTTCGTTCGCCCCAAAATAATTGTCTTGTTTGAAACTTTCATTTTCAGGATAACATTTTTATCACTTTACTCTTACTTTTTCATCTTACTTTAATTATGTGTCACATACACATGAGCGTTAAAGTAAATTACACATCAAATTAGTATTAATAATCTAGTTAAATGTGTTTTTTTAAACCGTGCGTTAAGTAAACCCAGACGATAATTTAGGGATGGAGGGAGTATATTTTATAGTGTCTGCATATTTTGTATTAGAACGAAGGGTGTATTATAGAGTAAAAGAATTAGTGAGTTGGAAGGCTGGAAGCTGAAGAGTTAATTATGAAATAACTTCCGATATTTATAGCCGAGTATTTACTATTTAGTTACATGCAATTATATGTATGTATTGTTATGCCAAACTTTGAAAAGTTAGCATGACATGTTTTCTTCATTGTTTCTGACCATGCCCGGCCCTGCCATAAGGAGAGCGAGGTCATGGTCTTGGGTCCCCTAAAAATACCCATTTTTTTGGGCCCTCAAATCTCACAAAAACCCTACACATTATTTAAAAAATAAAATAAATGTCTTATTCTAATTTCTAAAAAAGACAGACTCCATTTATTTCAGGGAAAATGACTTTTGGAAAACGTTTTCCTCATTTTCCAGTATTTGGTACCCAGAGAAAAATGTAGTCAACATAAAAGTTTTTCCAAGTCAACGGAAAATGAAGCCTTCTTTTCAGTAAAATGACTTACGGATTCATTTTCCAAATGTTCTAGCACCCCTTCTTCCTCTTCAAAAATTACACATATTTACAAACACACAATATTTTACTCAACAAATACATTGTTTAGAAATATAATTAGAGTTTGTGCACATTATTTATAAATTATAATTTAAATAAATACTCATTACGTCATAAAATTAGTGTCCACTATATTATTTAGAGATGTCCCAAATATTATCAATTTTCTTTTTTAAAACGTTTTTTCATTATTACCAATTTTTTTGTTTGTATTTGTGATATTGAAAAAAAATGGACCTTATTGATTTGACGTCATTAATGATAAATTAAAGATTACTAAAGGAAAACTACTTAAAGTTAAACATTATTTTATGTTCAATATGGACATTAATATTTGAATATATTTTTTGTATTTATTCAGATATTGTTTTCCGTGTGTTTGCCAAATATTCGAAAATGTTTTTTGACATATTTTCAAAATATTTACCAATAGAAAAAAATGACATACGTAACCTTTGTTTCTTTAATTTTTCAAAAATTGGGAAAAAAATTTATGTTACAAATGAAGGGTCTCATTCGAACTTCGAATTAATTGGCCTTGGGCCCTCGATTTTACAGGGCCGACCCTATTTCTGCCAAATGCTATTGTTCACTTTTGACTTTTATATTCTTCACAACAAATGTTAGTTTTTGCAAAAATAAAAAATTAAGTCTTTGTTAAAGTCCAATTTAATTACATCACATATCATTTTCATAAAACAGGTTTGGGAAAAAAAAAAAAAAAACCCCTTTAAGACCACCTTAACTGCTAGAAAATGTATTCAAACTATTTGCTTATGTGTTTCAAGTAATTTACCTTTAGCTTGTTTGGTTTTGATGATTATTCCAATTCCATTTTGATATTTATTTTGAGCCTTGATTCCTACCTCTCATCAGTCCTTCGTGTAAGATATATTTCTGCAAGTTAAGAAATTATTTATATATTCAATAAATGATAATTACGGTTGATTTGGAATTACTAAATTATAATAAATTTGATTTGTAAAAGGGGTTAGTGTCCTAAATAAACTATATTTTGATGGACGGTTGAGATTAAAACCCTAATAAGAATTTGATCCTCTTTTGCCTATAAAAGAGATATAATACTTATCATATTCATCTATCACGTTAAATCAACTCATTAAGGTTTTTAGGTCAAAAGGGAGAAACCATATTTCGCCTCTGCTTTTCTATTATACTACAGATTTGGGATCAAGAGCAGATCACAAAAAGCAACATGTCTTCATTAGATGTTTTAATTAAAAGTATTTTATATGTTATTGTGATTATTATGAAGTTCAAAATCTAGTATTTAAGATTAGTAACTTACAGTTGATATCAAAGCAAGGTTATGGACTCGTGATAATCCATAAAAATTGCATGTAATACTATTATTGTTTTACTGATTAAAGATTTACGACCCATTATTTAATCACTTTTGAAAAGTTTTATAGGATTGTTCACATTGGTCGCCATCCTGTATGTTTTAGAACAACAAATTGGCTTTGGTGTTTCCAATGAATACCAAGTGAATTTAATATTAATGACGATGGATTGGGGATATTAATACTTACAGAGGGTTTGTAATTATGTGGACAATGGATTGTTTTTGCATTAAATAATTAGGAATGGATTGTTTTTACTATTTAAATAATACTACTAATATGTTTATGTCGGATTGACGAAATAAGATATTGAGATATGAACACAAAGTTCATGCATAATGGGCTAATATGTTTATGACTCGGTGGTTTCTCGAAAGTGCACGGTTAACACTTTGTATCATCCATATATCAATATTAAATTACATTAAATTGACAATGAGTTGGTTATAACACGATCCTATTTTGGCTTTCAAATTCTTTTTTCTTTCAAAATATGATTAAAAGTCTAATTGTCATTGATGAGTGTTTTATATTGTACATACATATTAGAACAGTAATCATCCATAAGTGATTTTAATCCACATGTTTAAACAACATTAAAATCAATGTGTTAGAAAAAAAGAAAAATATACATAGATATTTATCTTATTCTTGTACACATGATTAAATTAGAATTATGACTCATAATTATTTTAGTGGAGGTTCTACCCACATAAGTTTATGTATAATTGACAATAATGTATATTAAAGTCTAATTGTCACAACAATAAGGATCTCCATAAACTGTGGGAGAAGAGTAATATATTGAGCCTTATGTTCATGCGAATGATGATTGCTACAAACATCAAGACCTTTCTTCCTGAAACGAAAGTGGCTAGGGAATTCATGGAATATGTTGCAGAACGCTTTAACACTGCAGATAAGTCCCTTGTAGGGAAATTAATGTCAGAACTTACTACTATAAAGTTTGATGGTGCACGGTCAATGCACAATCATATTATTGAGATGTAAAATCTTGTAGCTAAGCTTCAGAATTTAGGAATAAAAGTGGATGAGAATTTTCTTGTCCAGTTTATCATAAATTCTCTTCCTCCACAGTATGCCCCTTTTCAAGTGAACTATAATTCCATTAAGGAAAAGTGGACAGTGAATGAACTATCTAACATGCTAGTTCAAGAGGAAGCAAGGTTAACTCAACATTGTGTTAATGTTGCGCATCTCACAATTCATGGAGCGAATCATAAGTTTGGGAAAAAGGTTGGAAAAGGCCAGAAAAGGGCACCACCCAAAATGAATAATAACGTCAAACCCCCTCAAGTCAAGGTAAAGAAAGAAGAAGTTTGTCGTTTCTGCAAGAAATCTGGACATTTCCAGAAAGATTGTGAAAAACGTCGTAACTGGTTTGAAAGTAAAGGTAATCCTTTGGGATTCGTAAGTTTTTCAGAATGTAACTTCTCTAATGTGTCTTCAAATACATGGTGGTTGGATACATGTGCTAATGTTCATGTTTCTAATTCAATACAGGGATACCGTACAACCCAAATCATAAACCCAACTGAAATTTTTTTATTTGGGGGAAACGACAATAAAGCTCCTGTTGAAGCTATTGGAACGTATCGTCTTGTTTTTATAAAAGGATATTATTTAGATTTATTTCAAACTCTTTATGTTCCATCTATTTCCCGCAACATAGTTTCAGCTTCAAAACTTGATTTACAAATATTTATGTTTGATTTGAGTACTAGAAGTTTCAATTTATATAAAGATTCTATTAAATTTGGTTGTGGAATTCTTGTGGATGGTTTTTACAAATTTACTTTGTTTTCTCCATCCTTACCTGAAACCGAATTGACCCTGCATCATAATGAAGGAGTTGTACATCATGTAATGAAAAAGGAATCTTCACTCTTGTGGCATCAGAAGTTGGGACATATATCCCGTGAACGACTTCAAAGATTAGTAAAAGATGGGGTTTTACCGAATCTAGAATTTACTCATTATCAAAGTTGTGTGGATTGTATTAAAAACAAAGTAACAAAACACACAAAGAAATTAGCCACAAGAAGTTTCCAGCTTCTTGAAAAATAATACATATAGATATTTTTGGACCTTTTGATGTTCCAACATTTGGGGGATAAACCTAATTCATCACCTTTATAGATGATTATTCACGTTACTGTTATCTCTATCTATTGCATAACAAATCTCAATCTGTGAATTTTGTTCAAATATTCATAACGGAGGTTGAGAGGCAATTAGAGAGAAAAGTGAAAATCATAAGGTCTGATAGAGGTGGAGAATTTTATGGCACGTATGATGATTGATGAAACAAGACAACATCCTGGACCTTTTGCCAGACTCCTCGAACAACTTGGAATTGTAGCTCAATACACAATGCCAGATTCTCCATTGCAGAATTGTGTAGTTGAATGGCAAAATCGCACGCTTTTGAAAATGGTTAGAAGCATGATAAGTCAAGCTAAGTTGCTTATTACGTTGTGGGCATATGCTTTTCGTATGGTCGTATATATTTTAAATAGGGTTCCCAGTAAAGCAGTTCCAAAGACCCCTTTTAAGCTGTGGAAAGACTGGAAACCTAGTTTAAAACACCGACAAGTTTGGGGACGTCCAGTTGAAGCGAAGGTATATAATCCACAAGCAAACAAATTAGATTTGAAAACCATAAATGGTTATTTCATTGGTTTTCCTGAAAAATCCAAAGGGTATATAATTTATTGTCCTAACCATAAGTTGCGAATTGTGGAAACTAGTAATGTCAAATTCATTGATGATGGTATGATTAGTGGGAGTATATTTGTGGAAGATAAGGTTGTTCACGAAGTCAGGGTAACAATCCCATTACCCAAGAATCAAACAGACAATGTGAATCTTTCCATCATTGAACCGCTAAACGTCGAAGGATAACCTGTGGCTCCTCTCATCGTTGAACCGATAAACGATGAAGAGTCACAACCACATCAGCCACAACCCCCTAATGAAATCATTGCTAATGAAGAAATTATATAACAAACACATGAACTGGCATTGAGAATATCTCAACGAGAAAAATGGAGTGTTGTTCATGATGATTACGTTGTTTATCTACAAGAACCTGATTTTGACATAAGGATAATGAAAGACCCAGGTTCCTATTCACAAGCCATTACAAGTAATAATTCTAATAAATGAATTGACGCCATGAAAGATAAGTTAAAATCAATGGCAGATAATCAAGTATGGGAACTAACTCATTTGTCGAAGGACACAAAACAGTTGGGTATAAATGGGTCTTCAAGACCAAACTTGACTGTCATGGCAATATTGAGCGATATAAAGCTAGACTTGTAGCTAAAGGTTTTACTCAAAAAGATGACGTAGATTACAAAGAGACTTTTTCTCCTATGTTGAAGAAAGATTATCTTAGAATTATTGTCACAGCCCGATCCAGACCCCAATATGGAATCCCGAGGTCGTGCCATGAAAACAACCTAAATGAACGAACAAGTACCTACTAAGCAAAATTACATGAGTCAAACAGTCGAAGCGCACAAGCTCTAACAAGGAAGTAAAGTCGTAAAAGCAATACATGGAAACAAATTCAAATTTGCGGAAGCAATAAAAGAGAAGTGTCGGAGCTATCAAGCTCAAAGCTAACTCGACTAAAAAGATGGTAAATCTCTCGGCCCAAAATTTTGAACCACGTGACGCAACAATGCGCACGGGCAACTAACAACTACCCAAGGCCGGCGAAACATCAACAATTCAACCTTATATAAACACTCAACGACTAAAGCATACCGGAGACAACAACAACAACAAATAAACTGAATGCCTCGTGGCTACTGCATGCTCGGGAGACAATTGAATAAATACCAAAACTAAAGTACACGAGCTCGACAATACATGTCAGCTACAAAAATACAACCAACATAAATACCCAAGTTTCTTTCTTTTTTTCAAAAGGTTGGAGGGACATAGTCCTTACCCCAACCACCCGGCCGTAAATTCTATATAACTTTACATAATGTCGACCTCACAAGAATAGCAACGTACATAATAAAATAACGATGGTCTAAAGAATGGGACTCCACGAGATACAACTCGGAAGAGTCGGCTGCTACTAGCACGAACCAAACGATATCAACTCGATCCACACAAACACAAGATCTCAACTCGATCTACCGATCGACTGTGCACTGCTACAGTCACGATCTACTCAGCCTCTACTTGACTATCGAACAACTGCATATTAAAAACAAAGTACGGAGTGAGTCATAATGACCCAGTACACTACTACAAATAACATGATATTATACACATTTATTAAATAATCATGGCATCATGTTAAACAATAACAATCGGTGAACATGTATCATATAATCCTTGATACTTCACAAAATACCCTTTTCTTTCCTTTTTCTCAAAACCTTTATGCAACACAATATAATACAAGTAGATGCACAAATCAATAGCATAATTTTTTCTTCCCTTTCAATATCATTCATGCAACAATATGATAATCATATAACTGTATATAAACCATAATATAAATTAGAATTTACTTCTCTATTTTAACAAACTCATTGAATTAAGGCGTGCTTCCTTGATCTGCTTCTGTCACCCTGCTCCTGCAAATCACGTGCACAATCACATGTGCTCCCGACATCGATTCTCTGGTATCGTCGGCCTTGAGATATCTCTCAAGTTCCATAGCTTCCAAGTTCATGCTTTCCTGCTATAAACAATGGACAGCTATTTCCCCACCACGGCCGTAGTGGAGGCATGTGGGACCCTTAGTCTCCGATACAAAGACCCACAGCAATCACGGATCTCATAATTTATGAAAACGATGTGTCGTCCCATCTTTGACTAACCACACTACAAAATACGATAAGGCCCATATCTCCAGTTACCTTATGAAAGCCAAAACTCAACAAGGCTCTAATATCCGTTCACCCTGTCTAAACCAAGCTGGTTAGTATTCCTACTTAATCATACTACCTTACACATATTGGAAGGTAATTAATATCACATACATGCATATATTTGCAAGTATAATACATTTAACAAGACTAGTTATTTAGTCTATAAACCACATACACATTGATTTCTTCATTATTCTCAAGCATAGCATCATGAATCCAGATTGAGTTCCCAATCAATCCAAGCAAGTAGGTTTCACATTCTACTAACATATAACAATCATGCATATCCATGTCATGAATAAATACTCACATATACCAAGGTGACTAATCAATTCTCACCTCAACCCATATATCAAGACTATGTATTTAGTCTAAAAACAATCCTTATTCATGGAGGTCCTACAATGATCCCCAAACACAAACATACCAAGGTCATAACTATTTAACCTCAACCCGCATACCAAGACTATGTATTTAGTCTAAATTAATTACTCATTGCAAACCCGTCAAGACTACTAAGTTAGCCTCACGACAAATCCCAAATCAAGACTATATACCTAGTCTCCCAATTCATTACATGTCAGACTTCTATTAGTCCTTCTCTCATAGTGTATACATCTATACACTCAACCCACACTCAAAGCATGACATGACTATTACTAGTCAACTCTCACAAGTGCCCACTAGTACACTTATTAATAACTCGACTGGAATGACTATTACAAGTCAACTCTCACAAGTGCCCACTAGTACACTTATTAATAACTCGACCGGAATGGTTTTCCATCCGTCGATTCACCTACATACCATTCATAAAGACTCGGAAGTAGTCTTCCAATAATCTGTGCCCTAATGTGCATGCTCACATATAAACCTCGTGAGTTACTTATCTTAAGATAACATAAACTCGAACTCTCATAGTTCAATTAAATGGCTTACTGTAGACACCTCAATTTCGTACCTCTGTTTTACAACATGCCATAAAATGTCAAGACCTGTTAAAAGGACTAACGGATGTCAAGTTATAGGGTTAAAAATGCAAAAGAACGGAAGAATGAATAAACAGTGAATTGCAGGGAGCCAAAGTGCAAAAACGTAAAAGAAAAAGCAGCATTGCGCAACCTATAGCTAGCGAGGGCGTTGCGCCCAGAACAGCCCCTGGTGGCGCCCAGAAAGCCCCCCGGCTGCGCCCACAAGTCAACTATACAGTGTTGTAGTTACCTTTTGGTCTAATTCCTTAAACGCACGGTACAAGTCGTTAAAACACAGAAGTAAATATCTGGCTTAACCTTCGCTGTTAAGGAAACTCAGCCTCATCCTATAAATAGAAGACATTCGACAGTGAAAAAAAGAAGAACTCACAAAAAGTTTTGAGAGGAACTCACTCACAGTTTACGGAGAGAATGCCAAAGTTATTTCCCATCCAACCTCGAAGCTCCACTAGGCTGTCAAATCTTCCCCTAAACACTAAAACACTCTGGCCAAAGTGAACCCTAGCTATCCAACTAGGTTTCCACCCTATTTCATCGGTTCCAAAATCCCGAAAAGAGCAGTTGCCCTGCCCGAATCCAGACGTCAAATCTAGCCGAAGCATGCAGTTGCTCTGCCCGATTTTAGACTTGACGACAGTAGAAAGCAATAGCAAGCAAGCAAAAAGTAAGCAAGCAAGTAGTTGTGCCGCCTGGATCCTGAGGCGAAAACAACCAAAAGGAGCAGTCACGAAGCCCGAAATCCAGCAACAACAAAAAAAGACTTCCTTTCTAGGAAGAACAGGGAAGCACATGTAGACCGCCTAGTGAGCTTAAGCCCAGGCATACCGTGTTCAGACACTCACATTCCGAGAGGTAAATTCTGTTCCTGTAGTTATTTATTATAATCCATAACTTAAATATAAATATCTAAGTAAGTTTCATTTCGGTTTTTACTTTAATATAATAATCTTTATAGTTCCTTTCTGTTTAATTAGTTTATTTTATGTTCTTTCTTTAAATGTAATAATAGTTGTATTTTCCCTTTATTTTAATTAGATTCTTTTCTATCACTACTTTAATGTAAAATATTTATAATTTCTGACAGTTTAATTAGTTTCATTTCTACACATACTTTAAATATAGAAATAATTATGTTTCTTATTATTTAATAAACTTCTTTCATGCTTATACATGAAATGAAAATAAAGTTTGTACTGGCATAACTATTTTATTCCTAAAATAGCTTATAAAAATGTTGTAACTATTCTCTAAATTATATTATTTTAGTTGTAATTTTGTTTTCTTTTCTTTAATAAGTGTAAAGTTATTTATCATTATTTTTTTCTGTTGTATATAAAAGTATTGTTCTGAGCCAAAGTGTATAAAATAAAACGAGTATATTGACAAACCTAATGTGAGACAGAAAGGGCGAGTTGGGTGTCTAACCCCTTCATAACTCGTAATTAGCCCCCAAACCCATACAATCTGGTATTTTTTTTTGTTTTTCTTTGTTAATCTTTAAAATAGAGGTGACGACTCTGTAATACATATTTTGGGTCCATAATTGAAGCCGAGCGTATTCCACGCGCTTCGGAGTTTTGAAACCACCCCGCCTTTCAGTGGCGCAGACCGGTGCGAAACAGGGCACTCATAGTGATGACTCTACTAGGGACTTTATTGTTTACTTTAAAACAAAAGAGGGCTAGACTCACGTTCTTTGGGGTTATCAATATGCTTTTTTTTTTTCCTATTAGATTTTTTTGGCTTCTTTTATGTATATAATTTTCAATCTTTCAAAAACAAAAACAAAAAAAAATCTTTTTTCTTTTAATATCAATATGCTTGTTTTTTTTCCTCGGTTATATTTATTTGGCTTCTTTATGTATATAATTTTCAATCTTGTAAAATAAAAAAAGAAAAAAATAAACAAATCATTTCTTTATTTTTTGAAGCTAATTTTCTCAAAATCGTTTTTTAAAAAAAGATCTAATAAAGTAAGATAATAATAGCAATTTCGTTTTTTTTTAAAAAAATTGTTTTTCAATTTTCAAAACAAAAAAAAAAACTCATTCTTTCAAAAAAAAAAAGTCACTCTTCCAAAATAAAAATATAAATCATGTCTTTTCAAAAAAAAAAAAAAGTAAAAAACACTCATTTTCTCAAAGCAAAGGAAAAAAAATTTCCTTTTTTCAAAAAAAAAACAATTTTATTACATTAGACAGACCCAGACGTTAAAAGGAAATTCAGAGGGGTCTAAATGACAAAGATAAAAAAGGTTAAAGGTTAAAGTGCATAAACTAAATAATAGAAGATGAACAATCACTTTTGCACTGCGCCCAAATTGGTGTTTGGCTGCGCCGACTTTTGCTGGCACAGCGTGTTCTTCATTTTGAACAATTTTGTCTGTGCCCATTTTATCCGTCGGGTCGCCCGTTTTTACTGTTTAGTGTACCAATTTTTCCTGTTACACCACATTTCAAAAAAAAATCATCAAAAACAAAACAAAAAGATTTTTTTTCCTTTAATCCAATTTTTTAATACTTATTGGGATCTTTGTTGTTTTCCTTTGGTACCGCTAACAATTTTGCTGAGGCTGAAAAAAAAAACAGTTGATTATTTATCTTTTGCTCTCCTGATAGGATTGTCCTAAGGTGTGAAATCATCACATCTCATTTCAGGGGTCACAAAAGGGGGGGGGGGTTCTAATAAAAAAAATCATGTGTAATATTTAGTTCTCTTTTCCTTTCAAAAACAAATTGTTTCTTTTCGCAAAAAAAAAATAATTATTTAAAATAAATAAATAAATAAATAAGATTTCGTTTTCTCAAAAAAAAAAAAAACCCCTCTTCTTTCAAATTAAAAAAAGAGGTTACTTAAAAAAAAATCAGTTGACAGAGTTGAATTACAATGACCTGAGCCTCGAAATGAGGAACGTACACGCAACCTTAGGGTCTGGTCAAATACTTTATTTTACTCTTAAAAAAAAGAGAGGTGTTTTCTATGTATTTTCCTTTTGTTTTTCAAAACACATAAAGACAAGACAAAATCTCCTCACCATTATACTCAATTGCCATTTCCAAATTCATCTTCCCTCTTAACCTTTCATAAATGCATCACTAGTTGATTAGTGCATCGTTCACTTTCGATTTCAAAAACAAATTTCAGTAAGTCGTACTTCGAGATGTCAAGATCTACCACTTCAAAAAAAAAAAAAAAAGACCGATAGGGAGCCAGGGAAAAAAGGGAAAGCCGGGAAATCCAGAAAAACCAGACGACTCAAAGATCATAAGCAACAATTCAGGAATGGAGCTTTCAAACCACATAGGGGTGTCTTTTTTACTCATATTGATGTCTACAGCCCATCCTTGCAGAGTATGCTCACTAATCCATTTAGTCTCAGTTATTTCAAAAGTCCAACCAAGTCCTCAAATCGAGCTTTCCAAAGGTATTTATCTATATTCGAGTCTGGTAAATTCTTGCTTCTCCTATATTAGCTTGTCGAGTCTTCTTCTTGGTCTTTGAGCACCACCTATCACCGAAGTATCTGTTAATTGTAAAAAAAAAAAAAAAAAAAAGGATGAATCAACTCATGTTAAAACATGATAAAACTACACGGGATGATAATGAGTCATTTCGAATATATGGATCCACAAACCATTAAAAAAATGTGAGTTCAATAAAAATAACCTTCTGTCTTGGTGAAAAGTCATTTTCGATCCATTGTAACCGAGCTGTTAGTAAGCACACTAGGGGCTTCCAACCATATATTAAACCCTTTCCAAATACCTAAACAAGTAAACCATATACCAAGCCTAACCACCCCTATGATCCAGCTTCACAAAACTGGGGCTGCTCCACCCTTATATATATATCCACCAAGAGTGACAACCTTTTTATCCCAAGAGAGAAAAGACAGATATCTCTTCAAGCACTCTCCCAAATTGCTCCGAAAGGTCAACAACAAAAAAAAAAGAGAAGAAGGAAGAAAGAAAAAAAAAAGATAAAAAGCAACGTTGAAAATTTAAAAAAAGGGGGGGGGCTATGCATAAAAAAGAAAGAAGAAGAAGAAGAAGAAAAAAACCTCTCCTTAACAATTTCCTCAAAATCTCTTTCTTGCAATAAAAAAATAACAAATCACTCTTGGACAGCCCCATAACCCACAACCAAAGCCAAAAAGCCGATCTCCCAATACCTACAACCAAGTCCAGAAACCAAATTCTCATCCAAACACATAGCCTAAAAGGCCAGTCAATGATCGCTTCTCATCGCCTTTCCAAAAATATCCAAATCCACAACCCAAAATACCTTTGAACCAGAGGCCAATCAAATCCTCAACCCTAAATCCAATCGATCCCAAACAATTAAACACTGTACCCTAACCTAGTTGCCACCTATAGCTTTGTTTCAATTGGTTAGAACGTGATCTGGGTCCAGGACATAACTCCTTGCTAAAAAACATATAAAATTATCAAAAGATAAATGTTAAGTAGGGTCCATGAAACTTGTGATACTCGGCAATAAACTCTTGATCGTGACTCTCTTTTTGTCCATTAGAGTCAACTCTTTTTCTTTGAGCATACTTATTTCTGTCTCCCATAAAAGTCTCTCCCAATCGAGTCTTTCTGGGGTTGTGCCCAATTAAATTCTTCAAGAACTTTCCCATCCCACCTTACAGAATTTGGCTGAACAAGTCATCCTGGGGCTTCTCCCACCGAACTCATTTCAGTACATAAAGGATCTCATTATTCCTTGGAAACAACTGTCTTTTCCATCTCGCTTGAAAAAAGGAAGAAGCTAAAAAATTGTGATCCCTCAAGAATAAACTGTTTATCGTTGCATACATTGAAAGACTGGCTCCCTATAAGGTAAAGGTTCGCTAGGTTGAAAACCTGCAAGGGTGGCCTAGGGAAAAGTTAGAGCAATAAAAAAAAAGTGGTCCTTCCGAGGTATCGATTAGTAGGATTTACCGATCTTGTGATTGAATTACCTTTCTTGAATGATGTGCTAGTCAAATTACTATAAAGTGACCCAGCACTCCATTCACCTTCATTTCAAATATCACCATCAACTCCTATATTCATAACCCTTCAAAGCCAAAATCCACATCCTAATCTCTTTTATCACATCTGCATCCCCTGACCCGTCTTGTCTTAACATGTTTAAGAAAACAATGGGCACACATCCATGTCATAAATTCAATTTTTTGAAAAAAAAAAGAAAGAGTTTTTTCCATATGCATGTTATCTTAGCTTGCATCTTATCATTGCATCATCTTATCTTGTCAAGTATTTGCCACATCGCCCCCCATACAAAATGCATATCTACTTCCTTCACCCTCCAAGGACCACGGACACCAATCTCCATCAAGACTTGTCGAAGCTACGAAACAAAGTGTCGCCAACGACCTTGCAATTCAAATCATGTCAACAACTTCTGTCTAATTCTTACCCGAGGCCGGCAAAAGCACTACCAACAAGCTTTGTCGTCCCACACGGGTAACACATCCTTCCAATGTCCCTATGGGATATCTCACCAATAGCTCTGCAATCCAATAATCAATGACACTCCCTAGCAAATATCATAGACACATCAATCTCGCCGATGAGGGCACAACATCAAACATGACCGACAATGGCGCATCATCAAGTCTGCAGATGATGGCACATCTGTTAATCATGCCGAATATGCCACATCTTGATTACAACATCACTTCCTACAAAGCATCCCTACACGAGTCACAACAGAGTACCTGCATTTTATTTTAAATGTTTGCATGCATTAAAAATTTTGTTTTCCATCAAAATTCTGATATTTTTTTAACACTGCATCACATTATAAAATTCTGACACTTTTAATACCGCCTTGCATTTTAAACTTTGAATTCATATATTGCATCACATAATTAGTTTTCATATTCGGTTATCATGCATATTCATATTGGATCACACTTTCATGGAAAAACTTTGGGCGTTATAATGAATATTACAACGTGGCATGAATGAAAACTTTTGGACGTTGCAATGAATATTACAACGTGACGTTTTAAAAAATACAATTTAGGGCGTTGCAATGAATATTGCAATGTAATATATTTGGAAAAATAATTTGGGGCATTGCAATGGATATTGTGGTATGACTCTTTGAAATATATATAAATAAATAAATATATATATATATATATATATATATATATATATATATATATATATATATATATATATATATCTTTTGACATTGCAATGGATATTGCAGTGTGACTCTTTGAAAAAATATATGTATATCTTTTGACATTAAAATGGATATTGTAGTGTAACTCTTTGAAAAAAAAAACCTTTTGATTTTGCAATGGATATTGCATTTTTTGAGAAAAAATGGCATCGTTTTGACTTATCTTGCAATGAATATTGCATTTTAAAATTACGTTGGTTAAAAAATTGTTTTGCAAATGAATATTGTATTTTAAAGATTGTATTGTTTTGGCTTATTTTGCAATGAATATTGCATTTTAGGTTTGCATTTAGTTTTCGCTTAATTTGTAATGAATATTGCATTCTAAGTTAATGTCTTTCTCAAGGTGATGTAATGAATATTGCATATGGGGTTACGGTAGTCTAAAAGTGATGCAATTAATATTGCATCGGATATTTGCTGTAGTTGCTCTGTTAGTAATGCAATGAATATTGCATTAGATACATGCATTTACCCTTCGTCCTGCTATGAATATCGCGTCACGTCCTTCTTACCCATATAACCTTTCTGTGCTGCAATGAATATTGCATTACGTCATGTTAACCCATGTTTACTTTCTGTTTGCAGCGAATGTTGCATCCAGCCCCATGTTTACCTTTCATGTTGCAATGGATATTGCATCACCTCCCTTTTACCTGCTTAACCTTTTGTGTTACAATGGATATTGTATCACGACCTTTATGTCTGCATTTACTCTTGTTATCGCATGAAATATTGCATCTCGTCTTTGTGTTAAGTCTCATGGGGGTGCAATGAATATTGCATCTGATCTTTTGTCAGCTTGATAATGATGCAATGGATATTGCACTAGATATTTGCATACAATTTCTCTGTTAATAATGATGCAACGGATATTGCATCGGAATTTTCTTAGGCATCTCTGTTAGTGATACAATGGATATTGTATCAGATTTTAGCTTGTGTTTCTCTCATAATGATACAATAGATATTGCATCGGATTTGGTGATAGTTTTATGGTAATGCAATGGATATTGTATCGGATTTCGTGTTAATTTTGTGACAACGAAATAGATATTGCATCAGAATTTGCATGCAATGGAATGATATTGAGATGCAATAGATATTGCATGGATAGTTTGTGGTTGCAATGGATCATCGATTTGGTAATAAGTTTTATGATAATGCAATAGATATTGCATCAGATTTTGTGATAGTCTTGTGGCGATGCAATGAATATTGCATCCGGTCTTGATATAATGCAATGTATATTGCATCTGATTTTGTGTTGATGCAATAGATATTGTATCTGATTTCGTGATAATGCAATGAATATTGCATCTTTAGTATTGTGGTAATGCAATGGATATTGCATCAAATTTGGCCTTAGGTTCCTGTTGGATGTAATGAATATTACATATGGATCTGCATCGGGTCTCACTGTGGTTGATGTAATGAATATTACATCTGGATCTGCATCTGGTCTTACTGTAGTTAATGCAATGAATATTGCATCTGGATCCGCATCTGGTCTCATTGTGGTTGATGTAATGAATATTACAACTGGATCTGCATCTGGCCTCACTGTGGTTGATGTAATGAATATTACATTTGAATTTGCTTTGGTCTTGCTCGATAATGCAATGAATATTGCATCTGGGTTTGTAGTGATGCAATGAATATTGCATCTGGTCTTTGCATTTGGTCTTTGTGATGCAATGGATATTGCATCTAGATTGGTGTTAGTCTCGTGATAATGTAATGGATATTGCATCTGAGTTTGTTTGGTGATGCAATGAATATTAATTACATCTTGATGTGCATTATTTTCACTAGGTTGTAATGAATATTGCAACTATCTTTCCGTATCGCAACATGTTTTGGCTTGAGCCGAACTACGTTTGGTCTGATTCCTGAAAAGGATACGTAGACAGCCTACTCAGTAGGAATGACCATCAGAGCATTTTTATTTGCATCATATCTGTTCTAATCCCATCAGTCTATTAAAAGTGTTTAGGGCATGAGATTAACTGTTGCATGCTGCATTCTTCCCTGTTATAATTTCCTCGAAATTAGGGAGTCTATTTCTTATCAACGATGTTCGTTTACTTGGTAAATTTTGGTTTACCCGTAAACTCCATCGTTGAGGGGCTCTGTAGACACCCCAATTTCATACCCCTATTTTATGATATGCCATAAAATATCAAGACATGTTAAAAGGGCTAACGGATGTCAAGTTACAGGGTTAAAAATCTAAAAGAACTGAAGAATGAATAAACAGTGAATTACAGGGGGCCAAAGCGCAAAAAAGTAAAAGAAAAAGCAACATTGCGCGACCTATAGCCAGTCAGGGTGCTGCGCCCAGAACAGCCCCTGGTGGCGCCCAGAAAGTCTCCCGGATGCGCCTACAAGTCTACTGTACACTGTTGCAGTTACCTTTTGGTGCAATTCCTTAAGCACAATGTACAAGCTGTTACAACACGGAAGAAAATATCCGGCTTAACCTTCGCTAGAAACTCAGCCTCAGCCTATAAATAGAAGACCTTCGACAGTGAAAAAAAGAGGAACTCACAAACAATTTTGAGAGGAACTCACCACAGTTTACAGAGAGAACGCCGAAGTTATTTCCCATCCAACCTCGAAGCTCCACTAGGCTGTCAAATCTTCCCCTAAACACTAAAACACTCCGGCCAAAATGAACCCTAGCTATCCAACTAGGTTTCCGCCCTATTTCATCAGTTCCAAAATCCTGAAAAGAGCAGTTGCCCTGCTCGAATCCAGACGTCAAATCTAGCCGAAGCAAGCAGTTGCTCTACCCGATTTCAAACTCGACGACAACAAAAAGCAAACAAGCAAGCAACAGTTGTGCCGCCCGGATCCCGAGGTGAAAACAACCAAAATGAGCAGTCACGCTGCCCAAAATCCAGCAACAACAAAAAAAGACTTCCTTTCTCGGAAGAACAGGGGAAGCACATGTAGACCGCCTATTGGGCTTAAGCCCAAGCATACCGGGTTCAAGACACTCACGTTCCGGGAGGTAAGTTCTGTTCTTGTAGTTATTTATTATAATCCATAACTTAAATATAAATATCTAAGTAAGTTTCATTTCAGTTTTTACTTTAATATAATAATCTTTATAGTTCCTTTCTGTTTAATTAGTTTATTTTATGTTCTTTCTTTAAATGTAATAATAGTTGTATTTTCCTTTTATTTTAATTAGATTCTTTTCTATCACTACTTTAATGTAAAATAGTTATAATTTTTGGCGGTTTAATTAGTTTCTTTTCTACACATACTTTAAATATAGAAATAGTTATGTTTCTTATTATTTAATAAATTTCTTTCCTGCTTATACATGTAATGAAAATAAAGTTTGTACTAGCATAACTATTTTATTCATAAAATAGCTTATAAAAATGTTGTAACTATTCTCTAAATTATATTATTTCAGTTGTAATTTTGTTTTCTTTTATTTAATAAGTGCAAAGTTATTTCTCTTTATTTCTTTCTGTTGTATATAAATGTATTGTTCTGAGCTAAAGTGTATAAAATAAAACGAGCATATTGATAAACCCAATGTGAGACCGAAAGGGCTAGTTGGGTGCCTAACCTCTTCATAACTAGTAACTTAACCCCCGAACTCATACAATTTGTTTTTTTTTTTGGTTTTCTCTGTTAATCCTTAAAATAGAGGTGGCGACTCTGTAATACATATTTTGGGTCCACAATTGAGGCCGAGCGTATTCCACGCACTTCGGAGTTTTGAAACCACCCCGCCTTTCAGTGGAGCGGACCGGTGCGAAACGGGGCACTCACACTTACTAGATTAGTTAAGCTTCCCAAAATACATTTATTCTTGAAGACTTATCAAGTCTAGGTGTCATCTGACACACACACAACATGACTGATGTGTTATAAAATTATCTCTCAAGTGCACGAGTCTAGAGATGTATAGGTGTGCGGTAGCAAGGCTCGAACCACAGAGAGAAAGAGCAATCAACAGAATTTAATCGAAAAGGGAATAAAAACAATTTTACCTAAAGGGGGTTTTGGTTTGGAATTAATTAAAAACTAAATACTGATTACTCCTTCTGTCCCTAAATTATCGTCTTGGTGGACTTGGCATATGATTTAAGAAAACAAATTTGATTGAATTATTAATATTAGTTTGATGTGTAGTTTACTTAAAAGTCCATGTGTATATGACATATAATTAAAGTAGGATGAAAAAATAAGGGTAAAGTGGTAAAAGCGTTGTCCTAAAAAAGAAAGTTTTAAACAAGACAATTATTTTGGGACGGACGAAAAAGAAAAGTAGGACAATAATTTGGGGATGGAGAGAGTATTTAAACTAAATTAAAGAATGAATTTACGTGAATGCAAATATTACTGATTAATCGAAGATTAATTTATGGAGAGATGATTCTAGGAAGTGTGACTCACTCTTATGTTTATCTAATTTTATGTATCAATCAATCAAGGGTTCGTTCACTATTGTAAAGATTAGGACACATGGATCACGAATTGCAATGCTTAGTACCTCGCTTTAGTTGTGTTTTCTTGATCAGTCCACACAGTAATTAAAGGTCTATTAAGTACTCTAAGAACGCACGCAAACCTAGATCTAACCTTAGCCCGATCAGAAAATCGGAGAGATCTATTTATCAATTAGGGTGGCCAATATATAACTTACACACGATCATGCATTTCGTTATACCCAAAAGTCTACAAATTCAATAACTCAACCATTATGCGAGAGTTGCAATGCAAACCAGTGATAATCTAATTGATAACCAATAATTGATTTAATGAAATTAATATTAAAACATAAGATTTGATACAAGTTACCTCCAACTCCTAGAAATAGGCGGTTAGTTCATCACAATTGATGAACACACAATTATGAATGAGGAAAACATCATCAATCTTCAATAATCCGTAAAGAAAGTAAATCAAAGAGTGTTTTTAGTCTTCAGAACGGCTGAAAGACTTGCCAAATCGGATCCCTAAAACTGAACTACTAGGGTTGTATTTATACTATGTTTACAAAATGGAGAAATTACAAAACATGATAGACTGATAAACGGGGGAAGGAGGTCGCCTAGTGTAAGTAGAGCTGTCAAAACGGGCCTGCGGGGCGGTTTTGCCCGCGGGCCTAAAAAGCCCATCGTAAAATGGGCCGAGGCGAGAAAGCCCGCGAACTTAACGGTCCTTGAAACTCATGGCCCAACCCACCCCGCGTAAGGCTGCGGGCAAAACGGGCAAGCCTGCAAAAAATGAATTTATTTAATATTTTTTTTATTAATTAGTTAATTTATGATAGATTTAATTCATTTGAATTTTGTGCTGTTGGACATATACCAGTATACCAGATTAACAATATATCAAAGCTCTTATTTAGAAAAAATTAACAAATTTGTATCTAGTACAATTTGTACCGAACTAGGGCTCAAAGCCTAAAAAAAAAAAAAAAACCCAGATGGCCAGATCTGCCGAAGATGCTCGTTGCCTCGTTCTTGAAGATAGTTGACTTGACTGAGCGAAAAGATAGTCACAACCTCGTCGGTGTCGCTTGCACTAAGGCCTTACTTGAGGGCTTGGAAGTTTGAACAAAAGAGAAAACTTCAAAATCAAAAGATTCAAAACCCATGTGGAATAGAGATTGTGAGAGTTTGAGAGAGCGAAGGTAGGAGATAAATACCTGTGAGACTTAGCGAGATTGTGCAAGACTGCAAGAGCGAGAGAGAGAGACTGAGAGAGAGAGAAAGATTGAGGCTGTGAGTCTGTGCCTTTGTGCGGGAGGCCGGAGGCGAGAGCGAGAGAGAGACGAACCAGAGTGAGTGTGAGACCTAAGGTGTAAAGACTTTGGCTGAGACGAGCCGCATAAGCACTAGCGGCGTAGCTGTTGTTCGGTACTTCAATCTCTTCGGCGGAGGGATGACCGGATGAGGAGATGGACATTGAGAACAAGATGGAATAAACACAAAGAAGTCAATTGAAGAGTTTTGAGTTTTGACTTAGGTTTTGTTTCATATTATCTGGGCTAGGCTTCGATGCCTTTACTTCACTTGGGCTTTCTGCTTGTCACTTGTAAGTGACTAAGTGGGAGGAACTAACTAACTAAGAAAAGAAAATGACGGCAAAGACGCAGCCCGCCCAACCCCGCCCCGCGGACAAAGTGGAAAAGCCCACATCCAAATGGGTATCGAATACATCAGCCCAACCCACCCTTAATTGGTGGCGGGGTGGGTATGCCCGCGAGCTTTTGCCCTATTTGACAGCTATAAGTGTAAGGCCTAGGCGAGCGGTTGGAAGCTTTCCTCCAGACACCACGTACTGGAATTAAGGCGATGGCTTCATCCATGGAGTAGGTGAGCACTTGAAGGTTCTTCAGGATACCTGGCTTACTAGAATCAAGGTGATGGCCTAGATATCAAGGCTAGGCGAGCGCCTAGTCCCTTTTTCTGGACTTTGAAACTTCAATCTTCTGGAATTTACACTTTGGCCCCTGGAGTCTCCAAATGCATAGAAAAGGCCTTCAAGTTGATAAAATCTTCAAATAAACCTGAAACTCATAAAAACATTACAAACCCATATTAGTAGCTTAATGACTCATGGAAAAACACAATTTAAGTAGGAATATATGCAAAATTGATGCGTATAAAACACATCTATCAATGACCCCATAGGTCAACACAACCGAGACCAACCTGTCTCAAATTCCGTAGGATTCAAACACTTCTTACCCATGTGTTAAACAAATCCTTAATAGACTCTTTTGAATCTAAACCCAATAATTCATACTCGGGTCATTCCTGACCTAAGTCCTATAATACCTTCTTAATATGAATGAGACGACGTCCAATGTCCGACCGTCCAACCTAACCGACTTAAGCCTATTTCATTAATGACATTAACTTCTAGTTAGAGACTAATATTTAGTCTTTAATCACCAAGTGTCCAAGGGGTACACTCCTGACAATCCCAACGGAACGATTTTCTACCCACATTCCCAAATCTCTCATAATTAATCTAGGATCGTAAGTCGACCCTCAAACACAACCACACACTATCATGCTTTAATAAGGACTCTAACAAGTTGCATTCTCAATAAATAACATGGAACGATTATTAAACTATGCTCCCAACCTTTCCACAAACACCCAAAGTTATCATTCGACCCTCGATTAAGTCAACGCACTATCGTGCCCAAACAAAGACTCAAACGAGTCACCATTCACAATCCAATACTCAAACCGTATAAAACCTGATGACTGATGATAAATTCACGCTAGTGTCATCCAAGGAATTTAATTGAAGTCCTAAACCATTAATCGTCACAAAACACCCATTTAGTCTCACCTGACCAACTCTCGAGATGTCGTACTTGAGACCGACGAACACGAAAAGTTGTAGGAATTTATCCTAGGACTCAAAATAACTTCTAAAATACATAATGGACTCCGTTGAGTCAAAATACAAATTCCCAAATTCTAGGGCAAAGTATAAATTCGGGATTCAAAATTCATCCAGGTTTCTAAACCAATAATGACCAATTTCATACCCAATTACTTCAATAAACCCAACAAACTCAAACAAGTCCTTCCCCACATGTTCACTATTCAAAGCCCAACATAAACATGTCATCTAGACATGTATTAACTCAACAAATCATAGGAATCACATCTCTAACATCCTAGCATAAAAAATTAGCTAGAGAGAGAAACTAGAGTTTTAGTAAGTACCTCAATCGGCCGAATAAACTCGAAAGAAAATGAAAACAAACCAAGGAAAGACTCTATTTGTCGAGAGCTTTGCGATGGTGGTCTCGGCTCGTCGATTAGATGCCCGTAGCTTCAGGAATTGGCATATCTCCATGGATGCACACACACACACTCTCTCTCTCTACCTCTATCTCTATCTCTCTTTCTCACGGTTTGTGGAAGTAATGAGGAGGGATGATATGTTTGTGATTCATGTGGTAGCATCACCTCATTCATGATAGATAATGCCCAAGTTGTTGATTGAAAATATATTTATGCTTTGATCTAGTGATGGTTGTGCATGTCTAAGAGTAACCATATTGTGAGTCTTAATGTCGAGAGTTATATTTTGATGATTAAAAGATTGGTTTGGGCATATGTGTATGACAAAAGCATGATATAGGCCATCTTTAGACTATTTGTGCCTTTCTCTATCCTACCCATTTATCTCACAAAAATCCCTAGTGTCCCCGTTGAGCTCATTTAAAGAATGGCGTGTGCCTAGAGCACACAATGACCTCCATTCGACTTCATTTTTATACCCGCATTATCTTATCCCATGAACATATACACTTTTGCTGTCGCCCTTCAAGAGAGCATGATTTGGAATGATTTATTTTATTTTTGTAATTTTGTTGGGAAGTGTATGCTTCATGAAGGTTTTGTGTTCATTAATGTTGATGTTGGGAATTTGATAATTGTTATTGAATGGTGGTGAAGACAAAAAAATGAAATGAAAAAGAAAAGAGCCCCCTTGGAAAGCAATGAAAAGAAAAAAAAAGTTAAGGGTGGCCACAAAAGAAAGAAAGAAAAAATGTCATTGTTCTTCATTTTCTCAAGGAGATATAAGGGTGGTACTTAATTGTTTGTGGTAGATGAGACACTTTTTCAACCCAAAGTTTAACGTTTAAGGGGTTGTTAATGTGAGGTTTTGGTATTTGAAGAATTGTGCTTTCATGAAGCTAGTCATCTTGTGAAGACTTAAAATTCTTTACTCTCTTGGCTTGCTATCCTTCTCCTTCATTTGTACATTACAAGCTTGAAAAGTCCTATTGATATTGGCATACCGTGTGTTCTTGCCATGTCTTGTGAAAAAATATTTGTTGATGACTTTTCCGGTTTAACTCGCATTTGGTATCTCAGTTGGTCGTTCAATCTAAGCTAGAGCATTGCTACTTTTGGGTAAAAAATGCTTTATGGTTTGAATGATTGTTTGAGGATTGTTTACTAGTATATGAATCAATTCATACCTCTATTATGCATGTTTATAATCTCGGGTTGATCTCTTAAATGGTAATGCTTGTGGGATCTTAATTGAGCGCCGCCTTCATTTCATGTTGTTCTCGAGCATTTCCATAATTCATTTTCTTTGCTCGAGATGATTAAAGCTTAAGTTTGGGGGTGTGATGAGCCCAAGATTTCCGAGAATTTTCCAGGGAATTTTCTTCTATTTTGTGCTATTTTTGAATTAATTATGCTTTATAAATATTATTATTTGTGTATTTGTGCTTAATGTAGATTTCCATGCATAATCGAGCTTTTATATGGTGTTTAGCACGAAGTTCGAGGCAATTTCAGGCTCAAAAGTTAAATTGGAAAGTATTTGGTCAACATCCATTAAGTCCATTAAGAGTTTCAAGGCAAAATCAGGCTAACGGGGCTAACAAAGGACTAATTTGTGAAGTCTGGACAGTGAAGGACCTTTGGCAGCTCATCCAAGAGAATCAGGGGCACCAGAGCAATAATTAAAACATAAGGGGAGGCCGGAGCAAATTCTGGAAAGTCCCTTGCACGCTGTCGAAGATCTATGGTGCCACGTGTCACAAGCAGCTCCTCCCTCCCAAGGCCTGACCCGTGTGTTCTCTCATCCAGATCCAGGTGACCAGCGTCATGTCCAGCTCCATCAACCCGCGTTCCAACCCTCTTCCTCTCTCATTCCTCACCCATTTCACCCGGGTTTGACCCGCGTCCCTTGAACCTGGGCTGCCCTTTCCAGCCCGTGCCCCAGCCAGCCTTTTTCTTCCAAAATAGCCCCCATTCCTTTTCTGTCCTCCCTATTATGCCCCTGCCTCCTTTATGCTTCTCCTTAATAATCCAAGGCAGCCTCATTTGCGAAGGAAAAGTCCCCATTTGGGGCTGTTAGCCCTAAATGGGGCACCACCCCCATTTTCACCAAAAATTTCTTCCACTCCTCCATTAATTATCCACCATTGAAGGTTTGAAGCTTCAAATCAAGGGCTAAGGATGCATCTACAAAAGATTTCAACCCCGGATTCGCAATTCTTCGGTTTAATTCTTCCAACCTATCTTTTGAGATAATTGTTATAATTTCTTGGGTTGATTAATTTTGTAAATGAATAATTTGTTTGTGCTTAAATTATTTATGAAATGCAATTATTTTTTTATGTCAAATGTATTGATTTAATTTAATCTATCTCTTTATTTAGTACACATTCATGTTGGTTATTATTTTGTGAACTTAATGTCTTTAATTAATTGACCATTAATTAAATGATTTTAGAATTATTTAGGATCCGTAAGAGCTACCTTTGTATTTCGGATCAATCAATTTAATAGTTGGTATTTTGTGACACACACCGATAGTCATTATGAGACTAGGTTTGACACGCGATCGAACCACCTTAGCCATTCGCGAGGTCGGGGAGGTTAGGGTTAACTATAAGATGCGAGAGCCCGTAGTTAACCAATTTGATTTGTCTCGACTACCAACATGACTTGTAGAAAAATATAGAGAGTTTCTTTTTGCGAAGTATTACATATGCGCTTGGTTATTATTGTATGTTCTTCATACTTTTGATGGCGTAGCGAACCATTAGATGATCACTAGAATTGTAGGATAAGATGCAAGAGCCCGTCTTATTAATTCTGAAAATCACAATAATTGTTTGCGTTACGTGAGACCGAGAGGAGATCGTGCGTAGATAGTCATTGGGTGCTTGTTTTAACATGCGGTTATTTTCTCCTATGTTATAAGAAGTGAGAGCCCATAGCTAGGAGTTGTAGCTAGATTTGCTATACGTTGCGAGAGCCCGTAGCGAATATATAGTGCAACGGACTACCAAGACTTGAGTTAAAGAAAAGTAAAAAGATGATTAAATTAAATACCGGCTAAACTAGAAATATTACACTCTTATATTTTTATCTTGATTTGTTGTTGCCAAACCACCTCCACTTTAGTTTAGATTTAATTGTCTTCTATGTTGTTTATATTTTTAGATTTTAATTCATTTTCTTTTCGCTCAAATATAAATATTTAGCTTAATTTTGGTTCCTAGTCGGAGTGAGAATTACGTGCATTCCCTGTAGGATTGATAACTCGTACTTTTGTACACTTTATTACTTGATACGACCGGTAATCTTGGCCGACTTGCTTTTTGCGTACACCATAGATCCATGCATATACCTCAAGATCAGTGGGAGTAAGTTCATATTTTTGGTTCTGTATGTTGATGACATAATTTTGGAAAGTAGGGATCTTGGCTTAATGCATGAAACCAAAGCTTATCTTTCTAAAAATTTCGAGATGAAGGACATGGGTGAAGCTTCCTATGCGATTGAGATAGAAATATTCTGTGATAGATCACGTGGATTACTTAAACTCTCCCAGAAAACGTACATCGAAAGAGTCTTAGAAATATTTGGAATGACAATATGTACTGCGGGCGTTGCTCCAATTCAGAAAGGAAACAAATTTGGTCTCTATCAATGTCCTAAAAATGAATTGGAACGTAAGCAAATGGAAAACATACCTCATGCTTCTTTAGTAAGAAGTTTGATGTATGCACAAGTTTGCACAAGACATGGCATCAACTTTGCTGTTGGTATGTTGGGAAGATACCAAATAAATCCAGAAATGGATCCTTGGAGAACTCGAAAGAAAGTTTAGAGATACTTATAGGGTACGAAGGATTATTGTCTTACATTCAAGAAGTCAGATTAATTAGAGTTAGTTGGTTATTCAAATTCTGATTATGCTGGATGCGCAGACACTCGAAAGAGCACTTTTGGTTATGTTTTTCTACTAGCTGGAGGAGCAATCTCATGGAAAAATACAAAAGAGTCTATTATTGCTAATTCCACGATGGAAGCTGAAGTTGTAGCTTGCTTTGAAGCTACAAATCATTGCTTATGGCTGCATCTCAAGATTTAAAGACTTGAATTTTGTCCCTGGATCGTTGAAACTTTATAGTGATAATACCAAAGTAGTATTTTTCTCTAAGCATGATAGATACTCTAAAGGAACAAAATACATGGACCTTAAGTATCTATCGGTGAAGTAAGCAATTCAAAAGAAACATTTGTTCATTGAGCATATAAGCACAAAACTTACAGTTGCAGATGCACTTACGAAGGAGTTACCTCCTACGACCTTTCACGAACATACTTCAAATATGGGTCTAGACAAAATGACTGATTATTAATTGATCGTTTGTCATGCTTATACATTGAACTTTTATTGAGATCTTATTTATGATATTTTGAATTTCATTTCTGTTTCCATATTTTGTATACTTTATGTGGATAGATAATTGATAACAGAAATAGTTCTTGAAGAAAGAATATTATTGGACTCTTATTTATACATTTGTTTAAAAGGTCTAGTAAGATATATTTTTTGCAGGTTAAGAAATTCTTTATATGGTCAATAAGTGATAATCACGGTTGATTTGGAATTACCAAATTACAATAAATTTGGTTTGTAAAATGTGTTTGTTTCCTAAATAAACTCTAAATTGATGGACGGCTGAGATTAAAACCCTAATAGGAATTTGGTCCTCCCGTTGCCTATAAAAGAGATGTAATAATCATATTCATATATCACGTTAAATAAACTCATTAGGGTTTTTAGGCCAAAAGGAAGAAGAAATATTCCGCATCTACTTCTCTATTATACTGCAGATAGATTTGGAATCAAGAACAAATCACAAGAAACAACATGTCTTTATCAGGTATTTTAATTAAGAGAATTTTGTATGCTATTGTGATTATCATGAAATTCAAGATCTATGGTTTAAGATTAATAATTTACACTTCTTACCCTCATCCAATTCATCTTTCTCTTTTTCTATCTGTGAGACCGCCGTTAACAACTATTCTACAACTCAAAAAAATATTCAATTGCACGGTAGTTCACTGTCACCTACCACGTCGAGAAGTTATTTTCTTAAAAGCTTTGGACTCGGAAGTACTCTCTCCAATCACAAGTATTAACTGTGAAGATGAAACCAAAGGGAAGCTAAATTCCCTCAAGATCAAACCCAACAAGGACATTCAGATCAAGGCCAAATATGGAGAAGTAAACTCAAAATGGAAGAGATTCAAGGAAGCCACTACTTTAGAAAGTTTCAACACCGGGATGTAATTCTCAACTGTGGAAGGGTGTCGAGTGTAAATTGTTTGTTAGGTAGTTGTATTATGATTCTTTTTGTTATACTTCCCTCTCCTTCTCTGATTCGGAGACCAACCCTTAGATTTATAAATAGGGATTCAATGTAATTTCTATTTATCAATCAAGAAAGAAAATAATTTGGTTCTCCTTCAATATCCTTTCTTTTCATGGTATCAGAGCCAAGAATCTCCTGGCACCCGAACCTCACCAAGCATCTATCCAGTTCTTCTCCCTCCATCTACCTGTGAATCTTTTTTCATGACAGAAGAAACACAAAAATCCTCCATCGATCCCACTAATTCAAAGAACAAACTATCAACAATGGAAATCGGCATAGATTCCAACATGCATCCTTTATATCTTCACAACAATGATCATCCAGGTCTCATCTTGATTGCCACCAAATTAACTGGAAGTGAAAACTACAATTCTTGGAAAAGATCCTTTGAAATTGCCTTATCAGCCAAGAACAAGCTTTCAATCATAGATGGCTCCTTTCCCATTCCTAAGAAAGATGATCCACTTTATCCACTATGGGCCAGAGCCAACGACATGGTGATTTCCTGGACTTTCAATGTAGTCACTGAAGACATCAGCAACAGTCTAAGGTATGTCATTAATGCCCATTCAGTCTGGAAGGAATTGGCAGAAAGGTTTGCTAACATTGATGGACATAGAATCTTCCAATTAGAGAAAGATCTGCACAGACTTGAACAAGGCACCAGGTCTGTTGAATTTTATTATCATAAGATGAAAGGGGTTTGGGATGAAAGTGCAGCCTTAGACCCCACAACATCCTGTAGATGTCCCTGCAACTGTGGAGAAGTCAAGAACCAAGAATCCATAGAACAAATGAGACAGTTGATGCAGTTTCTAATGGGGCTTCATGAAAGTTTCATGAACATAAGAGGCCAAATCCTTAGAATGAAACCTCTCCCTTCTATTGGGGAGGCCTACTATATGATCAGGCAAGAAGAGACTCATAGACAAGGCTATATCCCTGAAACAGGCTTCATTGCCAGCAATGTTGCACAACCCTCTCAAACCAATTCTGCCAGAACTTTTCATGTTCCCTCTCAAGCCAAGCCAAATACCAACAAGACTCCCTTCAAGAAAGGAATCTTTTGCAACTATTGTACTAGAGAGGGACACACCAAGGATGAATGCTATAGACTTAAAGGCTTCCTCATTAACCATCCTGGTAACCCCAATCACCCTGCACACAAGACCAGGCAATCAAACAAAGACCAACAAGGGAATGATAGCAAGAACCAAAACAGCTATAGCAATCAACCCCACTCTGGAAACCCAAAAATCATGCAAGTGCAGAACAATCAGACCAATGGAGAAATCAAGAACTCCATTTCTAGCCAGCCTACCTTGGAAAACTTACAAGCTCAGCTCAACCATGTTCTGAACTTACTCAAAATCAAAGACAGTCCAGAAGAACACAACAGTAGCCAAACTGGACAAGGATTTGTTGGTATGACACATATGGCAGGTACTTCCATCACTGAAAACCACAAAACCATGCCCTCTTTACACAACTGGATCATTGACTCTGGTGCTACATATCACATATGCACATCACTTACTGTTATGTATGATGTTAAGAAACTAGGTCACCCTATCACCTTATCCCTACCAAATGGATCCAGTGTTACTGTTAGCTATGTTGGTAAAGCATTCCTTAATACCCAACTCATTCTTGACCATGTCTTCTACATACCCAATTTTAAATACAACCTTCTTTCTATACCTAAACTTACTACACAAATTAATTGTCACACTCAGATTGATAGCTCTCAATGTGTTTTCCAGGACCCTCAGAAGACCAAGACTATAGCCACTGGTAACCTCAGTGAAGGCCTTTACATACTCAGGGCTGACCCCTCCCACAATCAATCCCATCTTTGTTTCAGCTCTTCAAGAGATAGAGATATTAACTTCTGGCACAAAAGATTAGGCCACAGTTCTCTTAGCACACTTAAAAGAATTGTCCATTTACTTCCTTCATGTAATGATGACAATGATTCTGTCAAGAATATCGCTATGTGTGACATCTGTCCTTTGACTAAGCAGCACAAATTGCCTTTTAATGTTAGCAACACCAAAGCTAATGCCTGTTTTGACCTTATTCATTGTGACTTATGGGGACCCTACAGGAAAACCACTATGAATGGCTGTAGGTACTTCTTAACCATTGTAGATGATTATTCCAGAGGTGTTTGGACCTTTCTCATGCCTACCAAGACTCATGTTTTCAGTCTTTTAAAACAATTCAATGCTTATGTTGCCAACCATTTTCATACCACCATTAAATTCTGCAGAACTGATCATGGGACAGGATTTTACAATTCTGAAGTTATCCCCTTTCTTAACAACCTAGGAATAAAACATCAAAGTTCTTGTGTTGATACCCCTCAACAAAATAGAGTTGTTGAGAGAAAACACCAACACCTCCTTGATATGGCCAGAGCTATAAGGTTCCAATCTGGACTCCCAATACAATTATGGGTTTATTGCCTCCTTGCTGCCACACACGTAATTAACAGACTTCCCACTACTGCTACTTAACTTCAAAACTCCTCATGAACTTCTCTTTAAGGCCATACCCTCATATGAACATCTGAAAATCATTGGATGCCTTTGTTTTGCCTCAGTTCACCCTTCAGACAAATTTGAACCCAGAGCCATTAGAAGCATTCTTCTTGGCTATCCCTCAAACCAAAAGGGATACATTCTGTACAATCTGGAAACCAAAAGGACCTTTGTTAGTAGACATGTTGTCTTCCATGAAACAATTTTCCCTTTCATCAAACCTAAGCAAACTGGTCCTGTGACACCTGTTATTGATATAAACCTATCTCATGATGACATGGAACCAAAGGCCCCATCTCTTAATCCCACTAGCCAAAGCCAAGATGATATTACTAAACCTGTTGATGACCTTTCTATCAATCAGAATCTTAGAGTATCTACCAGGACTAAACAACTTCCTGCCAAATTTAAAGACTATGTCTTACCTACTGCCTTCTCCAAACCCTGTGCTAATTCCATTACCCATATACAAGAGCCACAATCTTACAACCAAGCTATTCTAAGCAATGGATGGGTTGAAGCTATGGACAAAGAAATCACTGCCCTTGAAACCAATGACACTTGGGATATTACTGATTTACCCCAAGGAAAAAGACCTATTGGCTGCAAGTGGACCTATAAAGCCAAATACAATTCAGATGGTAGTTTGGAAAGGCTTAAAGCCAGACTTGTTGCAAAGGGTTACAATCAGACTGAAGGTATGGACTACTCAGAAACCTATGCTCCTGTGGCAAAGATGGTCATTGTAAGAACCATCCTTGCTGTTGCTAGCATTTCAAAGTGGGATGTGCACCAGTTGGATGTTAACAATGCCTTCCTGCATGGAGATTTGGAAGAGGAAGTCTACATGAATCTTCCACCAGGGTATAAGTTACAAACTAGCCAGAATAAAATTTGCAAACTGAAAAAGTCCATATATGGCCTAAAACAGGCCCCAAGGCAATGGTTTTCCAAACTCACAGAGGTCTTAATCAGCCTAGGATACAGGCAATCAATGGCAGACTACTCTCTTTTCACTTTAAAGGAAGGATCAAAGTTTACTGCAGTCTTGGTTTATGTGGATGATGTACTAGTTGCTGGAAATGACAATAACCACATCAATTCCCTGAAACAATTACTGCATGATAAATTCAACATCAAGGATTTAGGGCCTATCAAGTACTATCTAGGGATTGAAGTCATAAGATCTGTGGAAGGTTTTCACTTAAGCCACAGAAAGTATGCTATGGATCTTGTAAAGGCAGCAGGGCTCATAGACAGTAAACCTCTCACCATACCCTATGACCCCAATGGAAAGCTCTTAACTAAGGCAAGAACTCTCCTTGAAAACCCTTCTGAATACAGACAACTTGTGGGAAAATTGATATATCTGATCATTACCAGACCAGATTTGGCTTTTGCAGCCCAATGTCTGAGCCAATTTGTACAGGAACCAAGAGACACTCATCTAAAAGCATTGCATAGAGTACTGAGGTATGTCAAGGCATCACCAGAACAAGGAATCTATTTACCATCCAATAGTCAATTCAATCTTCAAGCCTTTTGTGATAGTGATTGGGCAGGCAATCCTAATGACAGGAAATCTATAACTAGTTTTTGCTTAATGCTGGGAAAATCCTTAATCTCATGGCACTCTAAAAAGCAATCTGTTGTTTCAAGATCTTCCATTGAATCTGAATACAGGGATTTGGCCACAACTAGCTGTGAAATTACCTGGATGCACAACCTCCTGAGAGACATGCAAGTCAATCTTTACAATCCTACTCCCATCTACTGTGACAGTTCATCTGCCATTGCAGTAGCCAACAATCCTGTATACCATGGCAGAACCAAGCATATAGAGATTGATTGCCACTTCATACGTGAAAAAATCAGGAGTGGTCTTATCTCTCTTCATCACATATCTACTAAAAATCAGTTGGTAGACATATTTACTAAGTTCTTGGGAAAAGGACTCCATTGGAAATTCATATCCAAGTTGAGGATTGTTAGTTTACTTACACCATCAACTTGTGGGAGGGTATTAACTGTGAAGATGAAACCAAAGGGAAGCTAAATTCCCTCAAGATCAAACCCAACAAGGACATACAGATCAAGGCCATATATGGAGAAGTAAACTCAAAATGGAAGAGATTCAAGGAAGCCACTACTTTGGAAAGTTTCAGCACCTGGATGTAATTCTCAACAGTGGAAGGGTGTCGAGTGTAAATTGTTTGTTAGGCAGTTGTATTATGATTCTTTCTGTTATACTTCCCTCTCCTTCTCTGATTCGGAGACCAGCCCTTAGATTTATAAATAGGGATTCAATGTAATTTCTATTGATCAATCAAGAAAGAAAATAATTTGGTTCTCCTTCAATATCCTTTCTTTTCAACAAGGAACCACCGCAACATCAAAGTCTTTAGAGACTATGAATCCTTTGGTTGCATCATAAACTCCATGGCAACCTCCTCGACATGGAGATGTCAAATAAAGTACAAGAAAGAGTGATCAAAGCAAAGCATACAAAAAAGAGCAGACGAATAACTAAATTAGCAATGTCCCAAACGCATTCATAACCAAATGTATCCATTCCAGATAAAAGGGTGCTTTACAGTTCCTAAGGGGACGGGGGTTTGTAATATAGAAAATGATAGGGATCCCAACTACTAGTCCTATTTTCTGTATCAGTCTAGGTGGCTAGCGATCACATCGAGGTTCCATTTGATCTAAACAGTTCCGATCTCTATCATTACTTTTGTAACATTACACAGTGGGAGTTGGAGCTCTAGAATCAATTGGCACCAAATCAGATACAGGACTCGCCTGACAATCAGCACTTGAAGATTGAGATGAAGTACGAGAATCTGTTCCTGATTTTTCAATTCCAGAGTTCTGCTGTAACCTAAGCAAAAGAATGTTAAGAAGAATCTCAAGGAAAGAGATTGCTCGTAAATCGCAATAGATATCCAAATTTGCAATTTCGGTCAGAAATGCAGAAACATTTTCCAAATTCAACTTCAGAAAGGCGAAGAAATGCAGAAACATTTTCCAAATTCAACATCACAATTCACAACGTTAGTCACGCTAGACAAACGTAATATAGAAAATAGTTATTTAGTTTCTTACTGATTGGGGTGATCACTAGGCAGGAAGGGGCTTCGACAACACCCAGTGAAGTGAGTCACATTTTCAGATAAATCTGTGCTTGACTGCATTCAAACATACAAAAAGAGCATTCTAGAAGAAATGTTAGTTCAGGTATTAACCATCAGAACACATTAGCAGTTTCATACGAGGAATAGCTGCTTCTACTCTAACAGTCGCAGGATTGAAAACTCAAACATGCAAGTACATTAATACCCTTTGAAGTAGTTTAATGGAGTATAAAATTGTTTATCAATTCTCACTCCTTATGTTCCACTCAAAGAACCCATATTTGAAAAGTCAAAACATACAAAAACATCAATGCCCTTTGAAGTAATCATAAACGTAATAACAAAATTATTTATTGTGTCATACAGATTACTCCCTCAGTTCCACGCAAAGAGTCCACTATACTACTTTGGGATGTTTCACTAAATGAGCCCACTCTCAAAAATTATGTTGATAATTTCCCTAACATTTCAACTTTACATTAGTGTAATTATGACCAACTTTAATGCCAATTATATATCCCTTAATTATTAGACTTTTCAAACATGGGCTAGTTATATAATAAATGTAGGGGAATGTTAAAGTACAGTAGCAATTCTAATATGGCTTTTCAGAATAAAACTTTCTGAGTGGAACACTGAAACAATAAAACTTGACGTCTTTTTTTAAGTGGAACAGGTAACTGAAGGGAACTGCAGGAGTATCTTAAAACGGACAAGTTGAAGACATATTTACCGTTTGTTTTTGAGAACTTTGCAGCCTAGAAAGCTGAATATCCGGGGATTGGGCTTCTTGCCTCCTCCGTTCATGTATAAGAATAATTGCACATTTGCACATGAAAAAAAGAAGTAGCACCCCAAGAGAAGACACAATGATGAATTCAATCACAATTGCAGATCCTAGAGCTGTACAACCACATAATCAAGGATCTGTCAATTAATGAATACAAGATATTCTTTTGACCCTTCAATACTCCATGAAAATGCTACAGCTCTTAACTGATGTAAGAAGAAAAATTTCAGCGACTTCTGTCTACTAAAGGAAAGCTTTTGCATTTGACATGAGGTTCAGGATCAGTATTGAGAATAATTTCCAACTAATTGATGAACAGTGTTCAAAACATATTTGAAGTAACTTACTATGAGCTAACAATGAACTCATTGGCTGCCTTCTTATTAAGTTTACTGTAGCCTCAGCAAGGAGGGGCACTGACATCAATTCCACACAATCTGGATAACATCCATACCATCCCATATCATTTACAGTAACTGTTAGAACTGCACCATGTTCGCCACCCTGTACACACAGAAGATCAGTTCCAAGAAATTCCAGGGATTAGATATTATAAATCTTGTTGTGAATTTCTCTCATAGGAGCTACAAGAAACTCCAGCAACACGCGATGCATAGCCTTCCGAGATCGCTATCAAAACAAAAGTTTTCAGTAAGTAATCAACTTATCTTAAAGCTTAGGTTGTTAGATAGAGGTCCCTCACTGCCAGCATTGGGCATCAATTGTTTGTTCACTCTGATGCCATGTTTGTCATTAGATTGGGAAGGAACATTCGGCCTAAAAAGCTTGGAAACCTTTCTTTCTCCCTTTTAAAGAAACTCCATATGAATAGCTCAAGACATGTGTACCTCCCCAGATAGCCACATCATGACCTCCCACAGAATGGAGATACGTAAAAATGGTTGGTAGTTTGGTATGAATTTACAATGTCTCCGGAATCTCCATTTGTGAAGAGGTCAAAAACCTCTCGAAAGCTATGGCATGCGTGGGACAACTCTCACCAGGGATCTCTATGCCAATATGTTAGGAATCATTTTTATGGAATTCAATCCCGCCTATTAGTTGGGACCCTTGCCAGGATATATGATTAGGACCAAGTGAGCAGCATTCACATAAAGATCCCTTCATGTAAATTGACATTACCTAGTGCTCAGGTTATGACACTTTCACTCCCACCACCACTATACAGACATTCTCAACTTGGTAGTACACGTCTTAGTTGGTTTCCCTCGAACATCTCCATTATGGAAATCTCCAAAGGAAGAGTTAGTCTCCATGATGTTTCAAGTTGCCACATGAAAGCTCTGTTCTCCACAGATGATTGAAAAGCTTCAGTCTCCATATGGCAGAATATTTATGACCACATAGAAGTACTCGAACCCCCATATTGATCCCACAAGAGGAAGACTCCATTTCGTCCGCCCATCTCTTGGGACTTGGGAGGGCCTCAGGCAAACATGACTAAAGGAGACTTTGAGGATAAAATGGCCTTGGCTGGACTTGCCTAGGGAGCACTGGAGGGTTTTGTTTTGCTGGCTGGAAGCAAAAGTCCGTACCCAAAACTCCTATAAGGCACGTGGGACCCGATCACATAATAGAGGTAGATATGCTCTTTGTGTCATTCGGTCGACGCGTGTTACCCATCATTCATCAAGATGATCACATCTAAATCCAAATGATGCCATGTGTCCCCAACAATGGTACTCCTTCCCACCAACATGGTCACTTGCTCCATGACTTAGTTACATCACACACCACATCATATGAACAGTACCCTTAATTTTGTAGCCTTATCAACTTTGCTGAAAGTTGCCCTCACAAAATTCCATCCCGGAAGTGGATAGCCTTGTTCCTATTATAGCCATTTCCTATCCCGCTGATTACACATAGCGCCGCAACTCAATCATGAACACATGCTGTTGATACTTCCTATCCTACAAGTTCTAGGGGAAAGATACTTCCATTTCTTTGCAACTTACAAATGAACACATGCTCTTGATGCTCATAGGGTTGGAAGATATCTTTCTCACTTATCATATCTTAACTGGGGTTTCTTCATAAATGGCCAGTTCAACGGTGTTGGTAACAAAACTAACCTGACTTATTGAAAAAAAATCTTATATGGCCAGATTTGAATTGAAAACCCCAAAAATACCCTTATTGAGTCGATCAATCAACTCATGATCGACCCATGAGTTGATTAATCAACTCATGATTTAATCGACCCTTGACTCAGTCATGAGTTGATTAATCGACTCACGAGTCAATCATTGGGGTAAAAAAGAAAAAGAGACGAGCAAAGTTAGGGTTTAGGGCTCTTCAGAAATGGAGCTCATAGCATTGTAACGAAGAGAGTGAGAGCCGTGGGAGATGAAGCTGGCTTGTCAGCGATGGAGTGGAGGCGGATGTTGGAGCTGTGAGGGAGGCGGACAAGAGAGATGGGGAGGGAGAGAACATAACGCTGTGAGGGAGGTGAATTGTGAGTGAGTTGTGAGTCAAGTATGGCCATATAGGGGTGGGAGAGATAGCAAGGACACTCAGGCAAAGACCTTGGGGTCCTTGGTTCCAATCCCCATACCAACAAAGGGTCACACTAACCTATCAAAAAAAAAAAAAGTATGGCCATATAGGATTTTGGGGGTGTATTGGGAAGTTTAGAATATTTTTTTGTCAAAGGCCATTCAAGATAAATGCATGGGTACTCTGGCCATACTTGACCATTTCCTCTATCTTAACTTGTCCTTCCAGTAGCTTGCTTTATAAAACAGGTGGTCAAGTAACGTGACAAGCGAAAGAGTCAGAAATTCGGCTTAATGGTAACAGATCCAACCCCCTATATATGGTCGCAGGTTAAGTCTCTTCTGGGTGGCAATGGGGTTGGCACAAGGAGTTGTGCTCCGTCGTGAATCACACAACCCCAGTTGATATTATCTCACCCTTTTTCCCAACTACTTAGACAGAAGATGCTGCTTGATGGGATAATTATTTTTCTTTAGCCACATAATGGCATTCAATACCACTGAAAACATCGATTAAGATTAAATTTCTGTTTACGATGAACAAAGATAACAGATAAAAACAACAAAAGCCACTATTCGATGCAGCTGCAGCTGCAGCCCAGCTTACTGTATCCAATATGTATATAAAGGAAAAACCAACTAGAATCATGTAGCGGAAAATACCAAAGAGAAGGAAGCAAGAAAACTCATAGCACTCACATTATATAAAAGCTCTTGAATGACACTGTTGCAGGCAGGGACTGTTCCACGGAATCTGATGCCTTTTGCTATGACAGTAAAATGTTTTGAGATTGTAACAAATGTTTGAAGTGGCTGCCACTGGTAACTACTCTTCAACTTCAATTCAGTTGTACCCACAAGCTCAGCTGGTAGGTTGGTTGATAAGAATCCAGAACTAACTTCCACAGAAAACATGACCATAAAGTGAGACTCATTCCCTGATAATCAAATCAATCAGCTAACGTCAGCTAAAACGAAATGTAGGCAAATAAGAGTGTTTCTGTGTGTGTTAGAGAGAGCGAGAGAGAGAGAGAGAGAAACTTAAGAATCTTCACACTCTAGCATACCTTGAAAATAACGAAGATCTGGGTCCCCAATGGAGAAATTAAATGTGTCTCTTTGTTTATCAAAGATCAGTGATCCCTCTTCCTTTCTCTCGTTCTCTAAGAAGATGAATTCAGGAACGTTAATGAATGGAGGATCATTTATAGGTTCCACGAAGATTGGAACATCTAAATCATTTTTCCCATTTCTGTTCATGGTGGAGACTCGAATAGCATCTTCCCCACAAAAGTTTTCCTCACTGCACAGTCAAGAAACAAATGACAGTAATGATATGTTACTTGAACGTGTCACCAAGAGAGAGCACACACATAGAGTGAGATAGATGTGTAGTACCCTAAATACTGAATTGACTGAAGAGCAAAGTTGATCACTTCCATGTGGCCAAATAAAGTTAACTCTTTAACCCTATCTTCCACTTTGCTAACAGAAAGTTCACTCCACATTGGCAGCCAGAATTGCATTCGGCATAGGAGAGAGAAAGATAGTTCCAAATCGTGCACTGAGTGTAATAGAGATGTTCTCCAGAAAATCCGAATACATGATCTCAAAGCCAGAAAAACCTCTGTTAAGGGAGAGAAATAATACATTACAACCACAAATCCCCTGGCTAACCAATAGTATCATACTACCTCCATCTCAAATAAAGAGTCGCATTGAAAAGTCAAACTTTTTACTATCATACTTTTGAATCTTTAAATTCATTAGAATTGTACTAAAGTAATACTCCTATATATTTTCTGCATAACGCGTTAGATAATTATCATATCTTCGCAAAGAAAGAAAAAATTAAAAAAATATAAGGAGATTTGAAGCTTCAATTTTAAAAATGCGGCTCCTCTTTGGAACAAACAAAAATAGAAAGTAAGACTCTTTTTTAGGGACAGAGGAAGTAATTAAGATCTAGTTTTATAAAGTAGTTCGAGTAAAATTGTACCATACCCAAATTTGGGGCTAAGTACATCTTCGGTTGCTTGAAGTTGATTCGGAAAGGAAACAAACTGGGGAGGAATACAAAGGACAGATATGTTTACAGCACCAGAAGCAGAGTTGTCATTTGCATCAGTTATAGTGTATGTGAAAGAATCATTTCCGTAAAATCCTTTATACGGCGTATATCTAAAGATACTCTCGTACTGCAGAAGTGAACCATGGCCTGGCTGCCAAGACAGAGTATATCACAGCGAGTGTTCTCCAAATAAGTATCAACAGCATTTATATATTTGGTGGATTGGAAGCTAGTGATATGGGGTTAATAAGGCTCAATTTGCAAAAAGAATATACCTTATAGGTAGTTACCTTTTGGAATTCAATAACACTTGTATTGCCATTGGAAATATAGTCATTATCTAGAGGGTTGAAAGCAATTGACTCATCTTCCCAAACAGACACTGTATCATTCCTGACCTGAGGAAAGTATTCACCTGAAAACGTAGGAAAAAATCATTTTTCATATAAGAAAGTGTAAGATTTGTTTTTGTTTTCTTTCAAAGATGTGTAAGATTTTAGTTCAGCTAGAATGTGCAGTGGTTTCACACGGAATCAACATGAAAACAGCACAAATATTCACCAAATGAAAGTTTCATATGATTGATACATCATGGTACATGTGTCCAAATCGAACTTATGGCTCACCACTGTATACATTCACTCCAAAGGGACAGGGCAAGAAACGCTTTCCATCAAATGAAGCACATATCTCGTAAGTGCCAATATCCTTTGCCAAATAGCAGCCAGTGTATGTCCCGTCCTTATTGTCAACAAACTTGGTAGTTAAGAAACCAGATTTGTTTAGTGAACCGATCTCCAGTTTTAACTTTGATTCTTGTGACAAGACAGGGTTAGAATATGAATCCACCAGTCGCAAAAGAATTTCATTATTAATCATCTTTGCTACTTTTGGTGCAAATCTTACAATTCCTGAAGTAGATGTATTAACCTCACCTGTAGCAAATCAAATAAGTAACTTAGCAGTACACTTGAGGCAAGCTTTGACTGGGAAGCTATTTTAGAGTAAAATCAAAATGAGGGAGTATATGTGCACTGTGCACATGTCACATAATTCACTAATTTTTTTGGACTCTATCTAGGATAACGAAACAAAATATTCATCCGGAAAAACTCATAATCCAAAAGCTGAAGTACACCCTTCTAATGGATATCTGGAAAGAGAACATGACTCCAAAATCAATGCTGGATAATATGACTTGCTCATTCTCCATTGAAAATTTATGGGAATAAACATAAAGGGTTCTGCTGACTACCCCCCAAGGCATCCATTAAGAACATCTTAACAGCCCTATCTTTTCTATGTGGTGCATCAAACCAATAAACATGCTACTTGTGAAAAACAATTAGATTTTTCATGACTTCTTCCTAGTTGTGCAGAAGAAAATTCACTGGACCAATGATTAAATAATTTATCAAGCTTATGCATTTCAATTACGTGTTCCTATTCGAGAATTACTCTAATCACATGGAAACCCTAAGCTATATTCTTAAAGAATAAACAACGGAAGGAGAGACATCCACTATATACTTATATGTGCTATCAAGCTCAGGTGTCTAACTGCAGATCCCATAAACAAGAAAGGCAAAATGTTTACATTAGATATTGCAGTTCAGATACCTGCACTTACTTCCTTTCTAAACGGATGACCACCATTCAATGGAATGTTCCCACAAAATACCCGAATCTCATATGTCCCACTCTTTTCAGGCATATAATGGACGTCAAAAGCACTAGTCTTTACTTTCCAGTTCCCAGAAGACTGAATATTTAAAAGGAAAGAAAGAAGAAAAAAGATAAAGTGCTATTAGTGTCCATAGTAGATATAACATGCAGCATGCAAAAAGAATGAAATGGAAAATTTTACAACATTGTTATCTGCACCAACAAGTGGAACAGATACAATCTCCATAGGACCAAGAGCACCATAATTTAGTTCACCAGTTGACTGACTACCTGTTCCACAAACGAATCCCTCTGTAAAAAGTAACAAACCACAAATAAACTCAAAATGGGAGCAGCATGATTGTGTACCATTAGTAATATCCTTTGGATATATGTTTGGAATTACATGCAGTGAATCGAACTCCAACACAATTTGTACTTGAAGCCTTCCTAACTCAATCGGAGAAGGATATTGATAAGCATCTTTCAAAAACACTGAAAACGTCGAAATTTCCCCAGCAGCAGAATTATTCAGACCAGATCCATTGATGATACTTTCATGTCCATCACAGTAACCTATTTGAATTAAACACAGAAGTATATACTGAATAGCTGAATATTATGAAGCACTTAATGGTAGATTCATGTGCTCGAGTGTGTATAACAAAGAGGGACAGAGAGAGAAATATTTGTGCAATAAACAATCCTCCAATGAACTCTATGTTTTAGGATTATAACATAAATCTGTCAAGTAATATTGCAATAACTGTGCCAGAGCAATTGAGCACATTAATTCCGTGCTGTGTAAAAAGAGCCTTTAAAAGTAAGTGTGGTAAGCTTGATATATATATATATATATATATATATATATATTGTTGGGCCCCTATCTAACAAGTTAAGCTTTTAGATGAGTTGGTAACTTAACATGGTATCAGAGCCAGGTTTGGCAAGGTCATGGGTTCTAGTCGTCCCGCTTGCATTTGTTACCCGAAGTATTGTGAGTGCATGTTAGCACCATGTTTGGTTTGTGATGCCCTGGTGAGGTATGTTTGTTTATCTCTCCACATGTGACGGGTCACACGTGAGGGGGGAGTGTTAAGCTTGATATATATTTTTGGACCTCTATCTAATAGCTTAAGCTTTTAGATGAGCTGGAACTTAACAAAGCGCATAACTAAATGGAGCTCTTTTAGTTTTATGCATATTACTGCAGTATCCAATTTTCGAATGAGGCTACTTTGTTCTCTGTTCTTCAAAGGGAAAAGAAAGAAGAAAAAATTGGAAACATTGTACATATCTAGTTTTGATTAATATCCAGGTGTGATAAGAGGACATAACATCCTTACATGTTATCTGGTGTAATAGGCAAATTTTTTTGAGTGTTGTGTATGTTGGTAGAAATCATCTTTTGAATGGAGTATAACCAGCAACTGATGAAGAAAAAAGATAAAGAAAAAAGAAACTAGAGTATGGGCACACCTATATAGACAGTGAACTCATATGGCAGATTAGAGATGAGGTTATTCTGATTGGTGTCAGATATGACAAGAATGAAGTCCCCTGGCTCAACGAGGCTAAAAGAAAATGACAAAATACCCGGCAACACCTCTTTGAATTGCAAATCAGCAATGGGTATAGATAAATTAGTCCCTTTCTCCATAACTTCAACATCAAATGAATATATCCCTGGAACAAGGTTCCCATATTTATCTCGCTGGCGTATAAAAGTCTCCATCATAGAAAATAGTTGAAACGATTTTGTTTCAATGTTCCACTCGGCCACACAGTTGGAGACATCCAGTGTTCCTGTTTAAAAATAATTAAGAAATCAAACGACGGGAAGAGAGATACGAGATACAGTAATAAAGCACTATACCAAGTAAATCACCTGGATAAACCTTGAATGGCAATGGAGAGCCAATCAAGGATTGGTTTTTCTCTTCTACGCGAAGCAAGAGGCTACCAGCTGAGGCTGCAATAAATTCGATGCTGAGATAACCGAATCCATTCCAACCTCTCTTGATGACACTCAGTATACTGGCCGTGGAACCATTTGCATAAGATGCAGAAACAGTAAAATTACAGTTATTCGGTTCCTCACTACTTGAAGAGACGTTATTTCCAAATGCATCTTTAGGAAGTACGAGAACCGTAGCTTTGGTCCCAGCCACAAAATCATTCACATTACCCATCCATGACACAGAGCCACCAGGTGGATACATGTGTCCTTCAAGTTGAGAAGCTTGGATCAATACATATATTTAGGCATTACTTCTGAAAAACATAAAGTTACATACAGAAGATGCCTCTACTATAAACACATTTCTTGAAAAAGCCAACATGATTGATTCTTTATAAATGAACTTTGCAACCAAATCAGGCGGAACAGTTGGTAAGAGCTGTCTGATCACTCAAAACTGCTATTTCACACTTTTGGATAGTACAACCTATGGCTTGGAATAAGTTTTGTTTCTAACTTTTCGGTGTGCCCCTCAATGAATGTCACTTATCCTTCAATCAATTGTTACAAGTTTGCCTTATCACAGCAAACTGTAACTTTCTTAAAATCCTTGCTTTTACCAAAAGTGGAACTCATATTGTATTGAAGGTAGGGGTGTCAATTCGTGTTATAGTGTTGTTTTCGTGCCTCACTATCGTGTTTTCATGTTATATATCTAATTTGATCATAAATATAACAATAACTATTATTTTGAATATATTAACAATTTTGTGTCTTTCGTGTCGTGTTGTATTGGTCTTATCGTCCATTTGTCTCTATAATCGTGTTTTATAATCGGGTCGCACAACCCTCATGAGTCATGTCCTAGGATCGATTCATGTGGACTTTCCGGCTATGTCTAAATCCGTTGGCAAGGGACAGTTGGCGGGTCCCATGACGGTTTTAGTCCCGTAGGTGGGTCCAACGTGTCCCGGCAGCAGTGGCATTTCCCCTTGTTATAAAAAAGAAAATAAAAAAAGAAATGCATAGCCATCAACAGAAAACAGCCCAAATCTTTATAATAATAATACTACAATTGAATAATGTAATTAACAAACCCTGGCTGAAAATAGGATTCTCACGTCCTAATCGAAAAAACACCTCCCAATTTTTGAAAGCAAGTTTAGAATAAATAAAACGAACCGCTAACAAATGGAAACATGAACATTGAAGACTAGCAGAGAGAGAAGCAAAAGGAATTCATGTAGACGAACTCGAAAATCCAAACCTGGTGTAACTTGGAAATGCAGGGATGAATCAAATACTTTGAAATAATCATCAGTAATAAGCACATTTAACAACCCAACCATGATAGGCATGAAGGAAATCCTCCAATTATTAAGATCACCACCAAAATTCAAAGAAACCCCAGTAACGTAACAGCTATTCCCCATCTTATCATTAACAGAAATGTTTGGACTAAACGGGTAGTTATATTTATCCGCCTCGAAATTTTCCAGAACTTTAACTTTGATAGTAGCAATATCGCCGGCCATGAATGTATCCTTATCGTCCAACCAGCTAAATGCGAAAGTGGGAAGCGAGACTTTATCTGTAACAGAATCAAAAGGCAATTTTCCCATCAAAAGCAAGTAAGTCAGTGTGCGAGTATGGTTGTGTGCGTGTCTGTGGAAGTCAAAAAAGTCACCTGATTTCGAGTGTTGACTGGTAAAGCAAAGGGAAAGATAGAGTATTGGAATTGAAATGAGCATAAACTCGGAGCCCATGGTTGAAATTTTCTGCAGGAATTATGGTTTATGAAAGCATGGGGTTGCATTTTGGGGCGCGGGAGGTTTTTAACTGAAATTTTGCTCAAAGAGAAAGAACGGTTATTGCCGGTTGAGTTGGTGAGTGGGGCTAATCTTCGACGAACCGAGGTCGACTATGGTTGTCTTGGCGGTTACGAATTACGAGACATCTTTTGCAACTTGATGATGAGTCAGAGTCATTAGCATTATTAATTTCCTTTTTCTTTTCTCTGTAACCCCCCCCCCTCCAAAAATTATTCTCCTCATTTTTTTTTTCGTTTGTTAAAAAAAAGAATATTGAAAGTTTCCATTATAAAAAACTAACTCATTTTTTTTATATTTTAATTATGAGTCATAAATACATATTTTAATAAAAACTATCAAATTACCAATGTTAAAAGAGTAAAAAGTGGGTTGGTCCCTTTTTTTTATAATTTTAACTGTTTTAGACCCCAATATATTTTTTAACCATTAAAAGACATTTTTATGACGAATGAATCTGTTCATGATCACAATGAATGATATGTGCATCGTGATTCGTGACAAATTATTTTGACTCATGATACGTGTTTTGAATCGTGATTGGTGATACAAAATTTTGTAACTACCATTTCATATCAATGCATCGAATTTCAATCGCAATGCATGATTCCAAAATGTTTAATTGACCTTTTTATTTCAAAGTGATGCATTGTGATTCCAAATTTATGCATCGCGATTGAAATTCAATGTATAGCAATTCAAAATTGAATCGCAACGCATGGTTACAAATTAACTGTTATTTTCATTTTATACTGATGTATCGTGATTCCAAATAAATGCAATGCGATTTAAAATTGATGGATCACGATTCAAAAAAGTGTTCAATAACCAACAAATTTATATTCGATCATTTCATCAATCGGTTAAATTCATATCAACTCTTCATTACTTGAAATATATATATATATATGTCTTAATAAATCAAATCACAATATAAATCCAAAAATGAAAAAGAATATAACTTTGTTATACATAAAGTTCAAGCAATACATACGCTGTGATTGTGATTTTCGATGCCTTTGTTGTACCAACAATGTAAGTTTGGAAAAAAAAAAATTGATACAATAACGATTCTGAAAGATTAAGAAAGAAATTAGTTTTATGGCAGAAGGGCATTTTAGAAACAATTTTATAAAAGTGTTTTAGCGATGAAACAAAAATATAGCAAAGTAAACAGGTTGAAAACTTCACAACAAGATCGGCTTGCAATTTTCTCATATTAATAAGCAAGTCAATTTTTTTAATCCATATGTCGGATCAAACAGAACAATATTATTGGGACGAAGAAAGTAACTTGTACTATTACTTTTGATCACACCAAATTTGCAGTGACCTTGTCTTATTATCCAAACAAGCAGGAAAGCTGGTGAGTCAGATTGCTTCTTTTTTTGTAAGAAAGTACAGCATTTGGTAAAGGGGGATGCGGTATTTAGCTTCTATATTTTTATTTTCTTGATTTGTCAAAAGTAGTGGTGCCAAATTCTGCCCACGTCTCATATGCTCGTTCAGACCGCTCACTAAAATATATGCATGAACACATTTAAATTTTAATCTGGGCATAAATGGGCATACCCACTTAGAAGTTTTATAGGCATAATATGGGCACAAATGGGTGCCCACATTTCATCTCTCACTCTCATGATCAATTTTTTTTTTATACCTGATAATCTAAAATTGTTTATCTCTATAAATTTACATTTCTATCAATAATCATTCATTAAGACAGAGAGAATGTGGGGGTAGAGAGAGAAACTAGAGAGAGAGATGCATGGCTGCTACTTGTTCTTCAGGTTTGGTTTTCAGAACCAAAGAAATAGTCAATAATGGTGGGAGTAAAGTTATTTTTAAGAATAAAAAATTGACCAATTTTTTTTTATTTTTTTTCGATATCATATTATTTTGTATATACGGTCAATTACATATTTTCTGGTTATTAATATATATATATATATATATATATCAGATTTTTATTTAAAAACAATCGATTTGACGTAAAAATTAAGGAGCTAAATGAGTATTTTATTTCAATTAACATACGACAAAAGTGAAAATATGTTTTTATTTTGATATTATTAGTGATTCTGCCAACACTAATACGTTATGTAAAGTTTTTGAGTCATTTTTAGAAATTTGGTAGAATTGGAAATGGTGACAAAAGTTAAAATGTTACCAAAAATCAACATCTTTTCCAATTATTGTGGTTGTAATATATATATATATATATATATATATATATATATATATATATATATATATATATATATATATATATGGTTAGCTGTAACTTTTGATAATTTTTTGTCAAAAGAATTTTTTTTTTGTAATTTTTGTATTTATTTGATAAGTGCATGTTAATGAGTAAATTGACGCCCATGCCCATTTAGTGTCTGCTCATATATGCACATGTTATTAAATGAACACTTGTTTGTCCGCCCATTTAAGTCCGCCGCCCATTTAGGCCCGCCCACGCCCACCAATACTCGCCAATTTGCCACCTCTAGTCAAAAGTGTCAACAAATTTTAAAAAAAATTGCTCACCGAATTTTTTGGACACAAAAGTAAAATGTCATTGGAACCATCTATATATTATATATAGAGCTGTCAAAATCGAGCCCGACCCATAGGTCCGGTCCAACCCACCTGACTTTTTAAGGGTCTGGGCCTCAATTTAGAAAGCCCGAAAAACCGGGCCTCTTTGGCCCGTGGAACGTGTTTGGCCCAATCTTAAAAAGCCCAAAAAACCCGGTCCGGCCCGATCATAAACACTTAAACTTAATTACAAAATTAAAAACTAAAACATAAATCTAAAAAGAAAAAAACTATCTGACATTCATTTAAACCACTTTTTTTCCCTTTCTTTTCTTTTGGTTAGATAAATTTATGGCACAATATGACAATATGATCTATTTCCAAATCATTGTTCTCTTTTTGGTTGAAACTCATATTCTAAATTGATGGAAGTGACACTTACAAAGAGGAAATGAAGTTGATCTTCCAAATTCTAATCAGTTTAGTATGGTTGTGGTTAGTAATTTTATCGAAACTGATCTATTTAATTGAGTATCACTATCTGATATTAGCTAATAAAAAGCCTCAATAGTATAAACTTGATAAAATAAAATAAAATTTAAATGTTAGATTGTGTCGGACGAATCAAAAAATGAACATTTGCTTGTTAGCATGGTTTTGCAAACTAGAACCCGAAAAACTTTGTCTCTCCTTAAAAAACACATTAAAAAATTGGGGACAGTATGATGAACTTCAATTTGGTTATAAATTTTTTGAAAAAAATACTCTTCAAGTAGCACATGTATTTTTTCTTTGGTCTGTAACATTATAGTTTTTCTAGTTTTTGTTTCGTTCAATTTTTGAAGTTACTACTTTTATTTATAATTGCTTTGGTTGCACTTTTGCTTTGTAATTGTTTAAGTTAGACTAGTAAATATGTGTTTTTTGATTTTTTGATGTGTTATATAACTATTATTAGCTAATTTGTGAGTTTTTTAATAAAAAAATAATTAATTTTTTGGCCTATAGGCCCGAAGGCCCAGAGGGTCGAAATGCGTATGGACTGGGCTCGAGTTATATGAGGCCCAACACTATTTCGGCCCGGCCCACCGTTAAGTGAGGCCCAGTGGGCTTGGACCGGTCCGTCCAGTCCCATCTAACAGCTCTAATTATATATACTAGTCTTTGTGCCCGTGCCTATGGCACGGCGCGAGTAGGGGAGAATGTTAGTATTGGAGGGTGTAAATATTTAAATAAATCGATATATGATTTAATCATGTTTTAAAAAGAGTCTAAAATTAAAAATTAAAAATAAAGACCTCTCTCATAACCAATTAAAACAATATGATCATCCATACTTGAATAAAAATCTAAAGTTACTTTTGTATTATTTTTTAGGGAAAGAGAAAGCAGGCGTCTGCTATATTTTATTAATAGAAATAATATTACAAACTTGAGGGACAACCAAGCTGCCTTATAGGAGGGAGGACAGGAGGAACGGCGCCGAAAAGGAAATAATAACAACAAATAAAATCTAATAAATTAATATCTACTAAACCATAAACATTAATATATTAAACAATAAACATAAACATTTCATTTGATAAACATTTCATTTGATAAATGAATATATTAATTAATATCTACTAAACCATGAGTTAATTAAATAAATGAAAAGGAAAGTGTATTTTAATATCTACTAAACCATGAGTTAATTAAATAAATGAAAAGGAAAGTGTATTTTTTGAATATGACAGAAAAATACTGATCATTTAAATTTATAATTGTAGATCTTTTCCAACCAGTTTATCGGCCCCCATTTATATTGCTTATGTTTATTTAATCATTTGTTTTTTTTTTACTTGAATTTATAGTGCATAATATGCCCCTAAGGGGGTGGCCCAGTGGTAGACATGAGGCTTCACAATGTGTGAGGTCTCAAGTTCGATCCCTTCTCATGTCCCCCTTAGGAGAAAAAAAAAGTGCATAATACATGTTACCAAAAAAATATCAATTCAGAAGTCGAAATATAAATAAAAGCAAGAAATTGATTAGAGTATATTGTTTTTATTGCAAATTATTTTAACGAATGAAAAATGATAGTTTTCAGTAATTATTTAATACTTATTTTTTTATCTTATATTTTTAAGGACCCCTTATTTTCTTTTCGCTCTGGACCCCCAAAACTTTGGGACCGACCCCGCTGGGTTCATACATATTTTTTTAGCTTTAAATCATTCCTCTATATAGTATTGTTTATACGTGAACCCTTCAACGAAAATTTTCAATATAATCAATAACTTACTTATATTTGAAAACATATTTAAATTTAACATTTTAATTAACATATTTAATATTACACATCGTGAAGTTGGTCGATCAGATATTTATAAAAGTATCGAATAGTTTATCCCAATTCAATTAGAAGTATCTCTCTTTTATGCACCTGCTCTTACACTTAAAATTCAATATAAAATCAAAAACGAAAACAAAAGGCACAAATAAAATCAAAATGCTTATCGGATAACATATTCATTACTCGATTTTCAAGAGGTCTATCGCTGTAAAGTCAGTCCAAGAAATGCAAATTGCCCAGGTTAATTTGTTAAGCAGGTTTAATCATAGTAACAAAAGATCATGTAAAAACAATGGTTTAGTAAAAGTTCCTATCAGAAAAAACTCAAATTTGATCTTTTCTAACCAACTCAAACAATATACTTTAATCCTTAATTTTCTCAAACACTAATTTGAACAAATAAATATTCACTCCGTCCTAAATGGGCATTGACAAATTTTCAATGTGTCCATAAAAGTTCAATTCTATTCATGGGCATAAATGGGCATTGAACGTAAAAGCCATGAAGTGTCAAAAATAAATTCCTTAAGTATTAAACACGACATATATTACATTTCTTCTTACCCAACTTCAGATTGGCTACTTCATTCATAACTGAAATCATCGGCGTTGCCATCTTTCCATCCTCCCAACACAAAAATGCACCACATGAGAGAATCACCCCTGCTTCATTGAATTCAGGATTAGCAACAGTAGTTACAGTTTTGGGTAGTTCATAGTTGGTGGCCCATAAGATTGCGCGAATGCAGTACCAACCAGTATCACCAAGAGCTCCAAGGCCATCCAGATCAGACTTTACACGAATGTCATTCTTAAGAAAATCATCTGGCCCCACATAAGAAAATATACTTTGGATCTGTGCAAGTGCAAACAAACATGATTTTAAGTTTTAACTGGACTTCACATCCCAAAATCAAAGTCTGTCCAAATTTGAAATATTCTTTAATTTTTAAAAGTGGACCAAGGATGAAGGAAGGGATTAAATGATTTCTGATTCCTCTGTTTACGCCTTATAATACTCCTTCAAATGTAAGGAATTCCCTATTCTAATTCGGAATATTTCATTTAGAACAAAATATAACTACAATCTTAATAATCTCTTTAGTCCACTTTTGTTAAAAACATCTCAACTTTACCTAGGCATTAATTTTTTATGATCATTACCATCTGCATCTTAATTCAAAAGACGATCGGTAGAGGCTCGTGAACAGGATAATCAAATTAAAAACGGAACATTATGCACATCAGGAATCATAAACATCAGGATCATCTAAAACAGCGGCGTAGCTGCTGTAAAGCTTAACGGACGCTGGGAAGCCGTTGGATGAAGCGAAACTCGAGGCCTTCTCGATTGAACGGTTACCAAGGGCGCAGGTGGTGGAGTTGGGGGAGAGGTTAATGGCTCTTGAGACCTTGCGCGCTATGTTTGTGCATCCCAAGATTCCGAATCGGACCGGCGTTTCCGACATTTTCGAAAGACGGGTGTTTGACTGGAGTGAAATAGTGTGAATGATTGGGTATTTTAGTGTGACGTTAAAATGAAGCTCATGACATTTGGGGCGAGGCTATCTTCATCCAATGGTCTCTAATAGGTCTCATTTTCTGCCGGATATATCTTCTATTTTACATTAAGATATTCTATCTTCTCGAGTATACTGATTGATTAGGGGCTTAGGCAGAACGATATAAGAAAACCCATATCCCTCAAGTGAAGCCACCCATGGTTCTTGGTCAGGTGACAGAATCCGAAGATGTCTGCAATCTCAGAAAACCTCGATCCCCACATAAAAAGGCTAGAGCGAAGGGCAGAAATGGGAGTTTTGTCAGTAGGGGAGGAGCAGATGGCAGTGGTCAAGAGTTCTGATCCTCACAAATCTTAGAGTGCACTATATAACTTACAATTTCTTAATTCAGATCAATTAGTAGAAAGAATCAAACTCCATTTATAATCCCTCGCTTCTTGTTATATCTCCCGAAAGGTAAGATGGGCCAAATGACATACATTAGTTGAAGATTCTTTCTCTTTCTCTCTGGACTGGAACTATCCATTAACATCAAGATTCAAAATGGGGGCATCTATTCATACAGGTCTCACAATATTAAGCTCTGGAAAGTATGTCGAAAGATCCATGTGACCAATTTAGAACTAAGAACACCTCACTATCTAAGTCTTTGCATATGCATTGTAGCCATATTGCTTGACACTGCTGACTTTACTACTTAAACTCTATAAACTTGACAATAAACAAATAGAAAAACCTTGAGTCAACTATGGGGGGTTGGCTAGATAAGTCCAGATCTGTTGTCATAACTCATAACGCTGATCACCTGAGTTGGAAAAATAACTTGGCAGAATTAATTTGTAAAAATACTTTACTATTACTTCTTCATAATGTAAGAGGTCTGTGCATAATGTTTAAAAATTGGTTTATTGTAGGTAGATGTTTCCATTTATAATAAACCAATTTACTGTAAGAGGTCTGAATAAACCAATTTTTAAAAATACTTTACTACCCACAATACAAAGCAGTATTCTTTTGAGATTTGAATGAAGCCCAAGTAAACCCAACAAATTGACTGAGGTATTACTATTACTTCTTCCCGCAAACAGGATAATCAAATTAAAAACTGAACATTGAATTCATAACAGCCCATGATTTAGAAATTGGATGTTTACTAACCAAACAATTTTTTCAATTTCACACAGTTAACACTCTATTAGAAATTTAGAATCAGAGCAAAGGATGTCCAAGAAACCAAGATGAGAGGATTGCAGAGAGAGATACCTGGACTGAGAGAAAGAGGGAGAGAGGCGCACAACAGCATCGGCAGAGAAGGCGGCTAAGTGGGCTGGAACGGGCAGCGAGGCGGCGGAAGGTTGAAGGGGCTGGAGGAGTCTGTTGGCTTTGCAGAGAGAGATACCTGGTCTGAGAGAAAGAGGGAGAGAGGCGCACAGTATTGGGAGATCGTCGGCAGAGAAGGCGGCTTTTTATGTGGTTGCCCTTCTCTTGAAACGCTCTCTTGGTTTTGAAAATCCATGGAAAGCGGTAACAGAGAAGAAAAGGTGGAGATGAATGCCGAATGCGCAGTGGTAGGAAAAGCCGTAACCGAACGAAACCGTTGTTCGCACATGCGAGCGATAAAAGGAATTACGGCCGTTGGATCACCGTAAAACGGTAAATCTCAGCCACTTTTTATCTCTACTCAATTGCACAAGTGTTTTTCAAGTCCTTTTATAATATAGATATATATCCCATTAAGTTGAACATTTTAATTATGCAATCCTTCTCTCCTTTCTCATATATCTCAGCACAAAGAAACCATGGCAGCCATACAAAACACTCGAACAAGAAAAGCATGCTCTTTCAAACTACAATTGACAGTAGTTGAGAAGGTTCTTGCCAAACGTAAAGAGTCGAGAAGTTCCTTTAATGGGGGGATATTGACAAAACTCACATGTTTTCTGGTTGGACATTTCCTTTAGATTCAATCACACCAAATGAATACCCTAATTGGTTTTACTAAGTAATTCACAATAAAGCTCATTTAGTGCAAAAAATAAGCACTTATTAAGTGACTTATCAAACACTTACTTTATAGTTTTTGTGCAGCCAGACAAAAATGAAGCACGAATTAAGTGACTCATCAAACACTTATTAGACATGTCAATTAGACGGGTTTTTCATTTATTTTGTTTAATTGCCACGCAAAGCCTAACTACTTCAATGGAAATTCAAAAGTCCATCACTTGCTTGGAAGAAGTCAGGTGAGAATTCCCATCGCCAAAAGCTCATTTACCAAGGAGGTAACTTAAAAGTTATAACCACAAACAAGTTATCCCAATAAAAACATTTTTTTTATAGACAAGTGTGACTATCTTTCCCCTTGTTGGTGTAAGGATAGGACCAAAGTCTTTGCCTGTTTGCTCAAGGGATATGCATCTACCTACTCTAAAGTGATCCACAGCACAAACATTCAATTTAAACTTGCTTACAAAAGCTACACCTCTAACTCAAGGATCCGTGCATTTGTATTCCACGTCTAGCAGCAAACACCCTCGTTTTCACCATAAGAAACACAAATCACCACTTGAAATTGGACCATAACACCAATGCAACACAAACTACTGCTTGATCCATTCTATAAAATCTAAAGCATTAATACCTTCATTGATCCATACTATAAAGTCTAAAACATAGCAAGGCACAAAACTGGAACATTTTTTAATCCAAAACAAAACAATAGGACAACAGTGACAGGTCAAGAAAAGACGTCTCCCACAAAGCTGAAACATAGAGACGAGAACCGGATCAGTTTCTGAACCCTCTGCTGTTTCTTCTTCCTCTAGCTTTCTCAAACTTCCTTCCCTTGGACCGTACATAAGGTTTGGTGTGACTGTGTGGCACACCAGGAGCTTTGCCAAAATGTCTCACTGCTTCACGAGCATTCTTGGGTCCTCTAAGAAGGACCTAAAACAAGGACAAAAGTAGACTAACATCAAACCACCAATACAATTTACATTGATTACAGATCGCCTGGTGATTGCCTGACTGGAGCATGGCAAAACCAACTATATTAACAAAATGTCATTCTGTTTAAGATCAACGATCCCAACAAGGCTTGCACAGAAATTAACAGAAAATAGCATATCCAAATCGCAATAAAACATTGAAAAGTATGTGTACGCTTCCAGAAGAAGTTGCAACAATATTTCAAAGGGCATACAAAATCCACAAACATCAGCAAGAAAGTGGCATCTGTCTAATAAACTTACTGTTTAGATAACTGTATCGCTCTTATTCTACTCCTGCTTGGATACACCCAACATTTAGTATCCACATCACATAAACTAGCCAGAACTATATCTATAGGGCACTCCACTACATTAGTTATTCCCAGAAAATGTATCCCTTTCTATACTCCAATATTGTTTCAATGTCTATGGCACATGCTGTCATGTCAAGTAGTGTGATACTGACAAGGTGGACAATGGTTTAAACAGAACTATTGGACAATGAACTGAATGACTACTAAACAATGTCCGAGGGTGTTCCAGGGTACTTATAATTAGCTTTATATGCAAACTATTAAATACAACTAAGAAATAAATGCAGGATATGATGATCAAAAACATACCGTGTTTTGACCAAGAGGAGCCCTCAGAGCGAGCTGATCAAAAGTCAAACACTCCCCTCCAGCTTTCTCAATTCTAGCTCTTGCAGTTTCTGTGAACCTCAGAGCAGTCACTTTCATAGGCGGCACCTCATAAACCCTGGTGTCATCAGTCACAGTTCCAACAAGCACAGCTATCTTCTCCTCCTGAAAATCCAAAAGGCATATATACACCTGTAAATCTAAGCACAATATATGGTTTGGCTCATGGGTCTTGGTATAGGATAAAAAACAGGGAAAAATATGTTCCTTCAAGTTACTTTTCCCTTGTGAACAATCTAAACCTAAAATTATCGAACATTGTGTTAGATCAAGGATAAGGACGATTGCCAAGGGTACTAAACTGTTGGTTCCAGATACTGGAAGGGAAAGAAAAACTAGACAAAGGGATGAATGATTAAAGTAGCTTATACTTATAGAATACTGGCTATTGAGTATCACGGTTATACACTTATACTCCAATATAAGAATGGCAGCCCATCACCAAAGACAGACATTTTCTGATAAATATTATAATCCTAATAATTCTCTTTTCACTTGTATTTTCTAAAATCAAATCTAGCCTTATCTTCAGACTTCTCTCATGCTTACATTTTCCTAACTTCTCTTATCTAGGAAAATAAATGTGGGAAACGATTTTCTCTACATGGTTGATCTCCTTCCACTCAATCAAATCCCAAAACAATAGAGCATATTGAACTTATTAGAAAACAATGATTAACATAAATGCACAAGAAATTAAACACGTAAATTACAAACCTTTCCTTCCATGAACCCAACCAACCTAGAGAGAGACACCGGAGGCTTGTTGATTTTGCTCATAAACAACCGCTTCAATATCACAGCATTGAATTTGCTGCCAGTCCTCCTAACAAGAAACCGGTACAACTAGAACATAAAAGCCACAAATCAAGTAATCAAAACCTTAATAAAATCAACACTCACGGAACAAACAGAAAAAACATGTAGCAACAAATCCACGATCTAGTAGCGGAGAGAAACACAAACTAAAACACATAAAAACAAGTTCACAGTTGCAGAAGTGAGAGAAACACATACTAACACACACTCGCAGAAATGTGAGAAACGCCTTCAAACGTACAAATTCACTATTGCAGAAGTGATAAACATCCCCGCGGAAACACAAATTCAATGATGCAAAAGGAAGAGAAACACTCTAAAACGCACACATAGATGGAGAGAGAGAGAAAGAGAGAAACCTTGACAAGGAGCTTGAGGTAGATATCATCGGACTTAGGGGCGGTGCGCTTGGTTTTCTTACTCTTGCCGCCGGCGACTAGATCGATACCCTACCAAAATGACACAATTGGAGTTATTACAAGATCGAAAATGGCGTATACAGAGATGAGGAGTTTTACCATTTTGTTTTGAAGCTTTGATTTCCTTACCGGCCGCTGCAGCTATGGAGGAGATTTGAGTGGTAAGGGCGGCTTTTATACGAAGGTGATTACCAGCTCTACTTAGGGTTTTGCTAAAGGGTTGGCACGACAGGTTGGTCACCTAAACGTGCTAAGGCCGAATAGTATGCAGACGCGTTGCAAGACATTTCTGCCCTATTTCTTCGGAGCATGTATATGTATTGTAAAAAAGGTTTTAAAAAATAAAAATAGTGCAAATATAATACTTCATATGTCTTACACTCTTAGGCTCCATTTGTTTTACGAAAAATGACTTTCGGAAAACGTTTTCTTTATTTTTCAATATTTGTTAACCTCAAGAAAATATTCTCAACGTAATAGCTTTTTCAAGTAAACGAAAAATGAAGTTTTTATTTTCCAAATATTCGAGCACTCATCCGTCTCTTCCATAATTACACATATTTACGTACACATACAATATTTCCCTCAATAAATAATTTTTTTAGAAATATAAATGGAGTTTGTGCACACTATTTATAAATTATAATTTTATAAATACTCACTAGTGTCAACTATATTATTTAAGGATTTCCCAAACAATGTCCATTTTCTTTTTTAAAGCGTTTTTTTTTTTTTCATATCAATTATCAATTGTTTTTATATTTGTGAAATTGAAAAAAGTTGGACTTTATTTTTTTGACACCACTAATCATAAATTAACGGTTACTGAAGGAAAATTATTTAAAATTCAACACTATCTTATATTCAATATGAGCATTAATATTAAAATATATTTTTTGTATTTATTCTTATATTGTTTTCCATAATATTTTCTGTGTGTTTGCCAAATATCCAAAAATATTTTCCGGCATATTTTCAAAAGATTTACCAAACACCTAAAAATGAAATCTTTTTCATTTTCCATAAATTATTTTCTAAAATCATTTTCCGTGAAACAAACGACGTTTTACTATGAAAAGTCTACGTTTAAAAATTAAAGAATTAGAGTGTAGGTCTTCTGTGATATCATTTTGAAAATTTTAAATCGTAAAACGGTGCTCAAGACTCAAATCTTTATTCATCAACCGAAATAGTACTACATGGTTTTTTGCACTTACCCTCCCTCGCTGCCTGACACTCTTTCCCCCGCATCAACAAAGAGAAAGACTTCACCACCTCGTTCATTCACATTCTATCTCATTCGGATCCAAGACAAATTGAAGTTTTTCAGATCGAGATTTCAATAACAATCCAATTGCCAAATAAAAACCCAAGTCCACCCTATTCATTTCATATCTAACTCTTCCTAGTCATCCAACTGGATACGAAGCAAGAAACACTTCATCGACATTTCCATTGTGGAAGATCTCACTAGGTCCTCTCGTGGTGTTGATGTGCCGGGAACCTCGTCAGAGGCAGTCGTTTTCCTATTGAGACGATAGCAAGCCATTTTTTTCCACAAGGCTTCGAAGTTGGTGAAAGGTAAAAATATTCCAACGAATCACCATAATTTGCATCTCCGGTGACACTTTTAAAGTCGATAGTAACACTTAGAAGAGAGAAAGTGACGTTTTTAATGAAAAAAAATTATAATTTTCATTTAAAGTGATAATGTTGATGTAAATGCATATGGACACTATAAAAGGGGCAAAGTGTCACTTGTATGGTCAATATTGATGCTTTTAAGGCGAAACTAACAAATTTTTTTTAAAAAAAGAGTAATATGTTTCATTTAAGAAACAAAGTGACACCTTCAATGCCAAAAGTAATGTTTTTAAGGCAAAAATGATGCTTTTAGAGCATCAAGTAACAATTTTTAGGCCACAAGAAAAGAAAATTAAAATATTTTTTGTTTTTTCTTATGATAAAATTCTGGTCGGTTCATTTTTTGAAGTTTCTAACCCCTCCAGTGCCCCTTTTTTTTTCAACCGCAAAAGTCCACTTTTTTTTTCTTCAAAATATTGTCCAAAAAATGTCATCGTCTCATTCAACAGTTCCGGTAACACACTTTGAATTCGAAAATCACAATTGTTGGGCAATGAAACGAAGATCGATCTTCCCGGTCAGGTCGCAGGGGCAGCGCCCCCTCGTGGGGTTCGAGGGCAATGCCCCCGAAAGGTAAACGGTTTTTTTATTCATGAATTACGAAACTGTAATGTATCTCTGTGCTAGATTGAAGGATTTTTCAGTTGAGACGAAGGAGGAGGAAAAAGAAGGCTTACGACGGAAGAAATAAAATAAGCAGGCGGAGACACGTGGTCTGATTCTTTATAATTTTGTATCGCGGTGCAAACTGGATTAGATAATATTTTATGTATCGCGGTACATAGATATTGATATCGCGATACAACTTGGATTAGGTGTATGTATCGCGGTTCAAAAATTAATTCATCGCGGTACATAAAAGTTAGTACCGCAGTGCAATTAAACTAACCGCTGTGCAAATAATCAATACAATAAAATTAATGAATCGCGGAGCAGTACTTGACAATTAAACTATTGAACCGCGATGCAAAAATTAATGCAATAAAATTAATGAATCGCGGTGCAATTAGAGTAGGTAATTAAACTATTGAACAGCAATACAAACATTAATGCAATAAAATTGATAAATCGCGGTTCAATAGTCAATGCACTGGAATTCATTTATGTAGCGCGCATCATATTTATTAAGAGCATCGTAGTCTTTTTTACCTCAAAAGTGTCCTTTCCGATTTGAAAAAAAAAACACGGGACTGTAGGCTGTAGCTATTAGAAACATTGAAAAGTGGATCGGCCCCATAATTTTTCATTTTTCTTAATTACTTTCCTTCATATCCTGAAAGGCGAACTTGGGCCTCAAACCTGAGTCATCTATTGTGCATTCGCCCCCACCCTCCCTCCAATTAATTTATTGGGTAAAATTATGACCGGTCCTTTTTTCTTAGTTTTTAACTTCAAAAGTTCACAGTTTTTTTTTCAACCGCAAAAGACCACTTTTCGAAATAGTGTTATGAAAATGTCATCATCTCCTTCAATAGCTCCAGCAACACACTTTGAATTCGAAAATTATCATTGTTGCGCAACGAAATGAGTTTTCTGAATCATTAACTACGAAACTTTAATGAAAATGTGTTGGGTTGGAGGATTTTCACAGTAGGGACGAAGGTGAAGGAGGATGAATAAGAAGACTTACGACGGAGGAGAAACAAGAAGAAGACTGAGAAAATGGTCTGTTTCATTACGATTTTGAACCGTGGTGCAATTAAATTAGGCAATTAAACTATATTTGAATCACGGTGCAAATAGACTAGTCAATTAAACTATTGAATCGCGGTGCAAAAAAATAATGCAATAAAATTAATGAATCGCAATACAAATATTGATGAATCGCGCGGTACAATTAGACTACATAATTAAACTATTGAATCACAGTACAAAAATTAATGCAATAAGATTGATGAATCACAGTGCAATTAGACTAGACAGTTAAACTATTGAACCGCAGTGTAAAATTAATGCAATAAAATCAATGAATCGTGGTGCAATTAATCTAGGCAATTAAACTATTGAACCGCGGTGTAAAAAATAATGCAAAAAAATTGATGAACCACGGTGTAAAAATACTGACATTCGTAGCGCGCCTACGGTTCATTAAGGGTATTGTAGTTATTTTGCCACCAAAAGTAACTTTTTCTGGTTAAAAAAGAAAGAGGGTACTTTAGCGATTAGAAATTTCAAAAAATGGACAGACCCGTAATTTTTCCTAATTCTTTATCTCTTTTAGCCTTTTCTACAAATCTATTTTAACCTCCAAACACGAGCGTAAGATTTGTTGAAATATGAACTTTGCGCTCCCTCTCAAAGCTTTGATAGATCGTCGTAAGGTGGTACATTTTGACTGGGTCATTTTCTACCGATTGAAAGATTGGTTGCAAAATAAGTGATAATTTTTAATTAAGATACAAAGTGATATTTTTAAAGGTTAATAGTGACGCATTTAGAACATCAAGTGACAATTTTTAGGGAAAAAAAAAGAGAAAAAATAATGAGTGGGTTAGACAAATTTGCCCAGACCTATCTGTCTCACACTAAATACCAATCAAGCTGTCTTTTCTAAGTTTGTTTTTTCATAATTAGGAATCATAGTAGTACAATTAGAGTTGTAATAATTACAAAATGCTTAAGCATAAACAAGATGTTTAAGTTAAAAGATCATAAATATAATTTTTGAAAATGAAGTGTTTAAATTAACATCCTAAAATAGTACACTAACTCCTCCCATGTAACATAGATAGCAATCCATATTCTAGAAAAATTATGATGAAAAGTTCTACTTGAAGAAATAGAAAGAGGAAATTTGTTTACATATGTGAATAGTAAGCTCCAGAATACATTAATTTTTCCCTCCGTAAGATCGTAGGTTAACTAATGTAGTACTTGAGGTTGTAAGGGTATAAACTGTATAATACAAAGGTTGGGGCTAACCACACCTCACGTAGACTGTCTTACATGAGACCTATAATTTTTATAGGTCTTTATTCATTTAGACTCACTATTCTATAACTAGTCTTTGTGCTCGTGCCTATGGCACGACGTGAGTAGGGAGGATGTCAGTACTGGAAGGTGTCAATATTTAAATAAATCAATATATGTTTTAATCATGTTTCAAAAAAGTCTAAAATAACAAATTGAAAATGAAGACTTCTCGATAATCAATTAAAACATTATGATCATATAATGGAGAAAAAAATTAAACGTGCCTATGGCACGGCGTGAGTAGGGGAGGATGTCAGTACTGGAGGGTGTCAATATTTAAATAAATCAATATATGTTTTAATCATGTTTCAAAAAAGTCTAAAATAACAAATTGAAAATGAAGACTTTTCGATAATCAATTAAAACATTATGATCATATAGTGGAGAAAAAATTAAAACTTTTATTTGTAATTTTATTTATTTGTAATTTTTTTAAGGAAACAGAGGCGATACTGTAGACACCCAAATTTCGTACCCATGGTATGTGACTGACATAAAATATCAAGAACTGTTAAAACTTAACGAATGTCAAGTTACAGGAATCAAAAATGCAAAAGGAAAAGCAGGATGCGCGAAACAGTGAACTGCAGGGGGGAAAGTGCAAAATTTTGAAAGTTACAAAAGGGCATGGTGCCACACCAAGGAGTCCTTGGCCGCACCATGCAAGCCACTGTGCGCTCTCTCAGAAGCCGGATAGTACAACTTTTGAAGCACAAGGTACAACTCACCAATGCAAGGGAAACAAACGGAGAAATGCCCAGCGCGTCCTCAGCCTCTATTATAAATAGAGACCCCCGGCCTCTCATTTCCGCTGCTCAGTTTACGCGATAGAAAAATCGCAGCGAAGCTCTGCTTCTGCGATATACCGATAGGTTAGTACGAGAGGTGCGAGATAGGTGAGTGGAAGCCCCTAGAATCTCCAAACTCCGTCCAAACTCTGCCAAAATAAAAACCCATATGTTATAAGTGATCCCTAGCCTAGTTGTTAGGTGTCCACCTCACTTCCCCAGTCCAAAAATCCCAAAGTAAGTAGTTACTTTGCTCGAGTAACGAGCTGAAAAGTAAAAAATTAAGTCTAGGTTCCGCCCAACTAAAAAGGCCAAAACCTACCCAAATAAGTTGTCACTCTGCTCGAGTTGATAAGCCCAAACCCTCAGAAATAAAGCAGTCATTCTGCCCAACTCAAAACAACAGCCACACAAACAACAAAAAGACTCCCTCTCCCCGGGGCGAGGAAGGAGACACACGCCGCTCTAAAAAGGTAAAACCTTTAAGAGCGTCGTTATTTTTATTTATTTATATTTTCTGTCTTTTATTTATTTTTAAAAGTTGTTATTTAAATCCGGCGCAATGTAGCCCATATAAGCCGTTGTGCTGCCTGGATTAGAATATGAAACATTATGTAAAAGAGCCGTTATAATGGCCAAATATTATTAAATATGCTTGTAATTATTGGAAAGAGACGGCTGCGAGTCCGTAAATAATGTGGCCACGTATGTATTTGTTTAAATTTCCCTGTCATTTTAATACCTTATTTATTTGCTAAATAAATATGACAATAAGCATACTTCAGCCAAAAACCATTTCGAGACGAAAGGCTGAGAGTTGGGTGCCTAGCACCTTCCCAACTCGTAACTTAGCCTCCGAACCCGTTTTCTTTTTCTCGGTTTATTTTCTTTTCTTTGGTTTTGCTTTATTTGCCTTAAAATAAAGATGGCGACTCTAAAACTTTCGGATTCGGTGGGGCCTCGCAACATTCCCTCTTTGCACTTTCCGTTCTCCCCTAAAAAGGGAGATATGAGAATGGAGGGGTGATGCATTCACATATCCTGGTATCCCCTAAACAAGGGATAACTTGATGCGGGAAACCCAAAGCTCTCATAGTAATCTGAATGGGCCATAAGGCTATTTTCAATAAATCCATAGTGGGGGCGTCGCAATATCCTTTCTTGCACTTTTCGTTTTCCCCTAAAAAGGGAAAATGGGAATGAAAGGGTAATGCATTCCCATATCTGGTATCCCAAACAAGGGATAACTTGATGCGAGGAAACCATCGGTTCCCATATTGGATACAAAATCCACTCAAGGCAACCGAGGCACATTCCAACGTGCTAATATAGACATCAATCCTCTCGCACTTTTGATTTCGTCTTCCCCTAAACAAGGGAGGGTGGAATGAGAGCAAGCGGTGGTGTCCGCATCTGCACGCGCACCCCTATCCAGGGGCGAGTCGCCCAGGAACCTCACGGTGGCGACTCTACTGGGGAGTTGTTTTATTTTAAATAAAATGGAGGGCTAGACTCGTAAAATAAAACTTTTTTGTTTTTATTTGTTCCTGGCTGCAGTATGCTTGTCATATTAATTTACGCATTTGAATAAAGTGTTCCCATACGACCGTGGTCATATTTGTGGATATGATCCTCCATCTGGCAGCGAGCTTCGTTCAGATACATTACGGTGCGTGTTTAAGAGTATAAAATATATATATATATATATATATATATATATATATATATATATATATATATATATATAATTCGAAAAAATTCAAAAAAATATATATATATATTATATATTACAAATAAATTAGGCGACACGACAAAAGAGTTGGGCTTTACTTAAACTCTGGCTCTATATATTATTTATTCGGTTCATTTTCCTTTTTCACTTTATTCTGTACGTTTATACACATCTGCATTTATTCTGTCATTTTATTTTGGGGACATAGGACCAAAATTTGTAATTAATAGGGATAGATAGTTTCCTCGCTTTTCTTTCTATTTCTTAAAATGGTGTGTTTGCTTGTTTGCGCTCAAAAATAAAAAGCCGAGAAAATCCACACATAACAGCAAGACAGGCCATATATGCTTTATTTTTTTACGTTTATATATCGTAAAATAAATAAAGACTTTCTTGCTTTTTAGATACCGCACACGTGCAGCATGTAAATATATTCGAATGTTACCCTACACCATGGCCATACCCCCGCATAAGCCAACGGTAGAGTGCATATAGTTTTTCAGGACACTTCAGAGACCGACCGGTTTTTGCATCTTTGAATCGTGGGTCAGCCTTTTAATATATATATATATATATATATATATATATATATATATATCAAAAAAAAACAAAAAAAAATAATATCAATATAAATAAATAAACAGGGGCTGACTTATAATTCTCGGATGCTCGACTTAGACCATTTCGGATGGTGGATCTGGAAAAAGTATAGGCCCTTCGCTTTCGACCCGATCGATCTGGAGTCGAAAGGCGGTGTGGAATACGTTGGTCCTATACTACGGAGAAAGAATCCCATGTTCGAGAAAAGTCACGAGGCTGTCAAAATGAAGCGAGTGCTTATCAGGTCAAGCGTAGGGAACAAAAATAAAATAAAATAAAATACTAATAAAAAAAGCACGGCGTACTCCAAGCCCCGGCCCGACCTCGGCCAGCGATACGATACCTACCAAACCCAATTTTCCTCGAAGCTTTGGCAGAATCTGGAAAAGCGAGATAATCTTGGCGGTTGATTGATCACGGGGAAACTAGTCAATCGAATCGGAGGATATCGGTTTCGAATCGAGGAAGGCGAAATCGTTCGAAGGGTATGCGGATCCGAAGCGGTATGGCGGCGAAAATGAGCGATCGGCTATGGGTGTACGCATCGGGGGCTCCGAGGTATGTTCGCCTCCGGCAATCTGAAATGGCTAGACCAAAATTTGGATGCATTTATTGATCGTATAATGAGCCAAGTGGCTAATCTAATAGAAAATTTTAAATCCGTGGTGAGGAAATATCTTCCCCTACGGTTCCCAAGAAGCATCAACCTTCATGTATTCCTCCAAATCAATCTCCAAACACCAACCCATAACCCGCTAACCCGAATCCCTATCTGCTCAAAACCCACCAACCCGAATCCTATCTTGTCCAAAACCCACCAACCCGAATCCATATCTTGTCCAAATCCTATCAAATCAATATCCCATCGACCCAATATCCTTATCTACTCAATATCCCTACCATTCAAAATCCTTATCCAATCAAATATCCCTATCTAGCCCAAACCACCGTCAATATCCATATCCACCCGATATCCATATCGACCCAAAATCCTTATCACCCCAAAGTCCTTACGAGATACCACGATCGAGAAAACAACCCGGCCTTCCATAATCCTACCAACATATACCAAACCCAACCTTCCCGTGCGCCAAAATGGAGAGGTTGACATAGAAGATTGAAAACTATGGTGCTTAAAATTCTAAACCGAAGTTTCTAATGAAAATTTAGGAGGCAGGTTTTAGGTATGATAGACAGAGAGCACTGATTATGAAAAGCTCCTTTGCTAAGTTTGAGTCTATTTCCAATAAGCCTTTGCGAGATGGTACACCACGACCGGTCCGCTCGACACCGCGGACACTTGAGGCGCCGGATATACTATCCCGATCCTTTCCTAGCTTTACAGTTGGTCATCTACCAATCCGCTACCTATAGTTGAGGATCTCAAACCCGGATCCTCAACAATGTAATAACCCGTACAATGTGCTTTTAATAATAATAATATGGATGTCTTTGCTTATTCCTAGTTGCACCTAATTTAAAAACAGCGTTAAATAATAATTATGATAATGAGTCATTTAATAAAATGGACACAAAAGATAAAAATTATCGTTTGAGCTTGCAGTCGGTCAGTACCAGGGGAGCAGGAGCCATTCATCGGCAAATCTTGAAGACACGTCACCATCAACACAGGGTGCGGACAATGAAATCAAAAGAAATCGAGAATCGTGCAGTTACCTCAGAGGTCCGAGGAAAGAAAGGCACTCGTTGATCTCCTCAAAAAGTTCGTAGACATCTTTGCCCAGTCCTCACGAAGATATGCAGTCACCTAGATCCGACTATGAGTGGCTTGCCGGATTCCCAGTCAGGCTAAAAGCTCCGCTAGTATCAGCACGAATGGTCAC
>CM028377.1:23727833-23761987 GCA_013146195.2 Codonopsis lanceolata | reverse complement strand
TAACCCCATTTTTTTTCTTGCAGCATCTCGTATCACCCCGATCTTTACCGGCTGCTTTTCGGCCCACCATTTCTAGCCTTTAGCCGAAAATTTCTTCTTCCGCCGCATTTGTTCTTGTTGCATGTACCCTCAAATTTTTTTCCCTTTTGTACATGCATTTTTTTTTCTTTTCGTTCTTTTTTGTTTTTTTGTTTTTGTTTTTTGTTTTTTTGAAACTAAAATCCTCAATCGAAAAAGAGTTTTTTCTTTTATTTGAGAACAAAAGCAAACTCTTTTTTTTTTTTTTAAATTTTCCTAAAAGGAATTATTCTAAAGTCAGAATACGCACCGACTTACCCTGGTTACGCCTGGCCGCGATTCGATCGATCTTGGCATTTTTGCCACCTTGTCGGGAATTTATTCTTTTCTCTCTTTTTTTTTTTTTTTTTGTGACGGCCGGACCTATAAAGATAGGCCGCCTACGTATTCCCTATTAAAGGAATCGCATCAAGCGTAGTTCATTTCTCGGCCGGGATTTTATTCTTGCTCACTCTTTTTCTTTTCTCTCTTTTTTCTTTTGTTTTTGTTTTTTGTTTTTGTTTTTGTTATTGAGGAATGTAAAAGAATATGGTATATATGTACAATATATACATTTTTTTTAATAAAATCAAATGTTTATTTACATGTAAATTTTGTTCATGTATATATATATATAAAAAAAAATGGCAAGTGTGTATTTACGTAAAGAATGATACATTTTTGTTTTTGTTTTTTGTTTTTGTTTTTGTTTTTTTGTTTGTTTTTTGTTTTTTGTTTTTTTTTTTGAAAACTGTACAAATATTTACAATGCCTAATTTTATATGATGCAAAAATTTATAAACACATGCGACTCAAAACACACGCACAAAGTAAAAGCTATACCGAAGGTAATGGCACGTGTATTTCCAAAATGGATTTTAAAGGAAAATACCTTCTGTTCGAGCAGCTTCCTTTTTTTTTTTTTTATGAGATGCGGGAAAGGAAAAGGCGTATACCTTTGGCCATATAATTGTTGTGGCTATATTTGGCATAAGCCTATTCTCACAACTCCTCGTGATTTTTCTTCATAATCGACAGGCGCGGTGGATGATCTAATCCAAGTTGTCGGTCAAGCCAGACAATGGCAACGCAGATGATGGATAGGACCGAGGAACTTCTCATTTCCTCATGAGATCGAGCCGCTTTCTCGCCTTTCGAAGAAGTATATGGGATCGGGCCGGTGGACGCCACGCATATTGATGGACTGCTCCGGGCTTAAGCCGCAAATGAAGGATAGTTTGGGGAAACAAAGGGGTAGAGGCAATAATAGATATGTACATGCCATTAATGCATAATCTAAATTTCTTTTGCAATTATTCCTAAGTTGCACCTTAGGACCCGTAATATTATATTTTAGTGTATTATTGTGAGCTTCTCTGTCGTGGTTTTTCTTCTTCTTTTCTCAGGCCGAGCCCCTTGCATGTCAAGACGGAGGTAAGATGTCGAGGTTTCAAAGAGTGTCTTCCCTCTCCTTATTCTCCTTATATATTATTTTATTTGGCTCTAACTTTTGCCTAGGCCGCTCTTTCGGTTTTCAACCCAGCGAGCCCTTATTTTTATTATGAATAAATGTGTGTGTGTGTGTGTGTTTTTTTTTTTTTTTTTTTTTGTGCTCTAATTTTTGCCTAGGTCCTCTTTCGGTTTTCAAATTAGCGAGCCCTTTATTTCTTCTTTTTTCATTTTTTTCATCATTTTTTTTTATTTTTATTTTTTGAATGCCCTAACTTTGCCTAGGCCGCCTTTGGTTTTCAACCCAATGGCCGGAGAGGGAAGCACTTGTTGGATAGAATGGATCGAGCACCGCTTTTGAACTCGTTGAAATTGGGTCGAACAAGGTCTTTTCTTGGCTTGTGAGTACGACATCTCCCGACAGATCTTTGGCAATATACGGCACATCGTGGAAGAGAGGGGGTAGCGCCTTTTGATAAGTAGCCCTCAAGATTTTTTTTTAGCCCAGACGGCATGACATGATAGCAGTACCCCAGGCGAGGTCTTTTCTTGGTCTCCCCGCCGCTTGATTTGACTACAAGAAGTTATGAAACTGCCGTCGGATCACTATCGACAGACGTTTTTTTTTTTTTTAACTTTTTTGTATTTTTTTACTACCTCTCTTCTATTTTTTTTTTTGCTTTTATTATTATTATTTTTACCCGAATGAAGTTGACGGTGGTCGTTTATGCTTTCTTTTTTTTTTGGCATTTTAACTTGTAGTGACCATTCTAGCTTGATGCGGCGGAGCTTTATGCGATTGGTAGCATCGGACATATGAGGTTCGGTGTTTGACTATGGTCGGGTCTACCCACGACACATCTTCATAGGACCGGTAAAGCATGTCCCAGGAACTTTTTGAGATCCGAATCCATGAGTGTTATCGCCCCTTTTATTTCATTGTCATTGATGGTGGATCGGTCTTCGATTCTTTGTTGATGATGTCTCGGCTCTCTTGACTTTACAAGCTCAAGAATTTTTTTCTTTTTGGGTCTATTAAATGACTCATTATTATAATTATTTAATGTGTCTTTTAATGCAGAGTGCAACTAAGTAAGCAAAGACATTTAGATTATTATTAAAAGCACAACGTGCGGGGTTAATTACATTATTGAGGACACGGGGTTTGAGATCCTCAATTTTAGGGAGCGGATTGGTAGATGACCAAATCCGTAAAAGCTAGAAGGAATAGGGGTACTCAATTTTGGGAGGCGGATTGGTAGATGACCAAATCCGTAAGGCTAGAGAGAAAGGAATAGTGTAATATATCCCAGTAGTCCACGGTCTGCCGGGCGTCAAAGGTGAAATTTCGTCTTAATATATTTTGGTTATGACTTGTCCCAAATTTTCATTAGGAACTTCTTTGATTTAAGGATTAAGCATCATGGTTTTCAAATTTTCGATGTCGGCCTCCATTTTGGTAGGAGAGTTGGGTTTGGTAGATCTTTTGGTTAAGGGAGGGTAGGGTTAATGATTTTTGAGTAGGGTTTTGGGCGGGGATATGGATATTGGTGGATATGGATATGCGGGATATGGATGTGGATAGGGATATTGGTGGATATGAATTTTGGGATGGATATGGATTTTGGGTGGATATAGATTTTGGCTAAGATATGGATTTTGGGGATAGGGATATTGGGTTGGATAAGGATTTTGTTTGGATATGGATATTGGGCAAGATAGGGTAAGAGAGGGTATGATGAAAAAGGGTTAAAATCTTGGTAATAATAGGTATTTGGTGGGTTGGTGTTTGGTGGGAAATTGGATATGGAGGGACATGGAAGGCGATGCTCATGGGGGAGGCTTGGATTGTTCATTTTTCTTTGCCATCTTTGCTGATCGTACTTTATGGCTGATTCGCCCGTACGTCTGTTTTAATTGGCCGATACTATCTCTCGCCTTTCCAAGTTCGGGCAGTTTCGAGGAAAATGGGTTATGGAGGTATCGGAGAATTTGGTGAAGGCTTTTGGGTTTGGAGTACATGCAGCGTGCCTTTATTAGTGTATTTTATTTTAATTGTTTGTTCCTACAGTTGGCCAGGATAAGCACACCTTTATTTTGGCAGATCTCGGGACTTTCTGAGGCAGGCAGTGGATTCTTTCTCCGAGTATAGGACCAACGTATTCCACCGCCTTTCGACTCCCAGGAGGCTGGGTGGTCCCAGCGAAGAGGCCTATACTCTTTCCAGGATCCACCATTCGAAATGGTCTAGGTCGAGCATCAGAGAATAATAAATCAACCCCTGTTTATTATTTGTTTTTGTTTTTTTTTTTGTTGCGCAATTTTTTTTCTTTTTTTTTTCATTTTTTTTGCATTTTATATATATATATATATATATTGACTTTTTTTATATACATTTTTTTTTTGGTGGCTCACAATTCGAGATGCAAAAACCGGTCGGTCAATGAAGTGTCTGAGAGTCTATATGCATTCTAACGTTGGCTCATGCGGGGGTAGAGGCCTGCCATGGTGTAGGGTAACGATTCGTAATATAGCTATATGCGTAATGCGTGTGTGTGGTATCTAGAAAGCGATAAAATCTTTATTTATTCTGAGATATATAAACAGAAAAATAAAAACGATTATGTACGTCTTCTTGTTTGTGTGGATTTTCTCGGCTTTTTAGTTTGAGCGCTGAGCAATAAAGCACATCACATTAAGAAATAGAAAGAAAAGTGGGGAAACTATTTATCCCTATTAATTACAAATTTTGGTCCTATGTCCCCAAAATAAAATGACAGAATGAATGTAAATATGTACAAATATACAGAATAAAATGAAAAAGAAAATGAGCTGAAATAAAAATCTGAGCCAGAAAAAAGTAAAGCCCGAGCTCTTTTGTTGTGCTGCCCGGAATTTTATTGTAAAATATATAATATGTATTTTTTTTTTGATTTTCGATTTTTTTTTGTATATATATATATATTTTTTGATTTTTTTATACTCTTAAACATGTGTAAAGGTAGAGCGAGCTATTGCCGGATGGAGGATCATATCCACAAATATAGCCACGGCAGTAATGGGAACACTTTATTGAAATGCGTAAATTAATATAACGAGCATCTGCAGCCGAGAAACAAAGAAAAACAAAAAAGGTTTTTATTTTATGAGTCTAGCCCTCCATTTTATTTAAAATAAAACAACTCCCAGAGTCGCCCTTTGTGAGGTTCAGGGCGTGCGCGCCCCGCGCCCTTGGTTAGGGGGTGCGTGTGTGCGGTCTGCGGGACACCCTGCTCGTTCCACCCTCCATTGTTTAGGGGAAGGCGAAATCCAAAGTGCGAGAGGAGTCTTTGTCTATATTAGCACGTTGGAATGTGCCTCGGTTGCCTTGAGTGGATTTTGTATCCAAAATGGGAACTAAAGGTTTCCTCATGTTAGGTTATCCCTTATTTCGGGGATAACGGAGGATATGAGGAATGCATTACCTTTCCATTCTCATTCTCCCCTTTTATCTTTCGGGGAAAATAGAAGTGCAAGAAAAGATATTGCGGCGCCCCCACTTATGGATTTATTAAAATAGCCTTATGGCCCAATCGAGATCGCTATGGGAGCTATATTGCGAGGCCTTTGGATCTCGAAAGTTTTAGAGTCGCCACCTTTATTTTAAGGCAAAAATAAAGGAAAACCGAGAAAAACCGAGATTTTAAAACGGGTTCGGGGCTAAGTTACGAGTTGGGAAGGTGCTAGGCACCCAACTCGCCTTCGATCTCAAAGCGTTTTTGGTGAAGTATGCTCATTGTTATATTAATCTAGCAAATAAATAAGGTCTTATTTTGACAAGGGAAAATTAAACAGATACATTCGTGGCTACATTATTTACGGACTCGCAGCCGCCTCCTTCCAATAATTACAAACATATTTAAGAATATTTGGCCATTATAACGGCTCTTTTACATAATATTTCCTAATCTAATCCGGGCAGCACAACGGCTTATAATGATTACATTGTGCCGGATTTTAAATACAATTTTAAATAATAAATGAACTAGAAAGTAAAAAAATAAATAAAAACGCCCTTAAAAATTTACCTTTTAAATGGGTGTGCTCGCTCGCTGTCCTTCGGGAGAGGAGTCTTTTTTGTTGTTGTTGTTGTTGTTGTGTTGTGTGTGGTGTGTTGTGTGTTGTGTTGTGTGTTGTGTGAATTTGGGCAGCGTAACTGCTTGTATTTGTTGATTTTATCGTCTGAAATCGGGCAGCATAACAGCAGGGTGTGTGTTTGTGTGTGTATGTTTTTGTGTATTTGTTGTGTATGTGTGTGCGGGTTGTGTGTGTGTGAGAGGGGGGTTGCCGGGTTGAGGGAGTATATGTGTGTGAGTGAGTTGAGGAAAAGGGCGGCCCGGCTGTGACTGTGAGAGTGAGGGATTATGAGAGAGTGGGATTATATATTTATATGTGAGAGAGAGGGAGTAAATCGTGGGTGTGGGCGTTTGGAAAAAATTGAGAGAGAGAGTGAGAGATTGTGAGAGCTGGGAGTGATTGAGAGATTATGAGAGAAATGAGGGAGTGGGACGGCTGAGTGGACGTCGCTGGGAGTGGGAGTAAAATGTGAGAGAGTTTTTTTTTTTTTTGAGTGAGGGAATTGTGTGAGCTGGTTGTGAGGGAGTATTTATATATAGGAGATTGTTTAGTGGTTAAGAAAAGGGGGGGAAACCGGCGGCCCCTTTCTTTTCTTTTTCTTTTTGCTTTTTTTTTTGTTTTCTTTCTTTTTTTTTTGTTTTCTTTTCTTGTTGATTTTTGTTTTATTTATCTTTTCGTACCTTTGTTCCTGAAACATACAAGAAATAATTAGTAGTCTATTTTACAATATTTATTGGACAATATAAAATAGGGGTACGAATTTGGGGTGTCTACAGAACCATACTGATCTTGAAGACTAACCTCAACATTTCTCCTTGCAACCTTCAATGCTCTATAAGCACTGCTCCTTGACAATTCAATCTTAAGCTTTGTTCCAACAGTATGAAAGAATGAATCAGTGGCCGGTAGTAGGGTTTAGTTGATATCTTTTAATGTATTGATTCCCAATCCACCTAGAATTAACACATTTACTCTTGACCACGATCACTTTGACTATGTTTGTCAACTAATGTCCTAACTCGAAAGCATTTCCTTCACTTTTGGTTGTGAACCATAGATGTACCATGGACAACCTTCTTTACATCTAGCACTTACCTTAAATTTCTCATTCTTGGTAAATCTAATCCCTTTCTGATTTAATGAGTAAGACCTTATTGCATATCTGATTCCTTGGCATCACCGAATTCCATTCCTAACTCAAACACGACGGGCTCAAGCATGTGCGTCAAAGGTTAAATCTCTTAAACTTGGGGTTTTTTTCTTCCCATAACTTCCCTAGGGTCATCTTCTTCAAAATCCTCACGAGCCATCAAGACTTTCAAAATCATCGATTATCACATTCGAAGCGACTTAGCATAAAACTCCTCGGTGTTTTCATTAATTACTTTTGACCTCTTTTGGTTGTTATCAAACACTGTGATTTGTTTGTTAGACACTACCTTTCCTTTTCCTTTTTCTTTTCTTTAAATGTGAAATCATCAATCTCTTTGTAAATATCATCGGGTCAATCTCTTTGTCCATATCATCACTATCCCGTATGCACTACCACCGTAACTTTGAACTCTTATCTCTTCGTGTCCTATCCTTCTCACTATCTTCATCACTAGCATTAACATCGGCCATGTCAATTTCCTTTCTCACTTTTCTCACCCCTGATATTCTTCACTATGCTTGTAATATATATCAATTATCCTAATGTTAGGATCGGTAGCTCCTACCATTTGTATAATAGCCTAAATCACGACAACATGACACCAAACGACTCCATTTGACTACCGGTAAAAGATAGTAGTAAGTAGCGAGGTCATTATACCCTAATTCCTTGTAAAATTTATTCAACATAGTTATTGACATCCTATCGATCTACTCTTGTGGTTGTTTCTACTTCACCACCAATGTAAGCAGTTTAGGGTGGTAAAAGAAACTAACCACCATGATGAAACATCAAAGCAAACCAATGCGGATACGTATTTGAAAGATTAAATTGGTCAAATCAAATGGGCCAACAACTTTAATACAAAACAAATCAAATTGGTCACTACAAAATGCATTAAAAACAACTTTGGAAACTTTGGTTAAGGACAGGGGACGGAGGGGACAAAGGCACAGGGACCATTTCACATTATATTAGCATAATGTCCTCATTATACTAAACACCTATCATTTTATAAAAAATTTAACTAAACTAACACAATCTCTTTCTCCAACTAACAAATATCAGACAAATTTGTCAATAAACAAAAAATACATATGCATCAAAAACAATAAACAAAACCATTAATTTATTACTTTACTCAACACTTTATTACTTTATTCATCACTCTATATAACACATACTCTTTCTCTAACCAACACTTTATTGTACAGATACAAAAATTGCAGTCAACTATTTCAAAAAATGACATATGCATCAAAACAATAAATCAAATAGAAACGTTACCTTCAAAAGCGTGTGCATCTTCATCTTCAATAGTCGACTTACGTTGTTCTTCTTGCGTCCTAGTTATCGTCATTTTTCAGTCTTCAATCGCAGTCTTCAATTCCAGTCTTCAATCACAGTCTTCAATCCCTCTTCAACCCTAACCCTAATTTGTGTTTATCGTCTCAATTAGGGCGTGGGTTAATTTGTGAATTTTCAATATATACCTTGAAGTTTCCCACCGTTTTTGTGAAGGTATGAAGGGAAAAGTCTATTTTGCCCTGCACGTGCTATTGCACGTGCTACTTAACGTCCCAATTGAAACGGCCGTCTGGCCGAGGGTTCACTATGGAACAATTAGTAATGTCAAACATTTGCATGGCACAAACCGTAGATTGGGTACCATTATGGAATTTGGTGGAAACTTCAGGTTATTTTCGTATTTTGGCCTAATTTTCCCAACAAAAGATCTTCCCGTCAAACTTGTCCACCTACTGGCTCCAAAAAGCATTTTTCTTCCCCAAATTCATTTTCCTAGAAAATCTTCCCCCTTATTTTTTGTCCCATCAAACCCTAACCCGATTCTCAATACCAACTATCAACAATGGAAATCTCCATAATCGCAGATACAGTCTCGGCCCTAGCAACAACCCAAGCTCAAACCATCGCCAAATTTATCCTCGATCGCCAAACCTTCCAAATATCCGCCCTAATTTGTCCCGTAGACGCTGTCGCCACGCCCCCCGTTAAATTAAACAACGTCAAAACAATTCGCAAACGTATTTTAAAGAAAGGTCGTCGAACCAAACGGATGTCTAGAACAGAGGGCGGTGGTCCCGATAATGGTATATACGACGGATTCATGGGGGGCGACGGACCGTACGGTGGGAGCGGTGGTGGAAGTGGCGGTTGGGGTGGCAGTGGTGGTAATAATTATGGATTCGGAGGGTTTAACTGGGACGAATCGTCGTCGGCTTCGCCCGCCGATCCGGCTTTTGATATTGTATATGAGGTGTTGTGTTGGATTGTTTTTTCTAAGTGTTTGCATTTCGCCTTCAAGAAGATTTTCAGGAATATGACGGACGGGATAGCTGATCCCTTCAGCGAGAGAGAAGGTTCCATTGAGGCTTACACCAATTTGCTAAATTTGGTGAACCTTTTAATCTTAATTACCTGAATAACCATTCTTTTTTAGAATGTTAGCTGTTTGGGATTATTGTGTGCATCTTGATGATCAGGTATTATTCGATGTAAATAATGTATATAATTCATAATGGTTTTTATGCTAAGGATGTTGGCTTGATTTCAGTCCCTTGTTATTTGATGTAAATAAGGTATATAATTCGCTTTGTTTATAGTTCATTATACTGCAATTGACTAATATCAACGATCATTTGTTTCAATCATATTTCCCTTGATTATTATCCTAAGGCTACCAGCTTGATATAATAAGCATACTGCCGTAAAATTTATTAGTTTGTAGTTCCTTATACTATGTTGGACTAATCTGAAAATGTTGAGTCTAATTGAGATAGTGGAATGATCAGTTGTTTCAATGTCATCATTTGCTTGGTTGTTCGTCATAGATATCGTATACGATTTTCTTCATTTTTATGTGAAGGTAACATTACTTTTAGTTGGATTGGAAGGGAATTTTTGTGGGATTGTTCACTAAAGGCGAGTTCCTAATCTCAATTTCAAGTCTAGTTGAGATGGTGAGACAATCAGTTGTTTTGATGATCATTTGCTTGTTGATTGGATGCAGATAGTGTTATACTTACATACCTTTCATGCTTAGAATGTTGGTTTTGTAGCATGCATGCCATTGTCTTTGTGTGATTGATATGTCTGATTCTAGCTCATAATATCTTCCAGTGTCTAATCTCAATTTCGAGTTTAACTTAGATTGTTATTTGTTAAACAACAAACTGTTGTGATATATAAACATGGATAAGAGAAGTACACAGGACTTTGGTTTGCTATGGGAAGATTTTTCAGTATGGTTCGATATATTGTAGTGAGGAGGAAATGCTAGGTACAAGAAAATGTCCCAACTTTGACTCTCAACAGTGTCAAGCATGTAATTGGTTAGTCTTACACTTCCACATGTGGCTTGATCTCTGGCCATATCCATGTTTGACGCATTAGCTGCGAGATGGCCTTTGCTGTAGGGACGATCATGAATGAGCTAGGGTGCAGCCTGTTTTTAATTAATTTCTTCTGTAGTCGATTGAAACTTGAAGCAGCCAATGATTGTCATTAGTTGTGAAGGTTTGTAAATATGACCTGTTCTTGGAGAATTAGTGTCTCTCCATGGTTTGATGATGGAAGTGATTGCTGGTGGATCTACGTTTATAAACATGACATACTGTTACTTATCCAAAAAAAAAACATGACATACTGCTGTGGAAGAAATACTCATCTCCGATGTCAGTTGATAAGGGAGAAGGGTTTTGTTGCTTTGTTCAGAAAGGTTACCAAGGTTTATAAACTTTTCATCGACTAATAATCACCTCTTGTGTTTATTGATGATGGACATTTGCTCTAGTATAAAGGTTGGAAACTGTATGTACATTCTCGAAGGAGAGAAATGTCAAATGATCTGTAGAATCTCAATTGCGAGAAGTGGTGAACACAGACGTTTGGAAATTATATATATATATATATATATATATATATACACACACACATATATATGAAGGTTTCCCAACAACTTTACCTGAGGTTAAAGACATTTCCCCAACTTTCTTTCTATCCATTTATCTTACTTTTTTTGTCGATTAAAAAACCTAACTCCTAACTCCAATACCAAGTCACAAAATTTAGTGAATACCATAACACTCTAAATTATGTAGAGCAAGTCTCGTACTTAATTCGTAAAATGGAGCTCCACTCTCTTATAGTTTAATCCATGAACACACGATGAATTAGATAAGAAGGATTCATCTTACAAAAAATAACCGTATAACCATTTTACTTAAGTTTTTGCGAAAAATGCAACATCCATGAGATTTTTGTTATTGGTATATGTGAAGAAGCCAAGCTTGTTTGACAAATGAATTAGCTTTATGGAACTGCTTTTTTGCCATTTGTCCGGCCTTAACTGAGGCTAACTTTTCATGTTCCACAATGAGCTTCAATACATTTCGATTATGAATAGCTTGATCCATTTAACAATATGAATACGGGTGATGGATGGTTTCTTGGAAAATACGGCAGTGATTCAGAATTCGGTATAGGCGGGGTTACTCTGAAGCCAGATTTCAATACATTTCAGTGACTTATTAGCTTAGATCTTAGTTTGAAATATTATGCTCACTTGTAAGTTATAACATGTTTTGTTGAGTTTTGTTAAGTTATATGTATTTTATATATTTTTCATTAGTATTCTTTTTTAACGCCTTTCTGCCTTAAATATGGACCTATCGCCTTTTTAATAGGGGTGATAATGACTGACACGACACGATAGCACGAACCAACATACACGATTATAAAACACAATTATAGAGACAAATGACACGATAAGACTAATACGACACGAAATGAAACACAACACGAAAAACACAAAATTATTAATATATTCAAAATAATAGTTAATGTTATATTTATGATCAAATTAAATATATAACATTAAAAATACGATAGTAAGACACGAACACAACACGATAACACAAATTACCACTCCAACTTTTTAACGCCTCTCAACTTTGAGAACTATGACATTGAGGCTTATGATCTTAAAGTAGGGGGCAATGGTAGATTTTCATTTTCTAGTTAAGCCAAATCTAGTGAATGTCTTTCTTCCAGGCTTAGTGAGACCAGCCTATAGTGATAACTCAGGTTAGAGGCATTGGATAATTTAGGAATATGGAAAGTTGCACACTAGGCTCTCTCCACAAGCAAGCGTCCTAGATGGAGCATTAGGCTTTAGCCCTGCCCAATAAGCAAGGGAGCAACATGACTTGTGGGAATGATCTTGTTGATATTGGTGCTTCTTACATCGATAGAGCTTGGAATCGTAATTGGGCATTGGACATCCATGCTTGTATTGCAGCCGGGCTTACAGATGGGAATGTCCAAAGTTTAGGTTTCGTAACTCGATGTTCAAAAAAGTGATTTCAAACACTACCCAGTTGAATGGGTTTTGAACTTTGAAGTGCCACTTTGAACTGGGCATCATTTCAGACACCATCACAATAGTTTTCAAGTCTATATACATGCCACAACTCATCACACTAAAATCAATTTCACCACAAAATACACAGAAGCATTTCATGACCTTTCTCCCTTTCACCTTCTTCAAATGACCAACAAGAAAAAAAAAACCTAAAATGAATATATAACTAGAAAGCTTACAATTAAAGCACATGCCTAACATGTGTCCTGCTAGAGAGTTCTTAGGAAGAAATCATCAGGCAGTTGTGATTGGTGAAGACAGATAATGACAATGCCAATATTTGGGAGAGAAAAGTAAAGACCTGATAAAACGGGAAGTAGCAAAAAGTAAGTAGAGAACTCATCCACATTGTATCCTTCCAAATATGAATTCATATGTTGATCACAAACAAAAACCAACAGCATACAGCTCTACCAAAACCAAGGTTCTAATGAAATAGACTCAAGAAATCCAAATCAATTCTAATAAAGTTTCCCGTCTAGAAGATAAGTTCATGAGGCTTCATGCCTGCCTTGAGTGAAAATCGAGCAGCCAAATAAGTTTTCAGGTCTGGAACGCTCTCAATTGATTTTATCAATGTTGCATCCACTGATTTCTGATCATCCTTCTTGTCTTGTGGGAGTACATTCTTTTCCTATAAGCACAGGAAAAAAATATTAACAAATTGAAACATGGAGAATCTTTGATGATGGTAAGTCGGCAAGAGTGAAATCTACAACAAACATGGACAAACCTCTTTGTCTGCTTCAAAGAACTCCCCTTCTCCTTTCTTCTTCTTCTTCTCAACTTGCTTTGAAAAGTACTTGTCATCAAACTTCTCCACATTAACACCAGTGATGTCAACCTTGGTTGAGGTAGCAATCACGTAAGACTGGTTGACACGCCTCAAAGGCACACCATTAATCTTGAATGGTCCTATGGCAGCAAATACAGTGAAACAAAATGAAAGGCTTTCTTCAACATATAGCTCTATATTGCCACCTTCCAATATTCCCAAGCAATATCAATAACAAGAGAGGAAATAAGGAAAGATGAGGAATCTTGGTGGGGGAACTAAGAGAGCAACAAAGACTAGGGAAAAAAAAGTCGGACCATCACCAGACTTGTAAATTATTGTCTTAAATTGTGTAGAACAAGTCGTAACCATTAAATTAATCAATAAAAGGCAGAATGAGGTGAAGTACCTGCCAAAGACAGGTAGCAAGAAAAACATGATCAATAGACTCAGAGCTGACAAGGCAAAAATTGCAGAAGGAATGGACTCCTAGGTGGATCCTCTTATATTATTATTTGGACTATTTGCCCGGTAAATGAAAGAATATCTTACTTATATGCAAAGACCTCTTCCATCTGGTAAACAGATCAAAGGGTTACTCTTCTACTGAAAGATTTGCATTTCCTAATCAACTGATAACTCAATTATCAAACCACGAAACAAAGCTGAAGAAAATATGATCTAATGCTTGAAAACTTGAAATTTTGAGCAGTGCTAAATAGTAACCTATGTTTTCCCAAAAATTAATCACTAAAAGAGCCTTAAAATAAGAGAATAACAAACGAATATGAACCCCTCCCTAGAAACAAAAGGCTTCTAACAATATCTTGACAAATGCATAATGCATTATACTATAATCAGATATTACCACAAACGCAGCTAACCACAAATTACATACATTCAGTAAACATAACCATAACCCATTAAAAAGAAATCAAAGTAAATTGATAGAATACAATTAAACAAAAAATAAATAGATTAAACTTACCAGTAACCAAAAGCAACCCAGATGTGAGTTGTTTCAAAAACACAACTCTCTTTCCCTTGAACCTTCCAGCCAAAATAATCAACACTGTTCCTGGTGTAATGCTTGCCCTACAAAAATTACATACATATAGATCAATAAACTTCTCAATTCCATCTCCAGTAACTTCAGAGTTTGGGGCAGTACCTGAGCTTTGTGGGCTTGGCCTTTCGTTTGTTCACAAGAGGCTTCTTGACATCATCGGCGGGGTAATACTTGGGTGACTTGACGGCAGCAACGGCCTCAGCGGGCTTCTTTTCATGCTTAGGGAAAACGCCGCCGTTTTTGGCCTTGATGGCCCAGAGACCCCTCTTGTGATACATCTTTGAGCGCGAGTATTTTCCGACACCCCGAATCAGATCCGGGTTCCGGCTAACGTTCGGAGTTTTCCTAGGCGCCATTGATTTTCAATTTTCTCTCCCCTCTCACACACTCTCTCGCCTTCGCTGCGGAAATGGGAACGGAAGGAGAAAGACGGAGATAAAAACCCTTTGTAGAAACCCTAATTGGTTATGTGCGGGCTTTGTAGATGTTTTAATAAAGCCCAATTTCTTTGAATGTGATTTGGTGGGCTTGTTTGCTTCTTAATTTTTTTAGGAATAATTGTGGGCTGATTCTCTATTATGAAATTATAACTCCTGCAGTGTCCTTGTTTTTCTTGAACATCTTAAGTCAAATTTTGTTAATTTTTTCTTTAAATGTCCCTCTTTCTCCTACCATCTACCCTTCTCCAAAATTCCATAGCCATTACCTGACAAACTTCCCCGTGGCACTGGACGTCCCCCCTCTTTCCTCACTACAATTCCTTCTTCTTGGTGTGTCTCTTATAACTCAACACCTTCATTCAATTGCTCCATGTTTTCAACTTTACATCCAACACCTTCATTCAATTGTTACATGTTTTCAACTTTACACCCAAATTGATTGATCTTGTCGAGAGTTGAAGCCAAGACATCATGATTATAGTTTCATATTTGAATCTATCCATTACGGCTACTACTGCTATATATTATCCAACAAGTAATTATGCAAGAAAGCTTGTACTTGTAGCACAAGTCTCACTGCCGGTGATTTGTCTTTAACAAAGAATTCACATCAAACTTATGACACGGGCGTCGTAAGCTCCGATGTTGGCATCGTAAGCTCCAAAGGGGATCTCCACCGCTTTCATGTTCGTAGAGCTATGTCAGATGATAATAAGGGGTCAATCTCTACGTCCATTCACTCCACCGCTTTCATGCTTGAAGGATTGAGAAGAGACAAAGAATCCATATGTCTTCGGATAAAAGAAAAGTAAGAGGTTCATATACTTTTTTTTTTTTGATTGAATGTTCAGGGCATTGAGACGGAATAGAAAACAAAAGATAAGAGATGGATCTGACTTCCTCATTCAGAGGTTAGGTAGAAAAATCTCTCAAGTGAGGAATTATTTAGTCATAAGATATTTGGAACCTGGGTTGGAAAGAAGAAGGTTTTTGCAAATCAAGGTTGGGTTATTTTATTTAAAAAAATTGATTTTTTGATGCACAAATTGGAAATGAATTTTTTTTTACAATTCTAGGTACATTCCTCGCCTTCTCCCCTTCTTAGATGCTCGTTCAATGCCCAAAGTTTTGAGCGATTCCCAATGTTTTTCCTTGCGATGTCCAAATTTAGGTAGTGACTTTTGCATTGCGATGCCCAAAATTTTGAGTGATTCCCAATGTTTTAAGCGATGCCCAATGTTTTCATTGCAATGCCCAGATTTGGACAGTGACTTTGTGCGCATGTCTTTTATTCATTAAAGGTATCTTCGATATTTTACCCCAAAAAGTGTATTTTAGTGATTGAATAAAAAGAAAGTGGACTTAAGAGGTTATAATATCATCCCATGGGACAGGCCTGGTTATTACCCTAATTTTTATTAGACAAATTTCAAGTGGGTATAATTTTAGAAACATGTTTTCATCTAGGTCCATCAATTTTTTGGACATTTCATATAACTACAAATTGGTTACCAAATGATAAAAATGTCATTAATGAAGACAAATCTCATCCGGCCTAAAAAAAATAAAAAAATGCTGATGCCAATGGTAGTCATCATGATTGTTTTCACAGTTTATTCAAGCAAAAAAAATTCAAAAATGATGATACCAATGGTAGGCATCAGGACTGTTTTCACAGTTTATTCAAGCCAAAAAAATTCAAAAAAATTGATGTCAAGGCTTGGCATCAGGACTGTTTTCCTAGTTTATTCAAGTTCAAAAAAATTCAAAAATACTGATGTCAAGACTTGGCATCAGGATTGTTTTCATAGTTTATTCAAGTCAAAAAAATTCAAAAATATTGATGCCAAGCTTGGCATCAGAACTGTTTTCAAAACAAACAAATCCAATAATGCTGATGCCAACGACATGCATTAGGTTCCTGATGTCAAACCCAGGCATCAGGTTATTACCAAACCCAGGAATCAGGTTGTTGATGCTAAACTCAGGCATCAGGTTACGACCAAACACATGCATCGGGTTGTTGATGCCAAACCGGTGCTGGTCCACTCATTATATCTTTCACGAAGTCGCATTCGTCCCTGTTCTTCTTTCACTTCAGCCTATCTTCTCCCTTCACACCTTGAATCCTGGAGCGTGGTTGATTTTGTGAAAAAGAAAAGGTGGTTGTTCATCCTTCACGCACAGGATCCGTTTTTCTCTCTCTAGTCAGCTGGCATCATCGTCCAACCCCGATCTTCAACCATCACTTAGCTTCTCCATCTGTCTTCTTCTCCGACGAAGCCTCCTCTTCTTTCTAAATCGCCGGTCTCCATCCTCACCGCCATCTCCCTTTTCTCTCTCCCCTCCGTTCAAACCCAGCCGCCATCAGTCATCTCTGCTCCATTCATCCTCTTCGGCGAATCAACAGCTTCAACCGTTACCGCCCGCATGGCAGGGACCTCTCTCTCTAAGATCGTTATCCAAGCATCATTAATTCCCACCTTCTCAATCTTTATATCCTCCATTATTTCTCAACAATTGGCCCATGTTCGTGCCTCATCTCCTGGCACAGCTCCCAGCATCATCCATTCTTCACAGCAGCCAGTGTCGTCTTCGGTCACCGCCATCTCCGCCCCTTCATCTTCTCCCTTCATAGTCGTCCTCGTCCCTCTCACCTCTGTTCAAAGAATATGCTGGAGCGTGGTTGATTTTGTCTAGGCGTGGGTGTATGTTTGTTGGATAGAGATGGATAACAGAGAGAATTGAGAGATAATGGAGGCGACAGAGGAAGGTGGGAGGAAAGGGCATTGACGTACTTTCGCCCCAAAATCGTACCTAAAAGATATGTCCAAAAAATAGCTGGATTTATTTGAAAATATGTTTTAAAAGATCTACCATGCTTGTAATTTGTTCATTTTTATATTCAGACTGGTTGAGACCATTTTAGGCAATTTGTGCCCTCTCCCATAATAAGCCCACATTTGTGTGCGTATAATAGTGGGTTGTTTGTTTTTAAGCCTTTCAAGTTTCAATATATAAGTTGGGGAGTCAGGTGATTTGTGAACTTACTCTACGGTTTTGCTCAAATTCATTTGTCAAAATAAACGAGCCAAGCCCAATTCTGATCTTTAAACTCGCAAGCTTGGCTCGATTCATTTCTAAATAAGGATGATAATCGGGCCGGTCCCCTGTGGAGAAAATATAATCGTTAAAGCACACTTTTGGAGGGAAAATAACGAATATACCCTTAATGAAGGAAAGACGCACGAATAAAGCCACAACTCAAATTTGGGCATCGCAATGAAAAACATTAGGCATCGCTCAAAATTTTAGGCGTCAAATGCAAAAACAACTGCCCAAATTTGGGCATCGCTCCAAACATTGGGTGTCGTTCATTTTGGGCAATGCAACCTAGGTTTATTGAGATTATAATGACTTGGTATATATCATGAAATTCGATTCTATAGCGATAATTCATATTTGATCAACTTTTGGAGTCCTATGTGTACTGTGATTGCTACATTCCAACAACGCAACAATCGAAGCCAACGATGCAACCATCAAAGCCAACGACGCAACAATTGAAGCAAACGACACAACAATTGAAACAAACGACACAACAATCGAAGCATACGACGCAACAATTTCACACAACCTAATCTTAACCTCGATCTCGATCCCGTCGCCTCTTTCTCATACAATTTCACACACACTCACACATCGAACGACAATCAATTTGTTTTTTTTTTGTGGGGCTCTAAAGCATTTCATCTCAAAAGCAATTGTTAGATGGTCACATTTGTTTCTATAATAAAGAAACAAAGAAAACGGAAGGGAAGACTTCGATAGTTAGACGTATTCTTCATGGAGGAAGTTCGAAGAAGAAAGATTCAGGTCAAAGGCTCGCCAACAAATCAATCCACCATGTAAGAGATTAAGATGTCCATCTCTTTTCCTTATCTCTGTAGCTCAAATCTTATTTATTGGTTTTCTCTTTCTTAAACCCGAAATGGGCTCACTTCCGGCAGAGAAAGAAAGTACGATCTTTCGGGAAAATCAGGTAGCTCAAACAGAGAAATGAATGAATAATGAAAGAAGAAACTGAGTTGCTCTCCCATTTCTTAACTCGTTGAAAACGACGATAAGTATTTTATAAACAATTTTATTAAAATGGACTTTAGCTGTTATATAAGAAAAATAGGGTAATGAAGCGATTATAATTTCACAAAAGGGAACCAACCTGCAATTATTCTTATAAATAATTGGAATAAGATACCTATGATCTTTTTTGCAAAAAAAATTGTGAAACATGTGGCTATATAATTCAGACTAGATTTTGTGTCCGTGCCTATGACATGACGTCAGTTTGGGACTTCATCAAAGTATGGAGCAAACAGTATTTAAATAAATGAATATATGCTTGAATTTTGTAATGGTCGGATCAATGAAAATTGTACGAAGAAAAAACAAATTTTATTGGCTTCAAAATTTGTGACCCATCATGTATCAAAAAGAGTCTAATGTTTCCGATTATCGCGACATACAGGGTACTTTAGACAAAAGTCTTTTTATAATGGATATGTTCAACAAAGGAAACTAAATGGGTGAAACTCACAAAATAGCTAATTTAACTCAAATGCATGAAAACTAACAAAATTAACACCTCTCGGTAATCCAATTAAAACAATACGATCATCCAAAAGTGGTAGAAAGATTTTAAAGTAACTTTTGTAAGCAAAAGCAATAATCAAATATTGCTATTTAAGAAAAAAATTGACATGTAGAAACAATATTTTATTGTTTTCTCAATAATAACAACTTAAACTTCTTTTGGAGGCTCTTATTTCATAACAATGACTGGTTTTGAAATGCGAGATGCAATAACTTTTTCCAGTATTTTCACATACACATGAAATAAAGAAGATCCAAACAGATTGATTTAACTATATTTAACTACAATCTTCCAAAACATCATAAAACCCGTCATCCATAATTTTGTACAACAATGTAAACCCCAATCCCGATTATCATATTCTGATACCTTTATATACCTAGTAATAAAATGGATTTATCATTTTATGATATTAAAATGTACTTCATAGATTTTTATGCAAACATGTACTCCCTCTGTTCCAAAATTATTTTCATGTTTAACACGACATACTGGTTATAAAAATAAAAATTGACTTGATATTAATATTGGTAGAATGTGTAGTATTTTTTAAAATTAATGTGCATGTGGCCCATAATTAAAATATGAATAAAAAATATGAGTAAAATAATAAAAATGGTATCCAAAAAAGGAAAGTTAGAAATACGATAAATTATTAGGGACGGATGAAAAATGAAATCAAAACAATAGTTTTGTCCAAGTATTATAGTAGTAGAATATCAAAAGCTTGCTCAAAATCAAGAATATATTGAGTTAATTTTGGTATCATTCATGTTTGTCTTGTAGTTTGGCAGCTCTACTAAGACCATCTCCAACGTTGTACCTCAAATTTGGTTAGATTTTATCCTAAATTTGGTCTATTTTAGCACCAAACACTATTCCAACTCCAACCTATAATCCCAAATCTCTCCACAAATAGAATATTTCTTAGCATATTCTATTTTTATTTCTTTTACTTTATTTATCAACATGTATATTAATTTTCTATTAACCTTTTAAATAATTATTATTAAGATTGCACAATTAATAATTTTAGAATATTAAATAATTTTATAATTATAATATTATTTACATCATAAATAATATTTTTAAATTAGTAATTTTTTTAACTAAGTTGAAGAAATATAATTTAATAAACATACAAGCACTTCAAAATAATAATATAATAATATTTTATTTATTTATTTTTATATAATATATACAAATAATTGAAAAAATGTTAATTAATTATAAATTATTGAATTAAAATGTTTAATAATTTAAAATACATAATATTATTATTATTTATATTATCTAATATTAGATATTTATTAGTTTTTAATACATTTAAATTAAGAATATCATATTATTAACAATTTTGAGATTTAATAATACATTAAAAATTAATATATATCATAGGTCTCCACCAATACCAAATTTGGGGTATGAATAGTGCAACCCCAAATTTGGGGTAGAACTATTCACTACCCCAAATTTGGTAAAGGGTTTAAGGGTAGGTTGGAGTGGTTTGGACCCCCAAAATTGAAGAAAAAGGGTATGGGTTGGAGATGCCATAACACAGTCGCACACACATCTTGATACTTGAGGGAGATATACTGATATAGTAATTCATAGGGAAAATTGTGAGCCGTTTTAGTTCACTATAATATTATCAAATCGATAAAATGTATTTTTAATGTATCGCGATGATAAATGTATGCATCATTTGATATCAAACGATTGATTAACTTGACTTTTTCGCTAATTCATAACATAGAGATTTGAATTTGGTCAAGCAAGTGTGGATATGGAGAGTGGGCCTTGAGTGAATGAAATCATGTCTTTCTCAACTTGGAAGGTCTTTGGTGCATTGAACTTAACTTTGGGAGGTTAGCTCATATTTCCTTTGTTGTAGTCAATTTATATCACCTTCAAAGCAATTTCAGGATGAGTAAGTTTAATTATATATGAGACCATTTTATGGATGCTAATTTATAAGACGACGTTATACTCTCTTACAACTCAGTCCATTAACACATGATGAGTCGAATCAGAAAGATCCGTCTAACAGAAAGTATCCATAATACCATATTTTATAAGTTTTTTTCTTTTTAGGAATAGATACGTTCGACATTCATAGAATTCAACATGCTATTATATCTTCCCCATGGCATGTTTCTTATAAAAATCAGTAATCATACTAATTTTCTTCTTTGGCTAAGAGATAATCACCATTTGCATGCACTCGTGATTTAGTTCATCGGTTGAAGTTAAGATACAAGAGATTGAATGTTGCGTGATCAGTAAGATCAACATGTCATTCATTTTTCCTTTATGATTTAAGGTTTTTGTAATAGCATTGCCATGAAAGTTGGGGTTGAATCTATTGAGAATATTTGAAGATCTGGGTAGATTTCAAGACATGAAAATTAATTCGTATAACTTGAATTTTCGCTAATTCATAACATAGAGATTTGAATTTGGGCAAGCAAGTGTGGATATTAGGGTTGGCAAAAAGTCCCGTTTTTCCGTCCTGACCCGACACCCGTCCCGACATTTCTTGATCCGACATAATCCCGATCTCGACTTTGTCGGGATTTTTCCCGTCCCGACTTATTTCGGGACGTGATTCGGGAAATATATCAATTCCGTCGGGATTTCCGACCCATCTCGACAATTTTTTATTATTATTATTTTTAATTTTTTTAAAAAAATTTAGTTTTTTTTTAAAATTTTTAACTTTTTTAATATTTTGAGTGTGTACTGTTGCCAAGCCAAGAGACTATTTTTCAAACAATATCTATTTTGTGCTTGCTGAAATTATTTAATGGTATTTGTTAAATTTATTTTCACAATATTATGGTTTTTTTATCTATCAAATTTATGCACTTAGTGCAACTCTTCTCATGCGAGTGAGGGATGCATTTTGTTCATAATGACAAATTCATCAATACCCACCATTAAGTAAATATTCAAGTAACTTGTAAATATAAAGTCTGAAATCTTAATCATGATGGAAACATTTTAAAAATATTTTAGTGTCAGATATAATGTTCATAAATATTATAGTCGGGATTACGAGATTTTTATCTCCCGAACTGTCGGGATCCCGACACATCGAAAACGGGATCAGAAAGAAAATTAAAATCCCGAATTCTATCGTGACGGGATCGGGATAAGGCTAATCGGGACGGGTCCCGTCCCGATTTCACCTCTAGTGGATATGGAAAGTGGGCCTTGAGTGAATGAAATCATGTCTTTCTCAACTTGGAAGGTCTTTGGTGCATTGAACTTAACTTTGGGAGGTTAGCTCATATTTCCTTTGTTGTAGTCAATTTATATCACCTCAAAGCAATTTCATGATGAGTAAGTTTTATATGAGACCATTTTATGGATGCTAATTTATAAGACGATGTTATACTCTCTTACAACTCAGTCCATTAACACATGATGAGTCGGATCAGAAAGATCCGTCTAACAGAAAATATCCGTAAAACCGTATTTTATAAGTTTTTTCTTTTTAGGAATAGATACGTTCGACATTCATACAATTCAACATGCTATTATATCTTCCCCATGGCATGTTTCTTATAAAAATCAGTAATCATACTAATTTTCTTCTTTGGCTAAGAGATAATCACCATTTGCATGCACTCGTGATTTAGTTCATCGGTTGAAGTTAAGATACAAGGGATTGAATGTTGCGTGATCAGTAAGATCAACATGTCATTCATTTTTCCTTTATGATTTAAGGTTTTTGTAATAGCATTGCCATGAAAATTGGGGTCGAATCTGTTGGGAATATTTGAATATCTGGTAGATTCCAAGACAAGAAAATTAATTCGTTATATTTTAAGAGATGCTTTCAACCACCAGTTATGAAACTACGAATCACAAGGGCATTTACTGAAAAATCTCTCTCAGGATACAATAGATTGTGTATTGACTCGAAATGTGATATTTCGAATCAAACAAGCACTCTTTGTTATTTATGAAAGTCTGATGATGCTCGAATTACTAATTTATTAAGTGTATGTGTTTGATAATTCAAACACCTTATATAATGGAGTTGAGATCCTTTGCGAAGACAAACTGCCAGCGATCTGACCGGACATGTTGATTCCCGTTTCGTTGTGCAGTATATTGCGTTTGACGAATAATTATGATTTAACACAATAACAAATATATTATATTTATATTTAAATTTAAATAAATTTGAAATTGTATAAAAGAATCAAGACAACTGATTTGTTCCAAGTCTAGGGTTTCCATTCTCTTGTAAAAGTTGACTAGATCTTCATGCTTGTGCTTATGACACGGTGTCGATTTCGTCAATTGAAATGACAGTGTCTAAATAGAAGGTGCGATTTAAAAAAAAAATGTTACAGTTGATAGGTACATTGCTTCAAGTGATAGTTGAGGGAATGATGCTTTATAAGGCGTGACTATGCAAAAGATTAATCGCAGTATGTGACTTTATAATGTGAAGATAAAATATAAGGAGAAGAAAAATGGGTGACTGATCATAATATTAATTATAGGGGTGACTTGTAATAGGAAAAAGAAAATAGGGAGTTAAAAATGGATAACTACTTACACATGTGAATGTGAGAGTGAATGTCAATCGTTAATTTTTTTAAGATAATTTAATCTCAATCTCTAAATAGCCCTAATCAATTTCACATGTGCCAACCAAACTATTTTATAATATAGATATTAATGGCATCCTATCGTTTACCAAAAAAAATGTCATATATATGAAAAACATTAATACATATAAAATATTTATTGTTACATTGATTGTATTCGCATGCATTGAAAAATATGCTTTATATACGAGTACCTTTGTCGAAAAATAACGTTATTATTTGAGTAAGTCTCTTGTAAGCCACTAAAATTATTTTTAAAAAAAAATTTAACTTTCAAACGAGACTCTTTGCAGGGAACGAAGGGAGTTTAATATTGGGGGAAATATTAAAAAAATACTGTCAATTTTTTCTTTGAAATGACTTAAAAAAGAAATATTTTTTTAAGGAACGGAAGTGGGTGTGGGTGTAACTTTCCCGACACCACTTGAACCGCGTTAGCAGAATGTTCTAACACATCATAATTTTTTTAAAACTTTTCAATGATAATATTGCTTCATCTTCATGGTTCAATGCATATATTTGGAGTTGTTGAAGGTTGATATTATCTACAATTTAGGCTGCTGTGAATGTGATCATTAGCAAGTTTGATTACAATGGATATTGATTTACACTAATCATTATTAGAGCTATGTATTAGAGATTAGATTATAATTATACTGTATGAGTTTGGCTAATACTCGACAAAAAGTCTACTATTTCATTCTGTATTATTAGGGTGAAAAATAACCGTGTGTTATTTCTCCCACTTTGATCGTATTTTATTTCATTTAGAACACATGTTGTTATTGCCTTTCTAGGTAATTGCACGGAAGTTTGGTCATTACCTTCTTTAAGGACTCTAATATGACAATCATTATCTTGTAGGATTAGAGGTTTATTTCCTTAATAATTCTTTTCTAATCCTAGCATTGTCTTGTTGAGTTGTTTTCTTAGTGGACAAGTTTCCTAGGAGCTCTATAAAAAAAAAGATCAGCCTTGGACATTGTAACCTCAAACAGAGAATTTTCTGAGAGAGTTTTAGACGAAGAAGTGCTGTCATGAAATCAATGAGCCACCCAATGATACATCATCAGAAGACTCATCAATTTCGCTGTTCATTGTTTTAGTCCACAGTCTTCGTGATCTTGTGATTTATTGATGCATTCAAGAGTATTTTGCATAGATTAGATTTATCTTATCACTTAAGAGTTTTCGTAATGATTTTTACTCTTTAAATGATTTGTTTCAATATTGTAAGCAATTGCAATATTTTATTATAGTGGAAGTTTTGTCATGAGGCATCGTCTACAAGTGTTTTACTTGTAGACATAAATTATAGCTTGGTGTCACTCTGTTTGATTCGTTTATTATTTATTTCGCTGTTCTTTCTATTTGATGATTCATGAGATGATGTATCATTTGATACGTCATCACTGATTATTTCAGCAAAGTTTTGTTTCCTTCTTGAATCCTAGCTACATATATAACATTTCATTTGGTATCAGAGCCTACGCTTAGCCTTACTAAGTGACAGTTTTGTTGTAGTAATGATGGATTCTCAAAGTATTTCAGTTTTTCAACCTTCTACTCTTGATTTGATTAATTATTCGAAATGGAAGGATAAGATGTCGTTCTAAATCAAATCCATTGATGAGCAGTACCCTAAACCTTGAGTATGTTTAATGTCGTGCATGTTCAGAATATGGTCATTATACAAATCAATGTGTCAACACGTTATGTGAAAAGGGTTTGAATTTGAATTTTATCTCTACTATTAGTGATAGTAAAGAAGAAAAAGATGTGGGAGATTTGATTACATTTTCTGTTTTAGAAGAAACAATCGCTCTTCATGAAAATAATAACGAATCAAACAGAGTGACACCAAGCCATATATGCTCATGATATAAATTGGCACTAACTCATCCACCCATTTAAGCACATTGCCCATATAGACACCACCCATGTCCGTCCATATCCACCCATTTACCACCTCTAACTATAATATTGCGGCAGTCCTTAAAATGAAAAATAATAGATGAAGCTTGTTATGCTTTTTCACTTTGCTAATTTACACTCTTTCCTATTTTCTTATTTCACATGTTGAATTTTTTTAAAGTGTATCTTTTCGTGTTTATAACTTCTTCAAATTATACTGAAATTATTATTAATTTTAGAAATAAAACTATTTTCAATGGGAATATTATTTTTCGACAAATAGCATATTGAGTTAACCCACACAGTAATTGTTTGGTTCGCAAATGATTATTCTATTTCATATAGCTATAGAACAAATTTCATTTTATTAAAAAAACTAGGTTATTACCTGTGCGATGCACGGTTGACTTAGCGTTGTTTCTAAAACTTAATTTTGTAAATAAAATTTACAAACTATTTAAATAAATCAACAACATCAAGATGTTTTTTTTTAAAGGTTGGAGGAGACATTAGACCGTACCTCAATCCTTAATTTTTTTATTATTTTTTTTTATTGGTGAGGTTTTGAACACCCGACCTCTCGGGGTGCCTCTGGTAGGGCTTGAATACTCAACCTCTCCGTTAGGATAAGTGAGTAGCTAAATAGTTAAGTACCAGAGTGCCTCTGGTAGGGTTTGAATACTCAACCTCTCCATTAGGATAAGTGAGTAGCTAAATGAGGCCTTTAGATAAGACTTTAACAACAACGATGTCTCTGAAGAGGTAACGATGCCTCTGAAGAGGTTTAAACACCCGACCTCTCTACTGAGAGTTGTAAAGTCCAGGGTGTTTCTAGTGAGACTCGAACACACAACCTCTCTGTTAGGAGAAGTGAGCAGTACCAGTTGAGCTAGAGCTCGTTGGTAACAACATCAAGATGTCCACATAATTAATAATTAATTAATTAATAAAAAGGGTGAGATCACACTCAATCATCAAACCGAAAAATCATGCGAATTTTGTAGATAGAATTTGCAGGCTATTTTGTAGTGTTTGTTTGTGGTGTTGGTGGAACACGTTTAATCAAATTGAATAAAATCTATTTTAAAAAATATTCTACCATGATAATTAAGGAGTCCTAATCAAATATTAAACTTGTCTAAATCAAATGCAATAAATGATAAATAAAAAAAACTTTTACCATGAAAATTAAGGAGCTTTAATAAATTGAAACAAATCTAAATCAAATATGATAAAATCTATCCATAAAAAAAACTTTTATCACGAAAATTTAAAATATTAATCAAATGAAACAAGTTAAAATAAAATGTGATAAAGTTAGTTCCGGCTTGAAATACCATCAACCATTACTTGAAAGCCCGCACGGCCAATCCTCAAGATACCTATGCGGCCATTCCCAGAAAATTTGAATATATTCTAAATGGTATACGGGGACATAACATAATCCTAAATAGCATACCCATTGTCTACTTAAAATAGCATACCCTTGACAACATAATGGTAAGACTTTATTGTATTTTTTCCTTGGTTCTAAAATCGGCCTAGGCGTTACCAAGATGCTTAGAAATTTGATAAATTCTGAAAAAATCGACTAGGTGCTCTAAGCCCGCCTAGGGGCCGATTCGATTATATATATATATATATATATATATATATATATATATATATATATATATATATATACATACACACTAGTACACTTATTCATGTTGATGGTACGGCGCCAGTTTATGAATTTATCAATAAATGAAGCAGATAATGTGAAAATGAATTAATATTTACTTATAATTTGTCTAAGTTAATTATGATAACAGTTAAAAAGAAAAAAAACAAATATTTCAAATTACAAAACTTACGATTTTTTTAAAATTTATTTGTATACGAAATTGCAGGCCAGAAAAAAATTAAATTGATTAAGTTAATTACGATAGCAATTAAAAAGAAAAAAAATAAAATAAAAATATTCAAAACTTAGACATAAATTAAATTGGGATTCAGTTTCAAAAAATAAATTGATTAAGTTAATTACGATAATAGTTAAAAAGAAAAATAAATAAATATTTCAAAATTACAAAACTTATGATTTTTTTTGCATAAAATTGATTAATTAATTAAAATATCGAAAAGAAAAGGGACGTAGATTTGGTGGAGGAAGGATTAGCGGCCACTAGTGAATAGTGGGGGAGTTGAGAGAGAGAGGGGTAGTTGCTTGGCCGTTCGCATGTGAAATTGGGCGGCAATTATGATCATAAGATTTCCGTAAATGAATCAATCTTAGCCCTGAATAGACTTTGTCAATTGTGAGCGTGCGACTATGAATTGTATTGTATTATAGATATATATATATATATATATATATATATATATATATATATAATTATAATTATTTTAACATTTTAGCCGAATAATGTTATTTTAGGCTTTAAAATAATTATAATAATAAATATTAATTTCAAATTATTAAATTATTGTTGTAAATTTGTAATTTGTTAACTGACCAATGGACAATTAAGTTATTGAATATTTTTGTAATATTTTAAACCTTGAAATTTAAATATCTGATTTTTACTTTTAAAATTTAATATTATAAATTAATTATTATTTTTAAAATATTAGGTGATATTTACTATTAATATATATTAAAAAATAATGATTAATAATTATATTATAATAAAAAATATATTAAAAATCGAATGTTATGTTTTATTTCTAGGCGCAATTTCTAGGCCCTCGTCAGGCGTCTTAGAAGCTAAGCTGATGTTACCTTCTACCCACCTTACAATTTTAAAACATTGATTTTTTTCTCTTTCCCCAATTATTATTATCAATATTTCTTTCTCCAACCTACACGCGGGAGTGTTTTTGCAAAGGCACCGCCTGCTTTGTGTGCATGTAGAGGCCTGGATCAGATCCACTAGCCAAAGATTCAGCCATCATTTCTAGAGTACATATGGCGTAAAATGGAGTACATATGGTGTAAAATCCAAGGTTCTAAAATCGTTAGGTGGTTGTTAGGTGGTACATTAGCGCCAAGTGTTCATAGAATTAGTCGGAGTGTAATTGAGATCTAGAATTAAGATATAATAATTTTTTTTTTGATAATTTACATCAAAATCAAACATATTGATTATAATTTTTTTTATTTTTATTTTTATCATTTTATCAAACAATTATCTATATTTGTAAAATGAATAAAAATATAAAAACCTACCACTAATCTCAATTCCCAACAACCCCAAAGCAATAAACCTGCCAAGTTTAGAACTAAAAACAAAAAAAATATTACTGCCCCTACAACCGACAATTTCACATATCCTCCTTAATCCCTCCTCATTCTAAATTCTGAGTTCCGAGACAGCCCCCTTCTCCTTCATTTTTTCTTCTTCTTCGTTCTTCTCTTTATCTGGCAGACCGGCAACCCATTTTTCTTTCTTTCTTTTTTTAGTCTCTCTCTCTCTCTCTCTCTTCGGCAGACCGACTCTCCTCATTTTTTCATCTTCCTAGATCTAACCTTTTAATTTATCCTCTCTCTCAGCCCATTGAATATCCACAAAATCAAACCCCTTTTATTTATACCTCCCTCTTTTCCTCACCATTACCACTCCTCATTTCTTCTCCGATCACCGCACGCCACAAAATTAAAGCTACAAAAATAAATTAAGGTCGATGGGGTTTGGCGTAGGCGCTGACTTAGCCGATTAGACAACGACTAAGAAACTCGTGACGGTGGAGAGGCGCCTAGCGCTTAGGCGGAGCTAAACGGAAAATTTTAGAATAGTGGTTAAATCTGTCATCATTAGTTCCTCAACAAGTAGGTTGAGCTCAATCATAATAGTAGTAACTTTCAGAAAAAGAAAAAAATGGATGAAATTCAGACCGGTCCATTTTTTAAAGTTTCTAACATCTTCAGTCTAGTTTTTTTTGTTTTTTTTTGTTTTTGTTTTTTTGCAACCAGAAAAGATCATTTTTAAACGCGAAAAAACTGCAATACTCTTAATGAGCAAGATTCGTGCTACGAATAAAGACGGGATGCACCGCAATTCACATATTTATATACCCGGTATTCAAGGTCTGTTTCATTACAATTTTGAACCGCGATGCAATTAGACTAGACATTTAAAACTATTTTGAATCGCAGTGCAAAAATATCAGATTAAATTGATGAATCGTGGTGCAAATAGACCGGATAACTAAACTATTGAATCGCGGTGCAAAAAAAAACAATAAAATTGATATATCGCGATAAAAACATTGATGAATCCCAGTGAAATTACACTACACATTTAAACTATTGAATCGTGATGTAAAAATTAATACAATAAAATTAATGAACCGCGGTGCAAAAATAATGACTCCCGTAGCGCGTCTACGGTTCATTAAGGATATCATAGTTATTTTGTCACCAAAAATGATTTTTTTCTGTTGAAAAAAAAGAAGGTATTTTGGCGATTAGAAGTATCAAAAAGTGGACCGGCCCGTAATTTTTTTTTTTTAAGTTAGATTTATTAGATTATCTTACAGATCCCTCATAATCCGTAAGACGAAGCTCCACACTTTTACAACTCAGCCCACCAATACATGGTGAATTGGGTCATGAAGATCTATTTTACAGGAACACCCTAAAATACTATATAAGACCTAGGTATTAAATTTATTAGTAGGAATCAATATAAGTGAGCTGCCCGGCCCAATTAGGCCCAAGCTAGGAGCCATGTGTCAATTGTGTAAATCTTCCGAGCAATCGAGCAAGCATGTCACACGAGCAACCAATCTCCGTTGTGGCCGGGATAAATGCTGGAGATTTTAATTATGCGAGCAATATGGATGAGCGAGCAATATAGCTCGATGGCCCCATGTAAGTCAAAATAGTCGAGGGCACTGATGCCCGAGCAATCCGATGCGCGATTGAGGGTGGTTACACCCGAGCAATAATCTCGACTATAAGCCATGATAGTTTCATGAAGAGTTGATGCTTGTCGGTGGGCGCTAATGCCAATCATGGGCGCTAATGCCAATCATGGACGCTAAGGCCAATCATGGGCAGTTATTCATGATAATGGACGCTATACCTCCGGATATAAAAGCCTAGGAAAAATTCGCGAGAGGTATGCGCAATCTATTTTCCCTAGCCTAAACTCTGTCAAATTGTGAACTCATTGTACTAATTCACACGGAGGGCTTTGCAGGAGTGCCCCCCGCCCGCTTCACTTTTCTTCTTTCTTTGCGAGTTGGGCTCTGAGGACTCGAAAGCACGTTGAAAGCCGTGTGCTTGGATTGGCCGCTTTTCAATGAGTCCAAATCTTCTTGGACACATCAGCAGTAGTCGCGGTGGATTACTTTACGAAGTGGGTGGAGGCAAAACCATTGGCGACCATAAGTGAGGTCAACGCTCATCGACTTTGTGGTACACGGAAAGCACATTTGGTGTCGGTTTGGTGTCCATGAAGCAATTGTGTCCGATCATGGGACCCGCTTCTGACAAGTTTACAAAGGCGTGCGAGCAAATGAGGGTGAAACATTGGCAGTCATCTGTGGCATATCCCCAAGGTAATGGCCAGGCAGAAGCTGCGAATAAACAAATTTTTGCATGTTTTGAAGAGGAATTTGGAGAAAAGGCCGAAGATGGGTGGACGAGCTACCTTCACCTTTGTGGGCAGAAGAACAACAAAGTGAGAGTCCAACCGGGGAAACCGTGATTTTCTTTAGCATACGGGTCCGATGCTATGGCTCCTAAGTGGAAATGTACTTGCCCACTCATGGGTTTTAAATTACAATGCCTGTTCTAATCACACACGAATGCAGCAGATTTGGACTTGTTGGAAGAAAAACTACTGAAGCTAAAATTAGGATGGCCAACTATAAGCAACGAAAGCAAAGGCTCACCACGATAAAGCGAAGTTCGTGGTCGATCATTTGTGGCGGGATTGGGTCCTCCTCGTGAAGATTGAGGCCACGGCCATCGAAATGAATGGGGAAGTTGTCACCAAACCGGGAAGGCCCTTTTAAGTTTCGAGAATTGTTAAGGAGGGCACCTACATGTTGCGAACGAGGATGGTGACGATTTAAAGCATCCATGGCATGCGGATCATTTGAAGAAATACTATTGGTAATTGATTTACAATATGTAATTCTTTGATCTTTTTCTTTCATGGTAAATGGCAATAATGAGGCTCAGTTGACTTTTCAACTTTATGTTTGAAATATGGCTTTTTTGAGTTGAATCTTTTCAAGTCTTTGATCGAGCATAAAGGTCTTTATGCTTGATCAAATTTGAAAATGTTTCAGTTGATCGGGTAGCCTTTTATAGCGAGCATAAAGGGCTTTATGTTCGTGAAGGAGGGTATCGAGTAAAAGCTAAGCTAAAATGTTGATCTTAGAGCGAGTGCTAAAAATGATGATCGCTTGAGAGCGAGTACAAGATGATTTTTGTTCAGCTAAAGATAATATGGGAAGCTCATTCGAAAACAAAGAAGTTAAAATATTACAGATGAAAAGTTAAATTGTTTTGAGACATGGCACGAAGCGTCGAAGGCCCAAGGGACCAAATAGCAAAGAAGCAGTTGTTCTCCCCGCTTGAAGCAGCTGGTTCTTCGGCATTTGTTGCAGTGGCATTCGAATTATAACTTCATCCTCAACTTGGTCTTCGGGCGCCGCTGGTAGTCGGAGGAGCTTGAGATCGCCAAATCTCGTCATGAGATCGGTAATCGTTGTATCGACGATGAGGGGGGATCCGTGGAGCATGCACTTTGCAAAGACGGCTTCGCCGCCAAGCCTTCTAGTTCATCCTCGTTGAAGGGCACTTGGGAATGGCCGGCCTGGCCGACAAGCAAAAGAGGGGGTTAGCCCCACTCTGGCGAGTTGCTCGGGCTAATCTCTAGCCCGCTACGCGAAGCCGCCTCGTAATGTGGTTCATCCCCGCACAAAAACGGGTGCCTCATCCACGCTTGGTGAAGTCGGATGATCTCTTGTAGTCCTCAATGATTTGCATTGCTCGCCACTTGTCATAGAACCGACCTCGACACCGCTTGCTCAAGCTTTGTGACAAGAGCATTGGCGCCTCCGTGTCATTCGACAAGCCTGCAGCCTCGCAAGACCCCTGGCTATATTGTTGAGAGCAGCCTCTTCCGACTTTTTGGACAGGTTTAGTTGGGCTTCCACACAGCTGCCTCCACTTTGGAAAGTTCCGTCACTTTGTGAGAGGGACTCGCTTTTTGAGATCACCTGATACGCTGATTTTTTCTTCCAAGCCGTTCTTTTCGCACCGTGGTGTTTTTCTGGCAGCTAGGGCATTGGTCTTGTTCAAGTTGGCGATTAACCGATCATACATCAACAAAGTGATTTATTGGCGACCGTTATGAAAAATATCTCAGTAAGAAATATGAAAGAAGGAAAATGGCAAGTAAATGGCGAAATGTGTTACCGGTCATGCACGCCTCTCCAATCAATACCGAGCTCGCTTGATCGGCGCATTTTTGATCCCGTTGTGGCGAGGCGCTTCATTATTCCGAGTCCGCTGGTGGACGGAAACCACCTCGTTGTGTACGCCGATGTTGTCGAGATCGAACGCATGAAGTTCCTTGATGAGGCACTGGGTTGATCTTTCGGGCATGACGAAGTTTGCTTGCGCCAAGAAGGAAGGGAGCTTTCTTCGATCACAGCTTTGTCCGCCTCGGCGCTTCCTCATGCTTTGCTGGCCTGGGCTGGTGATGGTGAGGTGAGACAAAGAATCGGCTCTCGCTGCTAGGAGTGGATGAAGGTGGATGTGGATTGCTCAGTTGTTGACGCTTGTTCTCGGCTTGAAGTCGCCACTGGATCAGGAAGGCTAATGGCCGGTTGAGTGGACATGTGTTTAGCTCGTTTGCTCGAGTTCTTGGCGGCTCTGCATGAACTTTGTGACATCTGGCCAATTGCCTCATTTCTCGCACAAGGTCAAGTATTAGTACAGTGAAAGCATAAGTATGTGAAGTTGTCAAGAAAAGACCGATGAAATAAGCAGCCTCGTAAATAACCGTAAAGTGAAAATTCGTGTCGGCAAGGGTCCCAAGTGGCGAGCACGCCCTCGTGATTCACTGGGAACCTATTTCCATGGCAGAACCCCAAGACGTGGGTGTGGGGTTTCTGTTCGATTGTAACCCGGTTCACCTTTTCGATGGGGGCAGAGATCCCAAAGAATAAGAAGGCCGAGATCGAAGTAAGAACTCGCCACCCAACACAAAGTCTTGCGCCTGGCTTGCCCTTCTCGTGTTCTAACAGCTTCCTAAACGCCTTGACTATTCTTGGTTCCCCAAATCTTAGGCGATTTGTCATTTTCGAAGAAGCCCGTAGTCGCCGATAGGGGAGCGAATGGCCATCCAATGCTCGACTCAACGAGCAAGGCTTTCCCCGCCCCGTTTATCGACCTTATTGGGGCCGCCAAGAAGGAGTTTGAAAAGCCGCTCGCGGCCGTTGATGCGGCC
>CM028377.1:23625515-23727733 GCA_013146195.2 Codonopsis lanceolata | reverse complement strand
CATTTCTGGGAAAAACAAGAAAGAAGACATTAAGTTACAGTCAACCCCTTTGTATTAAATGGTTGACCACATCTTGGCTCATTCTGTTTTCATGGCTTAGAGTAGGGGTGGCAAATGGGTGTTTTGGATCGTGGATAATAGCCATTATCATAGTTATCGTGGATAATGATTTTGTCCAATGATCGATTTTGCCAAAGGAATTGTAAGTTGTCCTTGTTATTTAGGTGTTGTTGATAGCGTTTGTGTAGAAGTACCATTCTTTTGACTTTTTAATAAATGAAACTTTCATGTTTATGGAAGGTGTTACATTTTGAAATATCAAAAAATATGGATCAAGCATATGAGCCTTTGAAGTTAATTTTGATTTTTGAATTATTGTTATTGATTAACATTATTTGATTTGGTGATTGGATTTGGAAAGTTATGAAAGTATTTTAAATTATTGTTATTGATTAACGTTATTGGATTTGGTTATCAGATATTGAAAGCTACGAAAGTATTTTGACGGTACGACTACGTTATCGAACATCAAATTTCTAGACGAGTTATAACGGTATTGTAACACTATCGACGAGTCATGGCGGTACTATGACAATTTCTGGACGAGTTACAGACGATACTGTAACAATATCAACGAGTTATAGCGGTACTATGACCACCTCAGGATGAATTACAGCGGTACTGTAACACTATCAGTGAGTCATAGCGGTACTATGACAATCACTGGAAGAGTCACAACGGTACTGTGACCGTAATCAACAAGACCAAGAATATATTTTATTAAATAAATTTTTTAGCGGGTTAGTTGGTTACGTTGATGTTATGTGACAATGGTGTAATTGACTATCTTCGAACAAAGTTTTGATTTTGAAACTCTTTGAGAAATTATTGTTTTAAGTTTTTCAACGTTTGTTTTGAAGAAATTGTTGATAATACAACTAGTACGGGACAGTAGCGTTATTGATTTGTTTTTTAAAAATGTTTGGTTTGGTAATGATTGAAATGTCATTTCATGAAAATATGATTTTGAAATGTTGTTTTGACTTTATCATGAAAGTATTTTTTTTAAAATACGCTTTAATCCTATAGATAGTGCAGTTAGCACTTTGTTGAGCTGTGAGCTCACCCCTTATTATTTGCAGATCGTTAGTATCAATGATGGCAATCCTCTAGATAGTCTAGTTAGCACCTTGTTGAGCTGTGAGCTCACCCCTTATTATTTGCAGATCGTTAGTATCAATGATGGCTTGGATCGCTCAATGGATGGTCTTGGAATTTACTTTTCATAGATTGATTTTCTCTTCAAATAAACGTGGGTTTTGTAAGGAGCTTTTGATTTCATTTATAGTTTGCTATTTTGAGATTTTCATTTGAATTATTGTTTCTTAATTATTGTAACGAACATCTTTGCTTCAATTTATTCTTAGGGAATGATTTTGTTTGGCTTTAAGCTGTGATTAGGGTTAGAAGGCCTTACGGAGCCCAAAAGTTACTTTGGGTGGGCCCGTGGCCGGTTACCATTAGCCAATGGACCTATTATGGGTTTGGGGTGTGACAATATACTCTATCATTTTTTATGAAATGTTTCTTTTAAAGAGTACTTTTAAAAATCAAGACATAAAAGTATCATTTTATTACTCATGGATTTCTAAAAGTGTTATTTTCTTAAAAAAATTGATTTTCAAAAGGAAACTCTTTGTCCGGAACGACGGGAGCATAAGACACAATCTATATTATAAAAGAGCTCAATGTCTAATTGGTGGCCCTGATCGAATTGTATTAAACACAACTGACGGTTCGGATTGATTCGTAAATATATGAGTTACAAATAAACCCATCAGTTATGAGCTATGTTTAAATTACCCCTCTACAATTGCATGTAAAACCCTCAGTTGTGCGTTTTGTTTGAATTACCCCGTCAGTTATGAAATTAAACTGATCTCATAACGACACCGTACCTGTGGCATGGACATGTATACTAGTGTAGATAAAAAAAAAATTAGACAAATAATCCAAATGCACATCGACCCTTATTAGTAGGCAATGTCATAACAAATATATTTTGGATTAAATTTTCCGTTGTCATGTTAAGTTCCAACTAATTTAAGAGGTAATTTTTTAGATAAATTCAAACAGAATGATTTGAATCATTGTTTTTGCCAAAAGATAAGTACAAACCATTGTTTTTGCCAAATGATAAGCTTTGTATCATGTTAAGTGATTAACTAATTTTAAAGCTTTAGTATACTATGCTTTAACAAGCCATGTATGAGAGAGAGAGAGAGAGAGCGAGAGAGAAATTTAATTAGTAGATCCATAAACCAATAGTTTGTTGCTACAAGCTTGGCGCGCAGCAGCGGCATATAGGACCATCTAGTGAGTAGTGATTTAGGAGGTAGCGCAACATAAAAACTAAAAAGACGGCTACGCACATCCTATGGTTCTTGCAAACATATACATATAGACTAGCTTGCCTACTAGCTAATAGTTATACTTATAAACCATATTTCTAAGGAGTTTACCCTTGTGATAATCGACAAGCACAGCGCCACCATAGATTTTGGCAGCCTCAAAGCAATCCAACGGCGGCGGTGGTAGGGGCAGCGGCACAGTAGTCTCTCTCCTTGCCGTAAGAGCAGACTTTCTTTTTGGCCCATAGCATTCATCTAACAAAGCAAAGCCCTCTCTACCGATCTTAGCAAGGTCTGCCTTTCCCTTATATGCCATTTCAAATAGCTTTTCAGTAGGTGAAATTATAAGCAAAGAAGTTAAAAAGGGCAAGTTTGTTGTGTTAGGTTTATCTCCGGTTACATGGATTGTGTGCGAGTAATTGCCTTTATATAGAATGCTGAGTTCACTTTAACAATTCTCTAATTAAGTTAGAAAGATTAAATGATTCCTTCCTTCCTTCCGCCAGATATTGATTTGGTAATAGTCACCATAATAAGATGAGAATTAAACCCGCAAGTTGCTTGATATTCCCCTTGTCCCCTTCCCCTAAACTTGAATAGATTGAATAAAGTATCTTGTGGAATAGGAAAGAGGGAGAGAGATAGAGATAAGAAAAAAGAGTATCAAATTAATACTTTTAAACTTGAATAGATTGAATAAAGTAAGCTCAAATATAAGTTGCCAAACCTAATTGTAATCAAATTTAGCTAAAGTATATTATATTTACCAACTTTTTGTTCATAATCGTCAATTGGCCGCTAAATAAGCAAATTACTGCCTATCCAATTAAGTTGGAAAGTCTGGTTATTCCTTTTGGATATGTATTTGGGAGAATTTGCTTCCAAGATTTTCTCTTTAACAAGAGTATGGCGTCATCATTAATGATGCATGAGATTCCATTCAAGTGATCGGTCTGCTTTCGCCTTTCGGCCGATAAGGTTAACGTTGCCCATATCCATAGCCCTGAATTATCTTATTAGACATATCTTCTATTCTTATTAATTATTCACTTTTTTTTTCTTCTAACTAAAATGCACTCCAAGAATCGTACATCAATCTTTGTTGTACGTACCCAACAAATAAATTTTTAAGGCAAACCAATGGCAAAAGCTTACGAAAGACGATCTTACGTGTATTTTCTGTAAGATCGTCTTACATGAGACTTACTCTCAACCAAATCACTAGAATCTTTGTTTGACAAACAAATCAAATACTTATTTATAGATCCATTGTCCCAATATTTCGTCAATCAATTGGAAGGTTAGTTTCATAGAGCTAATATAATAGGTTCAATTAAGCTTGTGATGGAAAGTTTGTTTTGGATTTTAATCTGTTCTAATTAACACTTTCACTTGTCCATGGTCTGTACCATTTTTGTTTCATATCTTCCTCAGAATTTCTTGTTCTATTTTCATAGAATATTAGTCGATATCCGAAGAAACCTGCCTCCAACAACACAAACCCTTTTACCCAAATCCAATGATGTTTGTATTTTCATACTCCCACCCCCCTCGCTCTCTTTCTCTCTCCTACCCTTTTGCTGCATCTGTGTTAAACACACAGGGGTAAATCGATTAGTGAGAAAAAATCATCCACCCAAAGTTTTATGACTAGATTTAAAAACTTCAAATCAACTAGTAATGAATCTGTGCAAGGTCGCCACTATTACCTCTCTTTCAATTCTCTCATCTTCGACATTTCCTCCATTGTTGCCTTTTGTCTTCCGTTAAAAAAAATAAAATCATGCCCCTCTATATATACAAGTCCTTTTTACAGATAAAGGAAAGATCTTGGATATTATTTGTGAATTGGTGTTGGGATCTACAATTGGGTATATTCAGAGATCTAAGATTCTTGCTCTTACAATTGACACAAATTGACACAGACATAGTTAAACACTTGTTTCCCAAATAAATAAAATAAAATAAAATTGTTTTGTAATTACAGAGAATTTTGTCATGCGAGAGGGTAAAGATAATATCACTTAATGAAGAAGGCCACAGTCTGTTGTATGCCCTCCTAATTTTCTTAGGTGAGAAAGAAGTTGAATATTTATTGTTTTGGTGGGATTGATTGATTTGTGGAGTATGAAAATACAAACATCATTGGATTTGGGTAAGCCAAATAGAGAACAGAGACCTCTATTGGAGGTTCATATGTATGGACAATGGAGGTTTTGCCGCTGCCGCTGCCGCTGATAGTTTTGAGTTTCCTGATATGTTGGTTGAATTATATACATAGAAGGATCACCGGCTTCGATAACCCACCTGGATATACGCTTCATTTGGTGTAATTCTCAATAACTGATGTAAACGGCCGTTAACTTTAAATAATTACGGTAACACGTGTCATGATCACAGAGATGTGACAAAGATTGGTACACGGTTTTGGGACAGAGGATCCGGACCCGTCTGTACTAGGTAAATGATTATATTTCGTTTAGTTCTTTTGAATTCCTTCGTTTCAACTTGTTAGGCTTCCGCCACTTTCTTGATTTATGTACCGTCTTTCCTAACTACTCCCTCCGTCCCTAAATAATCGTCTGGGTTGACCCGACGCACAGTTTAAGAAAAAGTAATTGACTTGATTATTTATATTGGTTTAATGTGTAGTTTCCTTTAATTTCCATGTATATGTGGCTCATAATTAAAGTATAGTGAAAAAGTAAGGGTAAAGTGGTAAAAGTGATGTTCTAAAAAGGTAAGTTTCAAAGTGAACAATTATTTTGGGACGGACGAAAAAGGAAAGGAGGACGATAATTTAGGGACGGAGGGAGTATTTTTTAATTCAAAAAAATTCAAACGATATCGTTATTGTCCACATGAACTATATAATAATTTTTTTATCTATATTTTAAATGTTAAATCAATAAATTCATGGCTAGAGTCATGTTATATAATAAAAATGAATATTATAAAAAGTATTTTTTGTCAATGAATTTTGAGAAAACATATGATCGTTGCTAATTGAAATTAAATTTTACAATTTGATTTAATTTAAAAATATAATTGATAAAAATCTATCCAATAATAAAATCATATTAATTTTGATATCATATCGTAAAGTCTTAATACCCTTTTGTCTAAGCCTTGCAATCACAATCCAGAACCTGTTAATCTACCAAATCCGACCTGAATATTACCTAACCAACACAATTTGGTAACATTTTCCGTAAAGTTTTCAAGTTAAAAGGGGTTGAACCCATCAACCCGTTTCTACCTGATGATGACCTTACCCAACATTAACCATATTGCCAGGCCTACTTTTGCCTACCGATAACAATTGATTCTAAATTGATTACAACCGATAAACAAATCAATATCTACCATATTCTTATTATTAAATTTATTTTTATAAAAATATCATTTAAATTAAATAAATGTATTATTTTAGTAATAAAGTACCACATATTATCTAAAATTTTGGTAGATAAATATTTTTTATGGAATAATTTTTTTATAGTGAAACAAGAAACAAATTATAAGCATGATTCGAAAAATATATCTATGAAGAAAAAATAAATTAGAAAAATTATCTTTTCCGTTAATGTGTTAAGAATTAAAAATAATATGAAAATAATAAATATATTGCTCAGCTTCAAGTGACATGTAATTAATTAAGGGGTAGTTTTGTTCAAATATTTACATTAGTTTAAGGTAAGAAAAATAGTAAAATGAGAATAATCAAATGTTCATTAATGAATAATAAGTCTCTGCGTTTTCAAATGATGTTCTATCTTACTTATTAGTTTTTAGCTTATAATCTACTCCCTCTGTTCGTTCCGAGCAAATAGTTACGGTTTAAAATCATTTTTTAAAAGAAAATGACACTTTAAGTAGCTCATTAGTAATAAAATGACACTTTGATGCCTTAATTTTTGAAATAGATCTTTTAAGTGAAACATCTCAAAATGAAATAATGTATTCTCTGCCCGAAACGAAGGGAGTAAAGCAACCACTTTTAAAATGATTTTTTTTTGGCCAAAATGCCAAAAATGACCTCAAAAAAACCCTCAACCGACGGGCAGTTCAAGAGAAGAAAGAATATTGTCAATTTGCTTAGTTAAGAAAGAATGGTTATGGTTCTGTACTTAGAGCTTAATTTGGTCCAAATATTCCATACTAGTATCTTTGAGGATTTTGTTGATTGGTTTTTAGCATTCACATGTATGTATGGGTCCCAACCCAAGAGAATCCAATTCATGAGTCCCTATTTATTATTTTCTTTATTAGTCCTTTCAAGGAGAGAGAAAACGTTCTTGTGTTAGGTTAAGTGGAGATTGTAAGAGAAATGAGCTTAAAATAGAAAGCTTGGTCGAATCTAATGGCTACTTATGGATACGTGCTTGTTAATAATAAAGTTATTATCTTTAAGATGAGATTAAAACCTTAACCTTTGGAGGGAGTGGCCACAATGGCAATGATTGGACTCCGAGTACCAACTAGTTAACCTTATTCTACCTCAAATTAAACTTGTATATTCCTCAATTAAGTTGTATATAATCCATGATTTTTATATATAGAAGCAACATTTTCTAACTATTGATCTTCCCTTTCCTAAACCTCTAATCTTGTTCTTGTTGGAAATTGGTTTTCCAATTAATTGGTTTGATCAATATTTGACCAAGTTTCCAAACATGTTTCATTTATTAAAAATGGAAATAAGTTGCAAAAATGAAATCTACATTTCGAGTAGATTAAGTTGATATATTTATAATTTCAAAACAAATTTCAGGTGAATGAGATATTAGTGCTCAAAATAGACAACTTAACTTTGTAAATTGAAGAGTAAAGTAGGTTCAGCTAGCTCGGTGACAGTCTAGTTGTTGAGACGGTTAAGGCGGCTCGTGTCTACTTGAGTAGGTACGACGCAGACTTGGCGGTTACACCCGAAAGGGTTCTGGCGGGTTGACCGAATGGGCACATCTTGGTGCAACAAACCTAGTCTCAACCGAATGGGTGCTGGCGGGTGCGACGAATGGGCACGTTCAGATGCGATGAACATGGTCTTGTCCGAACGGGTGACCGAATGGACATTTGGCTGGTTCAGCGAACCTGTTTGCAACCCTTGGATTCCCGAGTTGCAATCCTTTGCGAAAGACCACCACAACTCTTCAATCCGTTTTTATACACCCCTGGTTTGACAATCATATATATATATATATATATATATATATATATATAGACACACACACACACCGAAATCATAAGCATTGTATTGTTAGAGAAATATCATATTGTTGCATAAATCCATTCCAGTCTTAGAAGTTCTAAACATCGATCCGGTTCGCCAAGAATCCGAGTATCGAAGTATTGCTTAATCAGATTGAAAAGTTGTTGCACCTTATAGACGATTGTCGAAGAACTGTGAGCACAGTACGGGGCAATTTCATCTTGCGGAGATCGTGTCCAACACGAGCCTCGACTTCAAGTTACTGTTTCAATTAATTATTATAATTAAATTTCTTTTCATCTCCTTCTTCTATTTAAAGTAAAGTCATTTGTTATTCCGGGAAAACATACAAAAAAATTAAACTACAATCACAAGACGAAATTTAGTTTTCTAATTGGAAAACGAAATGGCATCAAAGGAACCAAGCTATCTTGCTACTCCCTCTCTACCGTTCTTTGCTCATGCACCTGCTCCTCCTCATCCTGCTCATGGCGAGAAACCGACCAAGTTCATAGGCATGGATTTCAAAAGGTGGCAACAGAAAATGATGTTTTATTTAACAACTCTCAGTCTAGCAAGGTTCTTGCAAGAGGCCGACCCCCATGCTGCGGATGGTGAAGCCGATGCCCAAAGACTTAATGCCTTGGAAGCATGGAACCATAACAACTTTCTGTGCAGGAACTATGTCCTGAACGGATTGGAGGACTCACTTTACAATGTGTGAAGTAAAGTGAAGACAACCAAGGAGTAGTGGAGCTCTTTGGAGAAGAAGAAGTACAAGATAGAAGATGTCGGGTCGAAGAAATTCGTCATCAACAAATTCCTTGACTTCAAAATGGTTGACTCCAAGACAGTGGCTAGTCAAGTGTCTAAGATCCAGATTATCTTGCATGACTTGGAAGCAGAAGGAATGGTACTTAGTGAATCATTCCAAGTGGCTGATGTAATTGAGAAGCTACCGCCAATGTGGAAAGACTTCAAGAATTATCTCAAGCATAAGCGAAAGGAGATGAAATTTGAAATTTTGATCATTCAGCTTGAGATCGAAAAAGGTAATCGGAAATCTGAGGCAAAATCTCACAAGGCCGGGATGGAGGCCAAAATCCATCTTGCTGAATCAAGTACTAGCAACCAAAGGAAGCGCCCTGAAAAAGCCAAGCTGAGAACTGCTAAGAAGTTCAAAAGGAGTTGTTTCAACTACGGCAAGGCAAACCACATGTCTAAAGATTATCGTCTTCAAAAGAAGGACAATCAAAGGGGCAACCGACACCAAGCCAATGTGACTGAAGATATGCTTGATCTGTATGATGTCGTGTTTAAAGCCAACATAGCAAAGTTGGAAGATAACCTGAGAGAATGGTGGATAGTCATCGGAGCTACCCGTCACATTTGTGCTGATAAGGAAGCTTTCTCATCCTACACTCCTATCAGTGGAAGGAAATTGTTCAAGGGAAACTCCTCGACTTCCAACGTCGTAGGAGATGGGAAGGTCGTGCTGAAGATGACTTCCAGCAAAGAAGTCACGCTCGCAGATGTGCTGCATGTCCCAGACATCCCTAAGAACTTGGTTTCCGGCCCCCTTATGAGTAAGGCATAATTTAGACTAGTGTTTGAGTATGACAAGTTTGTATTGACCAAAAATTTACCACCCAGGCGAAGAATAAAGATGTTTCTTCTGTTTACTTGCTGGATAGTTCTAATTTATGGCATGATAGATTAGAATACGTAAATTTCAACTCGATTAAAAGGTTGGTGAATCAAAAATTAATACCTATATCAAAAATTGATTCACACGACAAATGTGAAATTTGCGTTGAAGCGAAAATGACTAAGTTGTCGTTTCCTTAAATAATAAGAAACATGAAACCACTCGAGTTAATTCACACCGATATTTGTGATTTAGAATTTGTACAAACTCAAGGTGGGAAAAAAATACTTTATTACTTTTATTAACGATTACACTAGGTATTATTATGTATACCTTTTGTAAAGCAAAGACGAAGCTTTAGAAGCTTTTAAAAACTTATATGAAAGAAGTTCAGAATCAACTTAATTTAACAATTAAGAAGATTCTAAGTGATAGAGGTGGATAATTTGTTGCTCCGTTTGAAGACTTATGTTGGGAATCTGACATAATTCATCAAACAACGACTTCATACTCACCTCAATCAAATAGAATTGCTGAACGCAAGAATCATACTCTTAAAGAGATGATGAATGCTATGTTGATACGTTCAAGCTCACCCCAAAACTTGTGTGGGGGGGGGGGAAGCCATTCTTTCAGCAACTTATATTATTAATAAGTTACCACATAAAGGTAAAGATAAGACTCCATATGAGTTATGGAACGGGCGACAACCATCTTATAAATACCTTAAAGTGTGGGGGGTGTTAGGCTAAGGTTGAAGTACCTAAACCCAAACTAGTTAAAATCAGTCCTAAGACGATTGATTGCTTTTTCATAGGATATGCTAGCAATAGTAGTGTCTATCGATTTATAGTGCACAAATCGAAATTCTTTACATAAATGAAGGAACGACCAAAGAATCAAGGAATGTTATACTCTTTGAGAATATCTTTCCTTACGGTGAAAGGGAATAAACAAGTTCTAATTAATAAGAGAACGTATGAAGCTGTCCATGATTCTCCTCAAGAAGAAGAAGAACCAAGGCGTAGTAAAAGGGCAAATGTACATACATCTTTTGGTCCTGATTTTCTAACTAATTTCATGTTAGAAGACGAATCGAGAACTGTTAAAAAAGCTTTATGTAGTCCAGATTCTCCGTTCTGGAAAGAAGCTATTAACAATGAAATAAAGTCCATTATGCATAATAATACTTGGGAGTTGGTTGATCTCCCTCTAGGATGCAAACCGTTAGGTTACAAATGGATCTTTAAAAGGAAGTATAAGGCGGATGGATCAATTGAAAAATACAAAGCTCGTTTGGTTGCAAAGAGTTTTAAACAGAAAAAAGGTTATGACTTTTTCGACACGCATTCTTCTGTTACGAGAATTACATTCATTCGTGTTCTTATTGCTATTGCAACTTTGTATAACCTTGAGATACATCAAATTGATGTAAAAATAGCCTTCTTAAATGGAGTTCTAGATGAGGAGATTTACATGGAACAACCCGAGGGGTTTGTTGCTCTAGGAAGAGAGCAAAATGTGTGTAAACTTGTAAAGTCATTATATGAACTAAAACAAACACCTAAGCAATGGCATGAAAAGTTTGACTGAATAATATTGTCAAATAGTTTCAAAATTAATGAATGTGACAAGTGTGTCTACATTAAAAGAACAGCCAATGCTTACGTCATAGTTCGTCTTTATGTAGATGACATGTTGATTATGGGAAGTACTCATGATATAATTATGAATACTACAAGCATTTTAAAGAAACATTTAGACACGAAAGACATGGGACTAGCTGATGTTATATTAGGGATGAAGATATCAAACATTGGATGGAATAGTCATGTCACAGTCCCATTACGTTGAAAATGTTTTTCGGAAATTCAATGTGTTTGATAGCCTTCCGGCTAAGACACATGTAGGCTTAAGTCTACACTTAGCCAAAAATAGCGGAGAACCCGTTTCTCAACAGGAATATACAAGGGTAATTGGAAGTTTGATGTACTTAACCAATTGTACACGTCCAGACATTGCATATTCAGTGAGTAAACTAAGTAGGTAATCCTAATCAGGATCATTGGAAATCCCTAACTAGGGTTCTCAGATACTAATTAAAGTTTACATTACATTATGCGATACTTTATAATAGATATCTAGTAATGTTAAAAGGATATTGCGATACAAATTGGATATCTGACACAAAAGACTCCAAGTCCACAAGTGGCTACGTGTTCACTATAGGTGGAGGAGCGGTGGCATGGAAGCCATCTAAGTAAATGTGTATAGCTCGATCCACCATGGAATCAGAATTCATTGTTTTAAACAAAGCTGGTGAAGAAGCTGAGTGGCTTAAAAATTTTTTAGAAGATATTCCTTGTTGGAATAAACACGTGCCTACAGTGCTGATTCACTGTGATAGTCAATCAGCAATAGGCAGGGCATAAAGTAGCATGTATAATGGTAAGTCTAGACACATTCGTCGTAGACACAATACCATTAGGTAATTGATCTCAAGGGTTATTTCTATTGAATATGTAAAGTCAAAGAAAACATAAATGATCCTTTTACGAAAGGAATCAATCGAGATCAAATGTACACATTATGGAGAGGAATGAGTTTAAAATCCACCACAAAAGAGTAATCATAGCGGAAACTCAACCTTAAGAATTGGAGATCCCAAAACCTTGGTTCAATGAGATAATTAAGTTATGAAAGTTTCGTTGAAACACTTGGAAATCGTTTCAACTAATTCCTAGAACATCCAAGTGAAAAAACCTACAACAGTGGTGAGGTTATGTTAAGCCTTTAATGATTCCTATACCTAAAAGGTGGAGTATGGCAGGATACTCTTTATAGGAGATCACCTATATAAGTGAGAAGTAAAATGATAACTTCTAGTAGAACACTTGTGAAACTAAGTTACGGTCAGAAATGGATAGAACGTGAGAACGAAAAGTGTTAGAGTCGTTATTGTGTAATTGTTATTGTCTTGGTTTACACTAGACAGTCGATTAGTTCAAAATGTCAAGTTACTAGGCGACTAGTAAATCCGATAGTATTTTACTAAAGAAGATTCAAAGCCAAAAACTACCTCTTCCGATGCAATAACGATTCGCCGAAACTTCCAAGTGAGTCGGCATACATGCGCGCATTAATTGTCATTCATGTGAGGGATTGTTGGAAATTGGTTTTCCAATTAATTGGTTTGACCAAATTTGACTAAGTTTCCAAGCATATTAAAAATGGAAATAAGTTGCAAAAATGAAATCTACATTTCGAGTAGATTAAGTTGATATATTTATTATCTTAAAACCAATTTCAAGTGAATGCGATATTAATGCTCAAAATAGGCAACCTAACTTTGTAAATTGAATAGCAAAGTAGGTTCAGCTAGCTCGGTGACAGTCCAGTAGCTGGGACGGTTAAGGCGGCTCGTGTCTACTCGAGTAGGTGCGACCCAACCTTGGCGGTTACACCCGAAAGGGTTCTGGCAGGTGACCGAATGGGCACGTCTAGGTGCAATGAATCTGGTCTCAGTCGAATGGGTGCTATCGTGTGTGGAGAATGGGCACGCCCAGATGCGATGAACCTGATCTTGTCCGAATGGTGACCTAATGGGCATTCGGTTGGTTCAGCGAACCTGTTCGCAACCCTTGGATTCCAGAGTTGCAATTGTGAAAGGGGGGTGGAGGGTGCCCGAACATTTGGAAAATGATTACGGAAAATGAATCCGTAAGTCATTTTCCGGAAAAGAAACCTTCATTTTCCGTTGACTAGAAAAATCTTTTACGTTGACTGCATTTTCCTAAGGATACCAAACACCGAAAAATGAGGAAAACGTTTTCCAGAAATCATTTTCCGTGAAATAAACTGAGCCTAATTTGAGTAAGTAGTGCTTTTGCTAGTCATGATCTTTTCATCTTCAATTCTTAATAACCTAACCATCCAATTTCAATTGTCAAATTCACGATAATTATTGATGTCAATGACTAGCTCTCCCAAGTGGAAATAGCAAAAAAAAAAAAAAAAGGTATTATGGATTGGGAGTAATAAAGATACTATTCTCTGAATATTTCTCTTAAAGAGGTTATTAAAAAAGTTATGCCTCCAATTTTCCTTACTTTTCAACTTTATCCTCCCAAGCAATATAATCATCTTGTGTACACTCAGGGAACTTCCGTTCCGTTATAACCAACTGTAAGGATATTAGACTTTTTAAAACGGACACTTTGATTAAAGGAGCGAGAGTATTTTCTAAACGAAACGGACACTTTTATGTATTTTATTTGTCATAGTCATACTCTTGTTTATTTAGTTTTTTTCTTATGACGCTGTTTGTTTTTAAATTTGTTTTTACCCCAACATCTCTAAAATCTTGGGTTTGCCACTGTACCCTCATAAACAAATACACAAACGCGCGCGTGCCCACACACACACACATATATATATATATATATATATAGAGAGAGAGAGAGAGAGGTGTAGTTCATAGGTATAGTATTATCATAAAACCAAGTGTGTTTGAGTTACAAGCTTGGCAGTGACATAAGAGACCAGCTACTAATTAAGTGATACCATACAGAAGAAAGCTAGCCATGGATATCTTAATTTACCATAACTACTAACATTATTCCATACCTAAAAAGTAGCTAGACAGAAGATAGACTATACCTTAATTAGTAGTATGATTAAGCTAATAATAATGACCTATTTTTGCGGGGAGTTTCCTCTTGGGATAATCCACAATGACAGTTCCACCGTAGATTTTGGCAGCCTGGTAGCTATCCAAAGCAGTCTCTCTTATAGTAGACACTTGATGAGTGCTTACTGCTACTTGTTGATGGAAAACATGAGAAGAAGCTTGCTGTGGATGAAATTGGTAAAGAAAGAGGTGTTGTCGAGGTGGAGGTGTTGGCTTTGACTTTGGCCCAAAGCATTCATCCACCATAGCAAACCCTTCACGACCAATCTTGACAAGGTCGTCTCCCTTTGTCTTAGGTGCCATTTGAAAGAAGTTATGTGACTTGAAAGGGAGACAAAAAACTAGCTAGAGAGAGAGAGAGAGAGAGAGAGCTGTGTTGTGGTTTTTGGGTACATGGAAATTAAGAGAGATAGTTGCCTTTATATAGAATGCTCGTATACGTAACTTTTTCTTTTTCTATAGAATTGAAATATATACGATTCTTTCCTGATAAGTATTTGGCAATAGTTAAACTACGTATATAGATGAGATTGAATACCTACACTACATATTGGTGGTGGACACAAGTATTTTGCAATCTTTAAAAAAAAAAGAAGAAATTTGATTGGGTTGGTCACCTCCGAATAATTTTCAACTACTTTAAAACCTTATATTCTTTTGTAACTGGAAAAATACATATTATACATCGCGATATACAAAATCATGCATTAAAATATACAAAATAAAACACTTTTATGTATACGATGTACAAGAGATGCATTACAATGCAAAAGTATATTTTTCTTGTTACAAAAAAAATCATTAATTAGAGTCCATTATAAATAATATCATTAGAACTACTCCTATTAATTATACCAAATTTCTGTTACAACATTAATGAGGACGATAATCTATAATTGCCACATACTCAATGACATTAAAGGAAACTGTACATTTCACTAATATTTATAATATAATCAATTTTTTTTAAACGGTGAGCCAAGTCAAAGAAGACGATAATTTGAAAACGGAAGGTGTATTTATTTTGTTTAAATACTATTTTTGTGTGCCGGGTCAAAGATGACAAAATGTTAAAGATGAAAATTCATAATTTTCAAATGGGCATATTAATCCCCTTATCTTTTGAACTTTTGGAAAAGTCAGTCCTTAAAGAACTTCTTAGTAAAGGTATTCTCGTCATTACAAAAAAAAAAAAATAGACGGAAAGTATAACGGTAACGACCTAAGGGAAAAATTGATCCAAAAAAAAAAAAAATTGTAGGATCACATTAATATGTTTTAAACCTCGATGACCAAACTATTCTTTTTGCACATGTCCAGGGACCAAAATATTATTTTATTCTATATACTATCCTATATACTGTAGTTTATTCCTTCTACACTTTCAGTTTCACTTTGGCGCTCTAGCTCTTACAAATTATAACTTCTAGTAATTATTTTATGAAAGGAGATGCTTTATTTAGGAGCACAATTTTTGCTCATTCTTTACATTACCATTTATTACGTCAAATAAATATTTATGTAGAAAAATTTATCCATTAATTATTTGTCCATATTAAGTTGTCTAACAATGTTACTTTCCTGATTATATTTCTAAATAATTTTCTTATTCAAAAAATATCAAATTATATTTGTTACTATCCGCACTCCACATAAACAACATAATTATTATTTTTTAAATGTTTAATTACTAAAATTCATGGCTAGAGTTGTGCTAAATAATAAAAATTAATATTATAAAAAAATTATCAACTGAATTTTGAGAAAATATGTGATCAATGATAATTGAAATAAAAACATTTACAATTAGATTAATTAATAATTGTTAAAAATCAAACCAAAATAAAATCATATTTCTATATCATATGGTAAAGTCTTAATCTCATATGCCTACCACTAACAATTGATACTAAGTATTAATTTTGAATTGAATAAAATGAAGTTTATTATTGAATTTATTTTTACAAAATATTGTTTAAATATAATTAATATTTTATTATAGAAATGAAGTATCACATATTATCTATAATTTTGATGAATAAATACTTTTATGAACTAATTTTTGTATAATGAAATATGAAACGAGTAATAAGCATAATAATAAAAAATATATATCTATTAAGAAAAAATACAACTAAAAAATAAAAACTATCTTAATCGTTTATGCGTTGAGAATTAAAATGTATTATGTAAATAAGAAATATATTACTCAACTTCAAATGACAAGTAATTAATTAAGGGTTGTTTTGTCCAAACATACATTAGTTTTGATACATCCAAAATAATATCATACGGGGGGTGCCGAAGGCAGCAGTGGACGTGGGTCGCCGGAGTTGCCATCCGGCGGTTATGTTGTCGTCGGTGGTAGATATCTGACTATATTATCTATAAAACGAAACATCGTGAGCGGGCGGGGAGGGCCCTCGCCAAAAACCCTCCGGCGTGTTTATCAGTACACTATCTATAAAAGAGAGGGCACGTAGCCCCCAAGTGCGTGTGTGATTACGAATCAAAAAAAGAGAGAGACTCCCGACACTATGGACTAGTGGGGGTTATTTATACCCGAATGGAATGAGCCTAGCTCGTGGTCTATCTACCCGGCCCAAGCCTTCTGACATTATGTAAAATATAATGGGTCATTAGATGAGGCCCACACGCCATTGCGGCGGATTCGAAATATGAACATCAGTAGCCCCTACTCATTATTCTTTGAGATTCATCTCGAGGGTAAAAAGTACTATTCGTTCGTGATTCCCTTTAATGTCTCGGGATGGCCGAGCTTAATCACATCCATCTTGGCAGACAAGATAACAGAAGTGCTGAGATGAGTAAAGGCTTTAGTTGATTTTGATCGCACTTGTATATTTTGACTAACCAGTATGCTTTATAACTTGATTGTATAAGTCTCTATATAGCGAGCAGAGCGTCACTTGGGCCAAGGTCAAGTCCTAGTATCCTACTTTACGAGCAGGACTACCTTTGAAAAGCTAGCGAGCAGAACGCCACTTGGGCCAACGTCAAGTCCCAGTACTCGACTTTGCGAGCAGGACTACCTTCGAAAAGCTAGCGAACAGAACGCCACTTGGGCTAAGGTCATGTCCTAGTACTCGTCTTTGTGAGTAGGACTACCTTTGTAAAGCTAGATAGCTAGCAGAATGCCACTTGGGCCAAGGTCAAGTCCCAGTACTCGAATTTGCGAGCAGAACTACCTTTGAAAAGCTAGCGAGCAGAACTACCTTTGAAAAGTTAGCGAGCAGAATGCCACTTGGGCCTGTGTCAAGTCCCAAGACTGAATTCTGACATGACTACTTTGAAAAGCTAGTGAGCAGAACGCCAGTTGGGCCAAGGTCAAGTCCCAATACTCAATTTTGCGAGCATGACTACCTTTGAAAAGCTAGCGAACAGAACGCCACTTGGGCCAAGGTCAAGTCCCAGTACTCGACTTTGCGAGCAGGGCTACCTTTGAAAATCTAACGAGCAGAATGCCACTTGGGCCAAGGTCAAGTCCCAGTATTCAACTTTGTGAGCAAGACTACCTTTCAAAAGCTAACGAGAAGAAAGCCACTTGGGCTAAGGTCAAGTCCCAGTACTCGACTTTATGAGTAGGACTACCTTTGAAAAACTAGCGAGCATAAGCGCAAGTAGGCATTGTGTACAACTCAACCGCGAGTAACCTCGAACGGGAGGACAAAATGAAGCTCAGCCGCGAGTAAACTCGAGCGGGGAACATAAGCGCATGTAGGCGCTGTGGACAACTCTATCGTGAGTAAACTCGAGCGGGAGGACTATGTAGAGCTCAGTTGCGAGTAAACTAGAGTAGAGAGCATAAGCGCAGGTAGGCGCTGTGTATAACTCTACTGCGAGTAAACTCGAGCAGAGAGCTTAAGCGCAGGTAGGCGCTGTGTATAACTCTATCGCGAGTAAACTCGAGCAGGAGGATAATATGAAGCTCAGCCGTGAGTAAACTCGAGCGGGGAGCATAAGCGCATGTAGGCGCTGTGTACAACTCTACCGTGAGTAAACTCGAGTAGGAGGACAATATGAAGCTCAGCCGCAAGTAAACTCGAGCAGGGAGCATAAGTGTATGCAGGCGCTGTGTACAACTCTACCGTGAGTAAACTCGAGCGGGAGGATAATATGAAGCTCATCCGCGAGTAAACTCGAGCGGGGAACATAAGCACATGTAGGCGCTATGTACAACTCTGCTGCGAGTAAACTCGAGCGGGGAGCATAAGCGGCTAAGCGCAGGTAGGCGATGTGCACAACTCTACCGCGAGTAAACTCGAGCGGGGGGACAATGTGAAGCTCAGCTGCTAGGAAATCGAGCGGGGAGCATAAGCGTAGGCAGGCGCTGTGTACAACTCTACCACAAGTAAACTTGAACGGGAGGACAATATGAAGCTCAGCCGCGAGTAAACTCGAGTGGGGAACATTAGCGCAGGTAGGCGCTGTGTTTAACTCTACCGCGAGTTAATTCGAGCGGGAGGACAATGTAGAGCCGAGCCGCGAGTAAACTCGAGCAAGGAGAATAAGCGCAGGTAGGTGTTGGTCATCTGGTCGTGACTTTGCAAGTAGAAAGTCCATGCATGCGTAGAACAAAATCTGAGAAAATTGTGGCTCAGGCACAGACGTGCTTCGACGCAAAATATAGTGTGGCTCTCTCGGGAAGGAGCATATCATGCCTACCCTTCCTTGGTGTAGCCCCCTACTTTTTGAATGAAAGAGTTCATCTTGATGTCGAGAAGTATCACTGGTAAAAACTGTTTGGTCTCGTAGCGTGCTCGAGTGCAGTGGAGCTATTGAGGAAAGCCTAGACTCTGTTGACATGGACTTCATTCTTGAAGCCTTATGTGCATCATTTGCAAATCAAGCATATTTCTCTATTTAATAAAATTGGGGTTTATTTTGTGGATTTAACTTATGCGAGTAAGAGAGTAATCACGTTTCTACACAACACGACAAAAAATGACGTAATATCATTATTTTGATTCATAAGCAAATAAATCATGTTATCTTGTGCACAATATCAATTAAGTAAATAATTCAAGGTATATTGGACATATTTAATACAATTTTATATATGACATGAATGTTCCTCATAATATCATATATTGCATGTCATGATGGGTGATTTAATCACATTTAATTTACTTTCTACTAAATAGTAAATGTCATGAGCAATAATTTTAAACGAAATAACGGGAAATATCCTAAAATTATAACTTAATAGTGCATATATATATATATATATATATATATATATATATATATATATATATATATATATATATTATTGATTACTTTACACTGCATGCGCAAGCATAATAATCGTTAATAACCCGCATGGAGTTTAGCGATCAAAAGGCAGAAAAAAGTAGGCAAAAGAATTTAACTGAAGCATAAATTAGTTTCATGTAAACGAGTTGTTGCTTAGTCGAAATAACGAAAAAAAATCACTCCTAGAAATAAGTGTGTGCACGCTGAGTAAAATATAAAACTCACATAGCTGGAATCAAACATTAACAGATTGTGTACATTAATACGTCATGTTATGTCACATTTTCATAAATGGGTGAGCAGTTTTCTTTTTTCATGCACGACCGGGGAGTAGTAAATTTTTAACACACGTAAGAGCATCGACAGACATATGGTCTCGAACGCAAAACATATTTAATTACATTAATCGATGTAGTACAACGCGCATGCATGATTATAATGGGTACTTCAAAGTAATTATAGCATTGTAATTTTCAATTAAAGATAATACAACAATGTAAATATTATATTTTATTTTGCATTTGAATTACATTTAGCATGCTTTCATTATTCATTGTTCGATTTTCTTTCACAACGGTTCACATGCATTTCATTAGTATATATCTTCATATTTCATAATATCAAAATAATTCAATGTTCCAATTAATGGGATGAATTTATGGACATAATTGTAGCACTAAATTCCATTTCATAATATCAAAATAATTCAATGTTTCAATTAATGAGATGAATTTATGGACATAGTTGTAGCACTAAATTCCATTAAAACTTTAAAGGTCGTTAGTGCAAAACCAAATATAGGTATATGTGCGAATAAGTGAAAAACCAAGGAATTAATTGGAAAAAGGGATACCTTAGTGGGGCTGATTTCATGGATGACATCAACCATGATAGTTAGTTGGTTGGCGCATGATATGGTTGTCTTTGTACATCAGATTCATTTGACCGTTTATGAAGGAAACAGTGACAAGTTCGCCAGCATCTGACCGCGCTTGAGGGCGCCTCCAGTGTCTGTTGGACGAGTTTTCGATGGCGTTGAGCTCGTATTTTCTAGACGCATCTACTGGTTGCTTCGTTTTCCCGTTCATGTATGCTCCCGATCAAGCTGTCATATATTACCGCTCCAGCAACTTTTGGTGGCACGTGAGGGAGCAACCTGACTTTGTTAGCGTTGATTTCTTCACTGTTGACTTCCCCTGCTCAGGGTGCATCTACTGGTGGCTTCCATTTATTGCTTCGATCTCATTTTCTTTACCCAGTTCACATGTATGTGTCTGTTAATGGAGTTCTGACACCCTTAGAATGGAGTTCCGCCGAAATTGATGAAGTCCATCAAATCATTCCTGGCAACGGAACCAACTGATACATCCAAAATAATATTATACCGAGGGTGCCAAAGGTAGCAGTGGACGTGGGTCGCCAGAGTTTCTATCTAGCGGTCATGTTGTCGTCGGTGGTGGATATCTGACTATATTATCTATAAAACGAAACACTATGAGTGGGCGGGGAGGCCCCCCGCCAAAAACCCTCCGGTGTGTTTATTTCAGTACATTATCTATAAAAAAGAGGGTACGTAGCCCCAAAGTGCGTGTGTGATTATGAATCGGAAAAAGAAAGAGACCCATTACAGGCCTACACTATGGACTAGTGGGGGTTATTTATACCTGAATAGAATGGGCCTAGCTCGTGGTCTCTCTGCCCGGCCTAAGCCTTCTGACATTATGTAAAATATAATGGGTCATTAGATGAGGCCCACATGCCATTGAGACGGATCCGAAATATGCACATTAAGTTTAAATTAATAATTAATAATGTAGTGAATAAGTAAAAAATATAGTAGGATTAACCTCTCCCTTTTATTCCAAAATAAAAGAGCGATGTCAGTGTTTGTTACTAGTTACATTAAGGCCTCATTTGGTATAGCTTTTTGAAAACACAGTTTTTTCAAAACACAATTTTTTTCCCTTATAAACACGTTTGAAAAACAATTTTAAAACGATATTTTTCATAAACATAACGTTCTAAAACCTATGTTTTCCATAACGGCTCCAATTTGGAGCGTTTCTAAACGCATCATATTTTTTAAAAGATGTGTTTTAAAACGTTGTATTGAAACACTTTAAAAGATAAAATGCTACATTTTTTTCCAGCATTTTGGTCAAAACACTCCACCAAACAAGCTCTAAGACTCGCTTAGCCCTCGATCGAATAATCGGAAGCTTCTTGTATACACTGGTAAGTAGAATATGCATATTTTGAATAATAATGTTTCATTTATTCCCGACAAAGAGTTTGCTATACCTTTTTGAGATATTTCACTTTAAAAATTCATTTTCAAAAAAAAATATATATTTTTATCATCTGCATAACATTTTTACTTTACCTTCCCTATTTGATATTAACATATGAGTTATGTTCAAACATTTTTAGAGACAATAAAAACTTGGCTTAAATCACAAATTGGTCACTCTACTTTCCAGGTTTCTGCAATATGATAACTCTACAATTTTTTTTTCTATTTCATCATTGTACTTCACCACAAATAACAAATTGGTCACTCTGCCTCCTTTCCGTTAGTTATCTTGGATGGAAATGATGAAAAAGACATGAATGTCCTTTATTTTGTTTGCATGCACATATTGAAACCAAGTAAAGTTAGTCGAAGTTAGTCGGGTTATTCTTGCTCATTTCACAAAGTTATACGAAAAGTAAAGGAAGGAACGAAGGAACGAAGGAAAGAAGATTAAAGTTGATCATCCAAAAGAGAACGAAGGGAACAAATCAATCGATTGCAAGACATTACTGGATTTGAAGCTCAAAGGATCGAAGGTAAGCATTCTTCAATTTAGATGCAATGTGCAGAAATTAGGGTTTTTCTTCATGTTTTGTAAAATTTGTTAGGTTTATGTTATGTAAAATTAGGGTTTTTGTTTGTCATTGGAAATATTTGGGTTTTGTTACTTGAATGTGTATGCATGCATGAATTTATCTTATATATGTGCTTTTTAAAATAAATTTTGTAAATGTCATGGTCCCAAAAAAAGGTTTTGTTAAAGGTTTTGTCCCCCACTAGTATATTAATATTCTGGTTGGCCATTGGCCCCCTTCCCAAGTGTTTTGTTTTTAAAATGTAGGTTGTCCCCCCTTCCCCACCACTTTTTTGTTAAATATGGAAGTAGTATATGGCTAGCTGCAGTATGGTTTGTCTCATTATGATGGCCCCCTTGCCCTTTTTTTGTTAAACTTGCGTAAAATATGAAAGTTCTTTGTGAAATGTCATTATGGGGTGAATTCCTCCATGAAAAGCCAATTAAATATGAAGGGAAGTTGCATTACTGGGAGGAATTAGATATAGAAGATTTGTGTTTTTCTGGGTTAAAAAGCAGAGTAGTAAATGAGTTAGGGTACCCTCACGTGAGTTCTATGTGTTATTGTGTACCAATTATGCATTCAGAAGACACAGGTCTTAGGGCATTGTATACCCATAAAGATTGGGATAAATTGATGAAGGTAGGTGAAGAGTTTGGACAAATAGAGATCTTTGTCTTACATGAGGTTGGGGAACCAGAACTTGAGATCATTAGTGATGCTGATTATGTAGGTTCTTCATGTTGTAGGGATGACGATTCATCAGAATGTAGTTTGGAAGATGAGGACCTACATGACCTCAATGATGATGAGCTACTTACTGCTAGGAGGAACTTGGTTGCCTTTAAGGGCAAAGGTAATGTCAAGTCCAAGGCTGTTGGAATTAAAAGAAAAGGTTTTTCATATAATTTTGAGGAGGCTAAAATAGGAGGTGAGACCAATGATGAATTAGTTAATGTTGATCAGGATGCTCATGAGATGGTGTTTGATGAGAGGATGCATACTTTCCTCCCGATTCGATAGTGGCGGTGAAGACGATGATAATGGGTGAGAGTTAAGAGACAAAAATTCCCTAGGTATAACCCTAAATGTAACATGAAGAATAGGGAGTTCAGCTTGCATGAAACTTTCACTAATGTGCAAGAGTTTAGGGATGCAATTAGGGATTATGGTTGTCTGAATGGGTATGACATAAAGTTTGTGGTAAATGATAGGAAAAGGGTCCATGTTCAGTGTGTGAATTCAAATGTTTGTACTTGGGAAATATGGGCAAGCACTATTCGTGATGAAACAACATTTCGATCAAAACTATCATCTGCATCCATCGGTGTGGAAAGAATTTCAAGAGTAGATGTTGTTCGGTTGGTTGGCTAGCAAAAATGTATCAACAAAAAATTTTGAGTAACCCTAAATGGAAGTTAAAATATTTTAAGAAAGATGTCTTTGGACAATCATCGGTTATTTGTTAGTTTATGTATGTGCTTAAGAGCTAAGGCTAGAGTTCTTGGTGAAGAGATGGGATCACTTGATGGCCACTATGCTAAACTTTGGAATTATAGAAAAGAGTTAAAAAGAAGAAATGAGGGTAGTACTGTGGAAATAGAAAAATGGGTTCATCCAACCACGATAAAGAATATTTTTCAAAGATTTACATATGCTTTGGTGCATTGAAGAAGGGGTTCTTAAATGGGTGTAGGCATGTTACGGGGCTTGATGGATGTTTCTTGAAAGGGATTTGTAAAGGGAATTACTAGTTGCAATAGGAAGGGATGCCAACAATCGGATGTTTCTGTGGCATGGGGCGTGGTGCGGGTTGAGAACAAAAACTCTTGGAAGTGGTTCATTCGGATGTTAAAAGATGATTTGGATTTAGGAAGTGGTGATGGATGGGCTATGATAAGCGATCAGAAGGGCCTTATGGAGGCGATACATGAGCTTTTGCCTTTTGTTGAGCACAGAAATTGTGCAAGGCACATTTATAGCAACTGGAAGAAGGATTTCAAGGGTGGTGAATTGAGAAAGGCTTTTTGGGCTGTGGTGTATGCAAGTAATGAGAATCAAATGCAAAAAGAATTGGAGAAAATGAAAGAGCTTGATGAGGCAGCATATTATGGGTTCATGAAGAGAGACCTAGGGCAATTATGCAGGGCTTTCTTCAAGGCGAAATGAAGGTTGACAATGTAGATAATAACATGGCGAGAGGCTTTCAATGGCACAATTGTGGAGTTTAGAGTTAAGCCAATCATTCACGTGTTAGAAGAGATAAGGTTGTACATGATGGCTAGGTTGGAGAAAAGGAGAGATTGGATGATGAAGCATTATGATGATTATTGTCCTTCTATCAAGAAAATCTTAGAGAAAAACAAAGAGGAAGTGAAGTTTTGGACTTCAATTTACAATGGGGATGGGGAGATTGAGGTGGGATATAGAAAAGAAGGTTGTGTGGTTAACATGGACAAGTGGACTTGCAGTTGTAGAAAATGGCAACTAAGTGGTATTCCTTGTACCCATGCTATAGTTGCCATCTTACAAAAGGTGACAGAAAAATATTTAGATGGCTACCTTAAGACAAGCTTTTTGAAAGCTTATGCATACTCTCTGAAGCCAATCGGTGGTGAAGATCAATGGCCAAAGTCCGACAAAAGCCTTTGTTAATTGCTCCAAATAGGAAAATGCCTAGTAGACCTAGAAGATGCGAGAATTAAAGGCGCACATGAAGAGAAAAGAAGGGTAAACCAACTCGGCCAAATGCGGATCATCCACGAAACAAGGGCTTGTCAAGGAAAGGAAGGGTAATGAGATGTACATTACGTTTTGGGATTGGGCACAATCGAGAGAACATGCACCAAAAAGAAGTTGGCAAGCTTGGGACTTCGAGGTAAATTTGTTTTATATTAGTTTGTTTGTTAGGTATTCTTTAGTTTCAAACTGAATCTAATGTATTTGAAATTGTGGTTCTGAGGGAGGGAACAAGCTATACCTCATGCAACTAATGCAAGTGCACATCTTGCAGCTCAATCATTTATGGTACATTTCATGCATCTTATAACTTCCCTTCCCTAGTTTGTTGCTATTATATTAACATCTTCAAGGCGAAATTATGGTTACTGAGGGAGGGAAGAAGCTATACCTCATGCAACTAATGCAAGTGCACATACTACACTCAATCATTTATGGTACATTTCATGCATCTTATAACTTCCCTTCCCTAGTTTGTTGCTATTATATTAACATCTTCAAGACTGAAATTATGGTTACTGAGGGAGGGAAGAAGCTATACCTCATGCAACTAATGCAAGTGCACATCTGCACTCAATCATTTATGGTACATTTCATGCATCTTATAACTTCCCTTCCTAGTTTGTTGCTATTATATTAACATCTTCAAGACTGAAATTATGGTTCTGAGGGAGGGAAGAAGCTATACCTCATGCAACTAATGCAAGTGCACATACTGCAGCTCAATCATTTATGGTACATTTCATGCATCTTATAACTTCCCTTCTCTGCTTTGTTATCATAACATTTTTTTTAAATTGTGGTTACAGGGAGGGAACAAGCTACACCTCTTGCTTGCAATACAAGTGCACATTTCAATCCACCAAGCGCAACTCAATCAACTCGGGTATATTAAATGCATAATTTGCATTTTTCGGTTTATTGCTATTGTCTCACTATATGCCATTACAACTCGGATGGATGTGGAATTCAATGCCCTGCTCCAACTCAATCCAGGAAAAGCTTTAGAAGTTTACCAAAGGGCTCACCAATGAAAAGAGGTGGCAAAGTTGTTAGAGTCGAGGAGTGGCGAAGTTGTGAGTCAACAAGTTACAAGCTAGGAATGAGTGAACAACAGAACAATGAAGTTGTGAGTCAAAAAGTGCCAAGCTACTGTAATCAAGAGAGTAAAAGTAGAGAGGGGGAACAAATTAGAAGGTCAGAAAGGAGTAAGCTTGCAATATGGAAGAAGAAGAGCAAGGAGTTAAATGGAATCACAATAGAGATTGATTAGACATGTTGCTTAGCTAGTAATGTCTAGTTTTTTGCTACTTGACAATGATGGGAATTAACATAGGGGGTTAGTTTTGATACATTTGTGCAGTTTTTGCTTATGAGATGGTGTATGATGGCATGTAAAACAAGGGGTTAGTTTTGGTACATTTGTCTAGTTTTTGATAATGGTTGGTGTGCATGTAAAACATGGGGTTTTTTGGGTACATTTCTAAAGTTAATTGGCCTGTAAAACAAGTTGAAGTTTTTGGTATATGATGGCATGTATTGAAGTAAATTTGACATGTTTGACATTTTTATTGGTAGACTGTCACTTTATTTATTGGTAGATTTTGTAATCATGTTTTTTGGTGTATTATGACATTTTTATTGGTAGACTGCTCATGAAGTTTTTGGTGTATGATAACATGTAATGTCACTTTATTTATTGGTAGATTATGTAATCATGTTTGACATTTTTATACACTAAGAGCCAACTAAGAATGACAACAAATAGACAACAAATAGACAACTCATAGCATTGTCCCAACATACACTACCACATCAAATAGACAAATCAAGCCAAGTACTGTCATTTGCTTTTTTAGTGAAAACACTAGAAATGTAATTAACCTTACATAACTTCCATTAACATAATTGTTGATACTACATACCAAGAAGTAAAACATTATCCCAACATACACTATCACATAACCAATAGATTATGGAATTCAGCCTAAGGCAACATCAATTGGGGAGTCATTTTAACATTTTTATACAATAAGATTCCACTGATAATTACAACAAATAGACATATCATCTTCTCCTTCCAACTATTGGCAACCAACTTTGACTTGAAGATAGCATTCTCTTCCTTCAATCTCCAAACCTCTTCTTTTAAATTTGAAATTGTCTTTTTTTTCCTTGCAAGCTTGCTTGACATTGTCTTCATCTCAGCCTCTTTGTTCTTAAATTCATTGAGCAGCTCTCTTGCTCTTTGAGTCATTGGAGGGTCATACCATGCAAAAAAATTACATTTTCTATCATCATCCTGTTAAGAACCAAACACTTAAGAAACAAACAGAGTATATAAACAAAAAATTACACTTTTTTTCCATAGGAACCAAACAAAGTGATAATTGAATCCTATATGCTATACTCAATCTTTACTCTCTTATTGCCAATTCTCTCAGATATATGTCCAGAAAATCCATAAACTGATTTGAGGGAAGGCATTCCTCACAAAGATCCAGGTACAAGCAACCAATTAACCAATTTACTAAAACCCTAATTGCACTATAACTAAAATTAACCAATTAACCAATTAATCATACCAATTTCCTATTTTTCGAACCAAATCAAAAGAGACATTCATATAAGCAAATCACGTACCTTCCAGTTTGGGCATCCAAAAAACCTCATACCAGGATGTTCTTCGGTCCATGATGTCCACATACGAGCCCTATTACCGCAATCACAATACCTTTCTTGAATCAAATCATTTGAACATACTTGAACTGGAAATCGAGCTCCTTTACCTTTACTTGAACTTGAATTCGAGCTCCATTGCCTCATGGCTCTGTCGCTTTGCTGGAGAGATGAACAAATTAGGACAGGAACTCGAAGGTGAGAATGTATGGAGTTGCTTCGATCTCCCCTGCCCTACTACCTTACTTCTCTTCGATCGACCATGTTCTTCTCTTCGATCTCCAATGGAGTTATGCGTGAGTGAGGTGAAGGCGAGGTAAAGGTAAAGGAAGGTCGAGACACGTGAGTAACACGTGATGTACTTAAAGGGTATTTTCGGGTTAATGTAAAATTTTAAAGTTTTCCATCCAATTTTTTGGATGGAGTGATTAACGTGTATTACTTGGTCTAGTACAATGATGAAATAGAAAAAAAAAATTGTAGAGTTATCATAATGCAAAAAGCTGGAAAGTAGGGTGACCAATTTGTGATTTAAGCCTAAAAACTTTAATGTTAGTTATATATTTCTTAATTATTAGATTTTTCAAATATAAACTCTTTGAATTAAATAAAGAGAATAAAAAAAATTAAAGTGTACATAACAGCAAACCCCCTAATACTATTTTGGATTATAATCTTGAATCATAAACACTTGTTACGATCGTGGTTGATTAGCTATCAAAACTAATAAACAGTTTGTTGTACCAATTTAGAAACGACTGATGATCGTTCTTATGATTATTTGTTAAATAAGTTAGAAATTATTAATTTAATACAAATTGATCATAATATCCTAAATTTCCAAATTAACTAGCTACTCCCATTAATGATAAAAAAAAAAGGTTTCACTTCTATCTTAAAATGTCAACATAAGATTATATTAAAATAATATTTATTTTCTTAATAGTACTTAAAACAAAAAATAAATATGTATTTATTTTTATACTATTAATATGTGTAGTTTTCCATGTTTAGCTCTGTTTTTTTTCTTTTTAAAATTTAAATTAAATTAGTCAAATATACAGAGGTTGAAAATATTTACCTCACAAAACATTTACAATTATACCAACAACAAAAAAATTGTTTATTGTATCTCTCGTCCCACATTAAATGTTTATTTTTTAAGAAAATTTCTTGAATTTAATGTTCTTTTCTTTATGTTTACTTGAGAAAATGGAGAAACTATTTTCACCACAATTAGTATTACTTATCTAAAGCTGTCAAAATGGGTTGGGCCCGTTGGGCTAGCCCGCCCTGCCATCTAAAAGAGGTGGGTTGAGTTGATATTTCTTAGGCCCGTCACTTTTTTGGGCTGGCTCACCCTGCCCCACCAAATGACGAGTTGAAGTGGGTTGTGGGTTGAGTCGCCTAAAGTTGTCAAAAAGGCTTGGGCCCCTTGGGCTAGCCCACCCCACCACTTAAAAGAGGTGAGTTGGGTTGGTATTTCTTAGGCCCGCTATGTTTTTGGGCTGACCTATCCCGCTCCGCCAAATGACGGGTTGAAGTGGGTTGTGGGTTGATTCGTCCCGCCAACCCATTTAGACAGCTCTATATTTATCCAATACATCACTAATTATTACATCAAATAATAACACACATTTGGACAAAATTATCACTTGCTTAATTGTCTATATTGCATTATCTAACAATGTTCCTTTCCTAATTATTTTCTAATTCAAAAAATTTCAAACGATATTGTTATTGTCCACATGAACTATATAATAATTTTTTATCTATATTTTAAATGTTAAATCAATAAATTCATGTCTAGAGCCATGTTATATAATAAAAATGAATATTATAAAAAGTATTTTTTGTCAATGAATTTTGAGAAAACATGTGATCGTTGCTAATTGAAATTAAATTTTACAGTTTGATTTAATTTAAAAATATAATTGTATAAAAATCTATCCAATAATAAAATCATATTAATTTTGATATCATATCGTAAAGTCTTAATACCCTTTTGTCTAAGCCTTGCAATCATGATCCAGAACTTGTTAATCTACCCAATCCGACCTGAATATTACCTGAACCAACACAATTTGTTAACATTTTCGGTAAAATTTTCAAGTTAAAACGGGTTGAACCCATCAATCCGTTTCTACCCGATGATGACCTGACCCAACCCTATTGCCAGGCCTACTTTTGCCTACCGATAACAATTGATTCTAAATTGATTACAACCGATAAACAAATCGATATCTACCATAATCTTATTATTAAATTTATTTTTATAAAAATATCATTTAAATTAAATAAATGTGTTATGTTAGTAATAAAGTAGTACCACATATTATCTAAAATTTTGGTAGATAAATATTTTTTATGGAATAATTTTTTTATAGTGAAACATGAAACAAATTATAAGCATGTTTCGAAAAATATATCTATGAAGAAAAAATAAATTAGAAAAATTATCTTTTTCGTTAATGTGTTAAGAATTAAAAGTAATATGGAAATAATAAATATATTGCTTAACTTCAAGTGACATGTAATTAATTAAGGGGTAGTTTTGTTCAAATATTTACATTATTTTAAGGTAAGAATTAATAATGTAGTGCATAGAGAAAAAATGTAGTGAAAATAATCTCTCTTGAGAATAATAGTAAAATGAGAATAATCAAATGTTCATTAATGAATAGTAAGCCTCTGCGTTTTCAAATGATGTTCTATCTTACTTATTGGTTTTTAGCTTATAATCTACTCCCTCTGTTCGTTCCGAACAAACAGTTCCGGTTTAAAATGATTTTTTAAAAGAAAATGACACTTTAAGTAGCTCATTAGTAATAAAATGATACTTTAGTGCCTTAATTTTTGAAATAGATCTTTTAAGTGAAATATCTCAAAATGAAATAGTGTACTCTCTGTCCGAAACGAAGGGAGTAAAACAACCACTTTTAAAATGACTTTTTTTTTGCCAAAAAGCCAAAAATCACCTCTAAAAAACCCTCAACTGACGGGCAGTTCAAGAGAAGAAAGAATATTGTCAATTTGCTTAGTTAAGAAAGAATGGTTATGGTTCTGTACTTAAAGCTTAATTTGGTCCAAATATTCCATACTAGTATCTTTGAGGATTTTGTTGACTTATCTTTTAGCATTCACATGTATGTATGGGTCCCAACCCAAGAGAATCCAATTCATGAGTCCCCATTTATTATTTTCTTTATTAGGAGAGCGAAACGTTCTTGTGTTAGGTTAAGTGGAGATTGTGAGAGAAATGGGCTTAAAATTGAAAGTTTGGTCGAATCTAATGACTACTTATGGATACGTGTTTGTTAATAATAAAATTATTATCTTTAAGATGAGATTAAAACCTTAACCTTTGGAGGGAGTGGCCACAAGGGCAATGATTGGACTCCGAGTACCAACTAGTTAACCTTATTCTACCTCAAATCAAACTCGTATATTCCTCAATTAAGTTGTATATAATCCATGATTTTTATATATAGAAGCAACATTTTCTAAGTATTGATCTTCCCTTTCCTAAACCTCTAATATTGTTCTTGTTGGAAATTGGTTTTCCAATTAATTGGTTTGACCAATATTTGACCAAGTTTCCAAATATGTTTAATTTATTAAAAATGGAAATAAGTTGCAAAAATGAAATCTATATTTCGAGTAGATTAAGTTGATATATTTATTATTTCAAAACCAATTTCAGGTGAATGAGATATTAATGCTCAAAATAGACAACTTAACTTTGTAAATTGAAGAGTAAAGTAGGTTCAGCTAGCTCGGTGACAGACTAGTTGCTGAGACGGTTAAGGCGGCTCGTGTCTACTCGAGTAGGTACGACGCAGCCTTGGCGGTTACACCCGAAAGGGTTCTGGCGGGTTGACCGAATGGGCACATGGTGTAACGAACCTGGTCTCAACCGAATGGGTGCTGGCGGGTGCGGCAAATGGGCACGTTCAGATGCGATGAACATGGTCTTGTCCGAATGGGTGACCGAATGGACATTCGGCTGGTTCAGCGAACCTGTTTGCAACCCTTGGATTCCCGAGTTGCAATCCTTTGCGAAAGACTACCACAACTCTTCAATCAGTATTTATACACCCTTGGTTTGACAATCATATATATATATATATATATATATATATATATATATATATATATATATCGACACATCGAAATCATAAGCATTATACTGTTAGAGAAATATCATATTGTTGCATAAATCCGTTCCAGTCTTAGCAGTTCTAAACATCGATCCTGTTTTCCAAGAATCCGAGTATCGAAGTATTGCTTACTCAGATTGAAAAGTCGTTGCACCTTATAGACGATTGTCGAAGAACTGTGAGCACAGTACGGGGCAATTTCATCTTGCGGAGATCGTGTCCAACACGAGCCTCGACTTCAAGTTAATGTTTCAATTAATTATTATAATTAAATTTCTTTTCATCTCCTTCTTCTATTTAAAATAAAGTCATTTGTTATTCCGGGAAAACATACAAAAAAATTAAACTACAATCACAAGACGAAATTTAGTTTTCTAATTGGAAAAAGAAATGACATCAAAGGAACCAACTGCTACTGTTACTCCCTCCGCTTCTGTTACCGTTGCTGCTCATGCACCTGCTCCTCCTCATCCTGCTCATGGCGAGAAACCGGCCAAGTTCATAGGCATGGATTTCAAAAGGTGGCAACAGAAAATGATGTTTGTTTTTAAATTTGTTTTTACCCCAACATCTCTAAAATCTTGGGTCTGCCACTGTAACCCTCATAAACAAATACACATGACGCGCGCGCCCACACACACACACACATATATATATATATATGTAGAGAGAGAGAGAGAGAGAGAGAGAGAGGAGGTGTAGTTCATAGGTATAGTATTATCATAAAACCAATTAGTATGTTTGAGTTACAAGCTTTGCAGTGGCATAAGAGACCAGCTAGTAATTAAGTGATACCATACAGAAGAAAGCTAGCCATGGATATCTTAATTTACCATAACTACTAACATTATTCCATACGTAAAAAGTAGCTAGACGGAAGATAGACTATACCTTAATTAGTAGTATGATTAAGCTAATAATAATGACCTATTTTTGCGGGGAATTTCCTCTTGGGATAATCCACAATGACAGTTCCACCGTAGATTTTGGCAGCCTGGTAGCTATCCAAAGCAGTCTCTCTTCTAGTAGACACTTGATGAGTGCTTAATGCTACTTGCTGATGGAAAACATGAGAAGAAGCTTGCTGTGGATGATACTGGTAAAGAAAGAGGTGTTGTTGAGGTGGAGGTGTTGGCTTTGACTTTGCCCAAAGCGTTCATCCACCATAGCAAACCCTTCACGACCAATCTTGACAAGGTCGTCTTCCTTTGTCTTAGGTGCCATTTGAAAGAAGTTATGTGCCTTGAAAGGGAGACAAAAAACTAGCTAGAGAGAGAGAGAGAGAGCTGTGTTGTGGTTTTTGGGTACATGGAAATTAAGAGAGATAGTTGCCTTTATATAGAATGCTCGTATACGTAACTTTTTCTTTTTCTATAGAATTGAAATAGGCAAAACACACAAACGGGCCACCCAACTTTGGACCATATTGCAATTCGGCCACCGAAACTTTGGTTCATCTATTTTGGCCACCCTACTTTCATTCTGTTGCAAGCGAGCCCATTTTTTGGATGGCCGTTAGATTTCGCCGTTAGGTCATGTTAAATGTCTATTTTACCCTTGTAAATATCAATAGAGGAACAATTATATTTAAAAAGGGGTCAAACTGTAAATAATATAATTTGGGGGATTAAAGATATGTTCATTTTCATCTCTCTCTTTCTCTCTCACGCAAACACAGATCTGGTCATGAGAAACACAGATCGAAGGTCAACACATGTACCTTCGATGGGCCCAATCGAAGGTCTCCCATAATGGAGGGATCCCGTATAAAGCACATCATTAAACCAAGTACAAAAACTAACAGAGCAGCAGGAAGAGCCGACAAGATTTGAAGCCTGCGACGAACACGGCGTCGTGTTTGGGTCAAGGTTCCGGGGAAGAATAAGTTTGGTCGTCGTGGTTATACGTCTCGCCCGAGTCGGTGGATAGTACGAGGAAAAGAATCGACGAAAGAGCTAAAACGAGAGCCGGTGCATGTATTTGATGGCTGAAAAGGCGAAGGAGAGGCCTTGCGAAAGCTGGACGCCGCGGACCACGGGAAGGGGGAGGTAGCAGTAGAGAACGGACATGAGACCGGTGACGCCTAAAAGGAGTAGGACGGATGCGGTGGAGATTCCAGCGGCGGCGATCTGGGAAAGGGATATGTGAGGGGATTCGGAGATGGCGGCACTTCACTTCATGGGTTAGACGGCGTTTTGGATCTGGATCTGGTTAGACGATGTTGACGGATGCGGTGGAGATTCCGGCGGCGGCGATCTGGGAAAGGGATATGTGAGGGGATTCGGAGATGGCGACGGCAGCGATGGACTTCATGGGTTAGACGGCGTTTTTGGATCTGGATCTGGTTAGACGATGTTGTAGAGATGAGAAACAAATTGTGTTTGTGTGAGAAAGAAAGAGAGAAGATGAACAGATCTTTAACCCTCAAATTATATTATTTACAGTTTGACCTCTTTTTAAATATAATTGTTTCTCTATTGATATTTACAGGGGTAAAATAGACATTTAACATGACTTAACTGCGAAATCTAACGGCCATCCAAAAAATGGGCTCGCTTGCAACAGAATGAAAGTAGGGTGGCCAAAATAGATGAACCAAAGTTTCGGTGGCCGAATTGCAATATGGTCCAAAGTTGGGTGACCCGTTTGTGTGTTTTGCCAATTGAAATATATACGATTCTTTCCGGATATGTAAGTATTTGGCAATAGTTAGACTACGGATAGAGATGAGATTGAATACCTACACTACATATTGGTGGTAGACACAAGTATTTTACAAACTTTTAGAAAAAGAAGAAGAAATTTGATTGGGTTGGTCACCACGGAATAATTTTCAACTATTTTACACTCTTATATTTTTTCGTAATCAGAAAAATGCACGTTATATATCGCGATATATAAAATCATGCATTAAGATACACAAAGTAAGACACTTTTGATGTATATGATCTACAACAGTACAAGGGATGCATTACCATGCAAAAGTATCTTTTTCTTGTTACAAAAAAAATCATTAATTAGAGTCCATTATAAATAATATCATTAGAACTACGCCTATTAATTATACCAAATTTCTGTTACAACATTAATGAGTACGATAATCTATAATTGTCACATACTCAATGACATTAAAGGAAATTGTACATTTCATTAATATTTATAATGTAATCAATTTTTTTTAAACGGTGTGCCGAGTCAAAAAAGACGATAATTTGAAAACAGAAGGAGTATTTATTTTGTTTAAATACTACTTTTGTGTGCCGGGTCAAAGATGACAAAATGTTAAAGATGAAGATTCATAATTTTCAAATGGGCATATTAATCCCCTTATCTTTTGAACTTTTGGAAAAGTCAGTCCTTAAAGAACTTCTTAGTAAGGATATTTTTGTCATTACAAAAAAAAATAGACGGAAAGTGTAACGGTAACGACAAGAGGGGGAAATTGATCCAAAAAAAATAGTTGAAGGATCACATTAATATGTTTTAAACCGCGATGACCAAACTATATATTCTTTTTGCACATGTCCAAGGACCAAAATATTATTTTATTCTATATACTATCCTATATACTGTAGTTTATTACTTCTACACTTTGAGTTTCACTTTGGCGCTCTAGCTCTTACAAATTATAACTTCTAATTATTTTATGAAAGGAGATGCTTTATTTACTACTCCCTCCGTCCCTAATTAATCGTCCTAGTTGATTCGGCGCACAGTTTAAGAAAAAATAATTAACTTGATTATTTATATTGGTTTAATGTGTAATTTCCTTTAATGTCCTTGTGTATGTGGCCCATTATTAAAGTAGAGTGAAAAAGTAAGGGTAAAGTGATAAAAGAGATGTTCTAAAAAGATAAGTTTTAAAGTAGACAATTATTTTGGGACGGACGAAAAAGGAAAGGAAGACGATAATTTAGGGACGGAGGGAGTACAATTTTTGCTCATTCTTTACATTACCATTTATTACGTCAAATAAATATTTATGTAGAAATATTTATCCTTAATTACTTGTCCATATTAAGTTGTCTAACAATGTTACTTTCCTGATTATATTTATAAATAATTTTCTTATTAAAAAATATCAAAATATATTTGTTACTGTCTGCACTCCACATAAACAACATAATTAGTTTATTTTTTTAAATGTTTAATTACTAAAATTCATGGCTAGAGTTGTGCTAAATAATAAAAATTAATATTATAAAAAAATTATCAACTGAATTTTGAGAAAATATGTGATCAATGATAATTGAAATAAAAACATTTACAATTAGATTAATTAATAATTGTTAAAAATCAAACCAAAATAAAATCATATTTCTATATCATATGGTAATGTCTTAATCTCATATGCCTACCACTAAGAATTGATTCTAAATATTAATTTTGAATTGAATAAAATGAAGTTTATTATTGAATTTATTTTGACAAAATATTGTTTAAATATAATTAATCTTTTATTATAGAAATGAAGTATCACATATTATCTATAATTTTGGTGAATAAATACTTTTATGAACTAATTTTTGTATAATGAAATATGAAACGAGTGATAAGCATAATAATAAAAAATATATATCTATTAAGAAAAAATACAACTGAAAAATAAAAACTATCTTAATCGCTTATGTGTTGAGAAGTAAAATGTATTATGTAAATAAGAAATATATTACTTAACTTCAAATGACAAGTAATTAATTAAGACTTGTTTTGTCCAAACATACATTAGTTTTGATACATCCAAAATAATATCATACTGGGGGGTGCCGAAGGTAGCAGTGGATGTGGGTTGCCGGAGTTGCCATCCGGTGGTTATGTTGTCGTCGGTGGTGGATATCTAACTATATTATCTATAAAACGAAACACCGTGAGCAGGCGGGGAGGGCCCTCGCCAAAAACCCTCCGACGTGTTTATCAGTATACTATCTATAAAGGAGAGGGCACGTAGCCCCCAAATGCGTGTGTGATTACGAATCAAAAAAAGAGAGAGACCCCCGACACTATGGACTAGTGGGGGTTATTTATACCCGAATGGAATGTGCCTAGCTCGTGGTCTATCTGCCCGGCCCAAGCCTTCTAACATTATATAAAATATAATGGGTCATTAGATGAGGCCCACACGCCATTGAGGCGGATCCGAAATATGCACATCAGTAGCCCCCTACTCATTATTCTTTGAGATTCATCTCGAGGGTAAGGAGTACTATTCGTTCGCGATTCCATTTAATGTCTCGGGATGGCCGAGCTTAATCACATTCATCTTGGCAGACAAGATAACAAAAGTGCTGAGATGAGTAAATTAAGGCTTTGGTTGATTTTGACCGCACTAGTATATTTTGACTAACCAGTATGCTTTATAATTTGATTTTATAAGTCTCTATATAGCGAGCAAAGCGTCACTTGGGCCAAGGTCAAGTCCCAGTATCCTACTTTACGAGCAGGACTACCTATGAAAAGCTAGCGAGCAGAACGCCACTTGGGCCAACGTCAAGTCCCAGTACTCGACTTTGCGAGCAGGACTACCTTCGAAAAGCTAGCGAACAGAACGCCACTTGGGCCAAGGTCATGTCCTAGTACTCGTCTTTGTGAGTAGGACTACCTTTGTAAAGCTAGCTAGCTAGTAGAATGCCACTTGGGCCAAGGTCAAGTCCCAGTACTCGACTTTGCGAGCAGAACTACCTTTGAGAGCAGAACTACCTTTGAAAAGCTAGCGAGCAGAACTACCTTTGAAAAGTTAGCGAGCAGAATGCCACTTGGGCCCAGGTCAAGTCCCAGTACTCGAATTTACGAACATGACTACTTTGAAAAGCTAGCGAGCAGAACGCCAGTTGGGCCAAAGTCAAGTCCCAATACTCGATTTTGCGAGCATGATTACCTTTGAAAAGCTAGCGAACAGAACACCACTTGGGCCAAGGTCAAGTCCTAGTACTCGACTTTGCGAGCAGGACTACCTTTAAAAAGCTAGTGAGCAGAATGCCACTTGGCCAAGGTCAAGTCCCAGTATTCAACTTTGTGAGCAAGACTACCTTTGAAAAGCTAGCGAGCAGAAAGCCACTTGGGCCAAGGTCAAGTCCTAGTACTCGAATTTATGAGTAGGACTACCTTTGAAAAACTAGCGAGCATAAGCGCAAGTAGGCGCTGTGTACAACTCAATCGCGAGTAACCTTGAACGGTAGGACAAAATGAAGCTCAGCCGCGAGTAAACTCGAGCGGCGAACATAAGCGCAGGTAGGCGCTGTGGACAACTCTATCGTGAGTAAACTCGAGCGGGAGGACTATGTAGAGCTAAGTCGTTAGTAAACTCGAGTGGAGAGCATAAGCGCATGTAGGCGTTGTGTACAACTCTACTGCGAGTAAACTCGAGCAGGAGCTTAAGTGCATGTAGCGCTGTGTAACACTCTATCGCGAGTAAACTCGAGCGGGAGGATAATATGAAGCTCAGCCGTGAGTAAAATCGAGCGGGGAGCATAAACACATGTAGCCGTTGTGTACAACTCTACCGTGAGTAAACTCGAGCAGGAGGACAATATGAAGCTCAGTCGCGAGTAAACTCGAGCGGGGAGCATAAGCGCATGCATGCGCTGTGTACAACTCTACCGTGAGTAAACTCGAGCGGGAGGACAATATGAAGCTCAACCGCGAGTAAACTCGAGTGGGGAACATAAGCACATGTAGGCGCTATGTACAACTCTATTGCGAGTAAACTCGAGCGGGGAGCATAAGCGCTAGGGGTGGCAAATCGGTTGTGCTGGGCTGTTATCGGGTTGGCACGATAACAGCACGACACGATAAACACGAACACAAACACGACATGATAAGCTTTTCGTGCGTAATATTAAAACCCGAACACGACACGATAAAAACACGAAAAGCACGACACGACACGATAGGAACGATAAGCAAAAAAAAACACGATTTATTTAGTCAGGCTCGTTAAGCATGTTAAGCCCAATAAACATTATAAAATATATAATTTTGATTTTTTAATACATATTTTGAAAATTTATCAATATAAATAGTCAAGTGGTTTAAAAGTCATAAATTTTTCAAATGATAAAACTATGAAATAAGCATGAAAATCGTTCGAAAGAAGTGAATAACCCTAGTAAATTTTTAAAAATATATTTTAAAAACATATATATTTTAATTATCGTATCTTATCGTGTCTTACTGTGCTTATCAAGCTAGCCCGATAACAACCCATTTTTTATCGTGCCTTATCGTGTTGGTCCTATAACGGCTCGAACTCGATAAGCCCCAGCCCAAACCCTATAATTTTGTGTCGTGTTCATGTCGGTCAATCGTGTCGTGCCTCAAATTGCCACCACTAATAAGCACAGGTAGGCGATGTGCACAACTCTACCGCAAGTAAACTCGAGCGGGGGGGGGGGGATATGAAGCTCGATTCTTGAGAAATCGGCGGGGAACATAAGCGTAGGCAGGCGCTGTGTACAACTCTACCACAAGTAAACTTGAACGGGAGGACAATATGAAGCTCAGCCGCGAGTAAACTCGAGCGGGGAGCATTAACGCAGGTAGGCGCTGTGTTTAACTCTACCACGAGTAAACTCGAGCGGGAGGACAATATAGAGCTGAGCCGCGAGTAAACTCGAGCAAGGAGCATAAGCGCAGGTAGGCATTGATCAACTGGTCGTGACTTTGCAAGCAGAAAGTCCATGCATGTATAGAACAAAATCTGAGAAAAGTGTGGCTCAGGCACAATAATAACGTGCTTCGACACAAAATATAGTGTGGCATTCTCGGGAAGGAGCATATCATGCCTACCCTTCCTTGGTGTAGCCCCCTACTTTTTGAATGAAAGAGTTCATCTTGAAGTCGAGAAGTATCACTGGTAAAAACTGTTTGATCTCGTAACGTGCTCGAGCGCAGTAGAGCTATTAAGGAAAGCCTAGACTATGTTGACATGGACTTCATACCTGAAGCCTTATGTGTATCATTTGCAAATCAAGCATATTTCTCTATTTAATAAAATTGAGGTTTATTTTGTGCATTTAACTTATGCGAGTAAGAGAGTAATCACGTTTCTACACAACACGACAAAAAATGACGTAATATCATTATTTTGATTCATAAGCAAATAATTACATTCATCGGTGTAGTACAACGCACATGCATCATTATAACATTGTAATTTTCAATTAAAGATAATACAACAATGTAAATATTATATTTTATTTTGCGTTTGAATTACATTTAACATGCTTTCATTATTCATTGTTCGATTGTCTTTCACAACGGTTCACATGCATTTCATTAGTATATATCTTCATATTTCATAATATCAAAATAATTCAATGTTCCAATTAATGGGATGAATTTATGGACATAGTTGTAGCGCTAAATTCCATTAAAACTTTATAGGTCGTTAGTGCAAAACCAAATATAGGTATATGTGCGAATAAGTGAAAAACCAAGGACTTAACTAGAAAAAGGGATACCTTAGTGGGGCTGATTTCATGGATGACATCAACCATGATAGTTAGTTGGTTGGCGCATGATATGGTTGTCTTTTAGGGGTGAGCAGGGCCCGTCAATGCCCATCAAGCCCGTTAAAGCCCGTCAATGCCCGACCCATGGAGCCCGTGCCCATGGGCACTACATAGTACTGGGCTTTAGATGAGTCAAATGCCTGTGGTCTCGGGCTCTACTGGGCCTTCAACGATGCTCCTTCGTGATAACTTTTTTAATTTTTTTAATTATAGATCTTTGACCAAATCCTATATATTTAATTTATGTGTATTATACTATTATTATATTTATATATTATAAGTTATAAATTATAATCTATAAATATAGTAATAGTATAATACACTTCAACTAATAAAGCTATTGCTAAAAATAAAAACCTAAAAGTCAAACCATATTATTTTAATAATTAATTACTCAATCATCTATACATCTATTGATATTCTATTCTCAATCTCATCACATGCAAGATTAAAATTTGACATCGGTAATGTCAAGTTATATGAATCCGTTTACTTCATACTGAATTTATATTTTAACTTAGTTGCTTCTCTTCCTTTTCTTTCACTTCAACTGTATCTTTATTTCAAATTTGCAAGTATAATAGTTTGAAAAAAAAAGTTCATGACAATGAATTGATGGGCTGAAAGCTGAGACCCAAAGTTTGAATGAGAAAACAATAAAATTATTTAAAAACATAAACAAATGGGCTGAAGCCCGTGCCTGCCCGTGCCCGTCTGAAGCCCGTCCACTAATGCCCGTGGGCTGATCAATAGTACTGGGCTTTTAAATCTAATGTCTGCTGCTTGATGGGCCCATACTGGGCATTGCCAATGCTCACGGGCTTAGGGCCCGTGCACACCCCTATTGTCTTTGTACATCAGATTCATTTGATTGTTTATGAAGGAAACGGTGACAAGTTCGGCAGCATCTGACCGCGCTTGAGGGCGCCTCCCGTGTCCGTTGGAGGAGTTTTCGATGGCGTTGAGCTCGTATTTTCCAAATGCAGCTACTGGTTGCTTCGTTTTTCCGTTCAGGTATGCTCCCGATCAAGTTGTCATATATTACCGCTCCAGCAACTTTTGGTGGCGCGTGAGGGAACAACCTGACTCTGTTAGCGTTGATTTCTTCACTGTTGACTTCGCCTGCTTAGGGTGCATCTACTAGTGGCTTCCCTTTGTTGTTTCGATCTCATTTTCTTTACCCAGTTCACATGTATGTGTCTGTTAATGGAGTTCTGACACCCTTAGAACGGAGTTCCGCCGAAATTGACGAAGTCAATCAAATCATTCCTGGCAACGGAACCAACTGATACATCCAAAATAATATCATACCGGGGGTGCCGAAGGTAGCAGTGGACGTGCGTCGCCAGAGTTTCCATCTAGCGGTCATGTTGTCGTCGGTGGTGGATATCTGACTATATTATCTGTAAAACGAAACACTGTGAGTGGGCGGGGAGGGCCCCCGCCAAAAACCCTCCGGTGTGTTTATATCAGTACATTATCCATAAAAGAGGGGGTACGTAGCCCCAAAGTGCGTGTGTGATTATGAATCAGAAAAGGAAAGAGACCCCTTACAGGCCTACACTATGGACTAGTGGGGGTTATTTATACCTGAATGGAATGGGCCTAGCTCGTGGTCTCTCTGCCCGGCCTAAACCTTCTGACATTATATTAAATATAATGGGTCATTAGATGAGGCCCACATGCCATTGAGACGGATCCGAAATATACACATCAAGTTTAAATTAATAATTAATAATGTAGTGAATAAGTAAAATATGTAGTAGGATTAGCCTCACCCTTTTATTCCAAATAAAAGAGAGATGTCAGTGTTTGTTACTAGTTACATTAAGGCCTCATTTGGTACAACTTTTTGAAAACACAGTTTTTTCAAAACACAATTTTTTTCCCTTATAAACACGTTTGAAAAACAATTTTAAAACGCTATTTTCATAAACATAACGTTCTAAAACCTATGTTTTCCATAACGGCTCCAATTTGGAGCGTTTCTAAACGCATCATATTTTTTAAAAGTTGTGTTTTAAAACGTTGCATTGAAACACTTTAGAAGATAAAATGCTACATTTTATTTCCAGCGTTTTGGTCAAAACACTCCACTAAACAAGCTCTAAGACTCGCTTAGCCCTCGATCGAATAATCGGAAGCTTCTTGTATACACCGGTAAGTAGAATATGCATATTTTGAATAATAATGTTTCATTTGTTCCCGACAAAGAGTTCGCTATACAATTTTGAGATATTTCATTTTAAATGTTCATTTTCAAAAAAATTATTTTTATCATATGCATAACATTTTTACTTTACCTTCCTTATTTGATATTAATTTATGAGTTATGTTCAAACATTTTTAGAGAGAATAAAAACTTTAATGTTAGTTATTTATTTCTTAATTATTAGATTTTTCAAATATAAACTCTTTGAATTAAATAGAGAGAATAAAAAAAATAAAGTGTACATAACAGCAAACCTCCTAATACTATTTTGGATTATAATCTTGCAGGGGTGTGCACGGGCCCTAAGTCTGCGGGCATTGGTAATGCCCAGTATAGGCCCATATGGCACCTGACATCATTTTAAAAAGCCCAGCACCGTAGATAAGCCCACGGGCATCAGTGAACGGGCATTGAGTAGGCATTGAATGGGCACGGGCTTAGATTGGCTCTTCGATTGTCTACAATGTAGAAGAACTATGAAGAACCAAAATTCAACTAATACAAAGTATTTTCATTGTTTCATTAGCTCTTAAACAAAACTACATATGATCAAAAACCTTGAAATCATTCATTTGACTTGCAAACTCAACACACAGACGACAATTAACCCCTAATCAAACATCATGAACACCTAAAATTTGAAACCTAGATGTTATTTTCAATAAAGAAGCAAGAAAAAAAACCCAAATCAGAACAAACTTACATGAACACGATAACAAGATCTGTAATGTCTCGTAATGAGAAAAATAAATATCGAGTGGGTAGCGGGCCTAGCGGTGAAGTGGGAACTGGGAACGGGAAGTCACGATTTTGCCGAAGGGTCACGATTCCGTCAAGGTATTGAAGAATCGAAGGTAGCAGACTAGTAGTCAATATGATTTAGGGTTTCACACTTTCACTTTGCCTTTTGAGTTTTGGCCTTTTGTATTGGATCTATTGGTATATCACTAATTCATTATATTGACTAATCTGGATAGTGTATAATATAATAATATATTATAGTAGTATATAATAATATAATTTGTGATTTTGTTTATATATAATTTTATATATGATATACCTAATACTAATAAACACTAATAGAGTAATGATATAATTATAATATATTTAAAATTTAAAAACTTAATGTGATGATGGACTGGGTCGGGTTTAGATGGGCATTAGAACTTGAAGACCCAGGTGTGCCCGAGCCCACGAGCATCTAACATCTCTAAAGCCCAGCACTATGTATCAGCTCTTGAGCACAGACACTTTGGGTCGAGCACAGATGGACACAGCGGGCTGTAGGGCTCATGGGCTGGCTGCTCACCCCTAAATCTTGAATCATAGACACTTGTTACGCTCATGGTTGATTAGCTATCAAAACTAATAAACTGTTTGTTGTACCTATTTAGAAACGACTGATGATGTTCTTATGATTATTTGTTAAATAAGTTAGAAATTATTAATTTAATACAAATTGATCATAATATCCTAAATTTCCAAGTTAACTAGCTACTCCCATCAATGATAAAAAAGATTTCACTTCTATCTTAAAATGTCAACATAAGATTATATTAAAATAATATTTATTTTCTTAATAGTACTTAAAACAAAAAATAAATAAGTATTTATTTTTATACTATTAATATGTGTAGTTTTCCATGTTTAGCTCTGTTTTTTTTCTTCTTAAAATTTGAATTAAATTAGTCAAATATATAGAGGTTGAAAATATTTACCTCATAAAACATTTACAATTACACCAACAACAAAAATTGTTTATTGTATCTCTCTCGTCCTACATTAAACGTTTATTTTTTAAGAAAATTTCTTGAAGTTAATGTTCCTTTCTTTATGTTTACTTGAGAAAAAGGAGAAACTATTTTCACTACAATTAGTATTACTTATCTAGAGCTGTTAAAATGGGTTGGGCCCGTTGGGCTAGCCCGTCATCTAAAAGAGGTGGGTTGAGTTGGTTTGTTTTAGGCCCGTCACTTTTTTGGGCTGGCTCGCCCCACCTCGCCAAATGGCGCGTTGAAGTGAGTTGTGGGTTGGCTCGCCTAGAGTTGTCAAAAAGGCTTGGGCCCCTTGGGCTAGCCCACCCCACCACCTAAAAAAGGTGAGTTGGGTTGGTATTTTTTAGACCCGCTATGTTTTTGGGCTGACCTATCCCGCCCCGCCAAATGATGGATTGAAGTGGGTTGTGGGTTGGCTTGTCCCGCAAATCCATTTTAACAGCTCTATACTTATCCACTACATCACTAATTATTACATCAAATAATAACACACATTTGGACAAAATTATCACTTGCTTAATTGTCTATATTGCATTATCTAACAATGTTCCTTTCCTAATTATTTTCTAATTCAAAAAATTTCAAACGATATCGTTATTGTCCACATGAACTATATAATAATTTTTTTATCTATATTTTAAATGTTAAATCAATAAATTCATGGCTAGAGCCATGTTATATAATAAAAATGAGTATTATAAAAAGTATTTTTTGTCAATGAATTTTGAGAAAACATGTGATCATTGCTAATTGAAATTAAATTTTACAGTTTGATTTAATTTAAAAATATAATTGTATAAAAATCTATCCATTAATAAAATCATATTAATTTTGATATCATATCGTAAAGTCTTAATACCCTTTTGTCTAAGCCTTGCAATCACGATCCAAAACTTGTTAATCTACCCAATCCGACCTGAACATTACCTGAACCAACACAATTTGTTAACATTTTTGGTAAAATTTTCAAGTTAAAACGGGTTGAACCCATCAATCCGTTTCTACCCGATGATGACCCATCAATCCATGTTTCTACCCGATGATGACCTGACCCAATTGCCATGCGTCTAAATTGATTCTAAATTGATTACAATCGATAAACAAATCAATATCTACCATATTCTTATTATTAAATTTATTTTTATAAAAATATCATTTAAATTAAATAAATGTATTATGTTAGTAATAAAGTACCGCATATTATCTAAAATTTTGGTAGATAAATATTTTTTATGGAATAATTTTTTATAGTGAAACATGAAACAAATTATAATCATGATTCGAAAAATATATCTATGAAGAAAAAATAAATTAGAAAAATTATCTTTTCCGTTAATGTGTTAAGAGTTAAAAGTAATATGGAAATAATAAATATATTGCTCAACTTCAAGTGACATGTAATTAATTAAGGAGTAGTTTTGTTCAAATATTTACATTAGTTTAAGGTAAGAATTAATAATGTAGTGCATAGAGAAGAAATGTAGTGAAAATAATCTCTCTTGAGAAAAAATAGTAAAATGAAAATAATCAAATTTTCATTAATGAATAGTAAGTCTCTGCGTTTTCAAATGATGTTCTATCTTACTTATTGAGTTTTAGCTTATAATCTACTTACTTCGTTCGTTCCGAGCAAACAGTTCCCGTTTGAAAATCATTTTTTTGAAAAGAAAATGACACTTTAAGTAGCTCATTAGTGATAAAATGACACTTTGATGCCGTAATTTTTGAAATAGACCTTTTAAGTGAAACATCTTAAAATAAAATAGTGTACTCTCTGTCCGGAACGGAGGGAGTAAATCAACCACTTTTAAAATGACTTTTTTTTTCTTTCCAAAAAGCCAAAAATCACCTAAAAAAAACCCTCAACTGACGGGAAGTTCAAGAGAAGAAAGAATATTGTCAATTTGCTTAGTTAAGAAAGAATGGTTATGGTTCTGTACTTAGAGCTTAATTTGGTCCAAATATTCCATACTAGTATCTTTGAGGATTTTGTTGACTGATTTTTTAGCATTCACATGTATGTATGGGTCCAACCCAAGAGTATCCAATTCCTGAGTCCCCATTTATTATTTTCTTTATTAGTCATTTCAAGGAGAGAGAAACGTTCTTGTGTTAGGTTAAGTGGAGATCGTGAGAGAAATGAGCTTAAAATAGAAAGCTTGGTCGAATCCAATGACTACTTATGGATACGTGTTTGTTAATAATAAAGTTATTATCTTTAAGATGAGATTAAAACCTTAACCTTTGGAGGGAGTGGCCACAAGGGCAATGATTGGACTCCGAGTACCAACCAGTTAACCTTATTCTACCTCAAATCAAACTCGTATATTCCTCAATTAAGTTGTATATAATCCATGATTTTTATATATAGAAGCAGCATTTTCTAACTATTGATCTACCCTTTCCTAAACCTCTAATCTAGTTCTTGTTGGAAATTGGTTTTTCAATTAATTGGTTTGACCAATATTTAACCAAGTTTCCAAATATGTTTCATTTATTATAAATGGAAATAAGTTGCAAAAATGAAATCTACATTTCGAGTAGATTAAGTTGATATATTTATTATTTCAAAACCAATTTCAGGTGAATGAGATATTAATACTCAAAATAGACAACTTAACTTTGTAAATTGAAGAGTAAAGTAGGTTCAGCTAGCTCGGTGACAGTCTAGTTGTTGAGACAGTTAAGGCAGCTCGTGTCTACTCGAGTAGGTGCGATGCAACCTTGGCGGTTACACCCGAAAGGGTTCTGGCGGGTTGACCGAATGGGCACGTCTAGGTGCAACGAACCTGGTCTCAGCCGAATATGTGCTGGCGGGTGCGGCGAATGGGCACGTTCAGATGCGATGAACGTGGTCTTGTCCGAATGGGTGACCGAATGGACATTGGGTTGGTTCAACGAACCTGTTTGCAACCCTTGGATTCCCGAGTTGCAATCCTTTGCGAAAGACCACCACAACTCTTCAATCAGTATTTATACACCCCTGGTTTGACAATCAGATATATATATCGACACACCAAAATCATAAACATTATACTATTAGAGAAATATCATATTGTTGCATAAATCCGTTCCAGTCTTAGAAGTTCTAAACATCGATCCAGTTCGCCAAGAATCCGAGTATCGAAGTGTTGCCTACTCACATTGAAAAGTCGTTGCACCTTAGAGGTGATTGTCAAAGAACTATGAGCACAGTACGGGGCAATTTCATCTTGCGGAGATCGTGTCCAACACAAGCCTCGACTTCAAGTTACTTTTTCAATTAATTATTATAATTAAATTTCTTTTCATCTCCTTCTTTTATTTAAAATAAAGTCATTTGTTATTCCGGGAAAACATACAAAAAAATTAAACTACAATCACAAGACGAAATTTAGTTTTCTAATTTTAAAACGAAATGGCATCAAAGGAACCAACTGTTACTGCTACTCCCTCCGCTTTTGCTACCGTTGCTGCTCATGCACATGCTCTTCTTCATCCTGCTCATGGCGAGAAACCGACCATGTTCACAGGTATGGATTTCAAAAGGTGGCAATAGAAAATGTTGTTTTATTTAACAACTCTCAGTCTAGCAAGGTTCTTGCAAGAGGCCGACCCCCATGCTGCGGATGGTGAAGCCGATGCCCAAAGACTTAATGCCTTGGATGCATGGAACCATAACGACTTTCAGTGCAGGAACTATGTCATGAACGGATTGGAGGACTCACTTTACAATGTGTATAGTAAAGTGAAGACAACCAATGAGTTGTGGAACTCTTTGGAGAAGAAGTACAAGATAGAAGATGTCGGGTCGAAGAAATTCGTTGTCGGCAAATTCCATGACTTCAAAATGGTTGACTCCAAGACAGTGGCTAGCCAAGTGTCCGAGATCCATATTATCTTGCATGACTTGTAAGCAGAAGGAATGGTACTTAGTGAATCATTCCGAGTGGCTGCTGTAATTGAGAAGCTACCGCCAATGTGAAAAGACTTCAAGAATTATCTCAAGCATAAGTGAAAGGAGATGAAATTTGAAAATTTGATCATTAAGCTTGAGATCGAAAAAGGTAATCGGAAATCCAAGGCAAAATCTCACAAGGCCGGGATGGAGGCCAAAATCCATCTTGCTGAATCAAGTACTAGAAACAAAAGGAAGCACCTTGAAAAAGCCAAGCCGGGAACTGCTAAGAAGTTCAAGGGGAGTTGTTTCAACTGCGGCAAGGCAAACCACATGGTTAAAGATTATCGTCTTCAAAAGAAGGACAATCAAAGGGGCAACCGGCACCAAGCCAATGTGACTGAAGATATGCTTGATCTGTATGCTATTGTGTTTGAAGTCAACATAGCAAAGTTAGAAGATAACCTAAGAGAATGGTGGATAGTCACCGGAGCTACTCGTCACATTTGTGCCAATAAGGAAGCTTTCTCATCCTACACTCCTATCAATGGAAGGAAATTGTTCATGGGAAACTCCTCGACTTCCAACGTCGTAGGACATGGGAAGGTCGTGCTGAAGATGACTTCGGGCAAAGAAGTCACGCTCGCAGATGTGATGCATGTCCCAGACATCCGTAAGAACTTGGTTTCCTGCCCCCTTATGAGTAAGGCCGAATTTAGACTAGTGTTTGAGTATGACAAGTTTGTATTGACCAAAAATGATCTGTTTATTGGAAAGGGGTACCTTGATAAAGAACTCTTCAAAATGAATGTAATGAATGTTTACCACCCAGAGGCGAAGAATAAAGATGTTTCTTCTGTTTAAAAGGTTAATTTGATGTAAATTTCACTTGATTAAAAGGTTGGTGAATCAAAAATTAATACCTATATCAAAAATTGATTCATACGACAAATGCGAAATTTGCGTTGAAGCGAAAATGACTAAGTCGCCGTTTCCTTCAATTATAAGAAACATGAAACCACTCGAGTTAATTCACACCGATATTTGTGATTTAGAATTTGTACAAACTCGAGGTGGGAAAAAAAATACTTTATTACTTTTATTAACGATTACACTAGGTATTCTTATGTATACCTTTTGTAAAGCAAAGACGAAGCTTTAGAAGCTTTTAAAAACTTATATGCAAGAAGTTGAGAATCAACTTAATTTAACAATTAAGAAGATTTGAAGTGATAGAGGTGGATAATTTGTTGCTCTGTTTGAAGACTTTTGTTGGAATCTGACATAATTCATCAAACGACGGCTTCATACTCGATCACCTCAATCAAATAGAGTTTTTGAACGCAAGAATCATACTCTTAAAGAGATGATGAATGCTATGTTGATAAGTTCAAGCTCACCCCAAAACTTGTGGGGGGGGGGAGCCATTCTTTCAGCAACTTATATTATTAGTAAGTTACCACATAAAGGTAAAGATAAGACTCCATATGCGTTATGGAACGGGCGACAGCCATCTTATAAATGCCTTAAAGTGTGAGGGTGTTTGGCTAAGGTTGAAGTACCTAAACCCAAACTAGTTAAAATCGGTCTTAAGTCGATTGATTGCTTTTTCATAGGATATGCTAGCAATAGTAGTGTCTATCGATTTATAGTGCACAAATCGGAAATTCTTGACATACATGAAGGAATGACCAAAGAATCAAGGAATGTTGTGCTCTTTGAGAATATCTTTCCTTACGGTGAAAGGGAAGAAACAAGTTCTAATAAGAGAACTTATGAAGCTGTCCACGATTCTCCTCAAGAAGAAGAAGAACCAAGGCGTAGTAAAAGGGCAAAGGTACATACATCTTTTGGTCCTGATTTTGTAACTAATTTCATGTTAGAAGACGAATCGAGAACTGTTAAAAAAGCTTTATCTAGTCCGGATTCTCCGTTCTGGAAAAAAGCTATTAACAGTGAAATAAAGTTCATCATGTATAATTAATAATACTTGGGAGTTGGTTGATCTCCCTCCAGGATGCAAACCGTTAGGTTACAAATGGATCTTTAAAAGGAAGTATAAGGCGGATGGATCAATTGAAAAATACAAAGCTCGTTTGGTTACAAAGGATTTTAAACGGAAAGAAGGTTATGACTTTTTCGACACGCATTCTTCTATTACGAGAATTACATTCATTCGTGTTCTCATTGCTATTGCAGGCTTGCAGCTTTATATAACCTTGAGATACATCAAATTGACGTAAACATAGCCTTCTTAAATGGAGAGCTAGATGAGGAGATTTACATGGAACAACCTGAGGGGTTTGTTGCTCTAGGAAGAGATCAAAATGTGTGTAAACTTGTAAAGTCATTATATGAACTAAAACAAACACCTAAACAATGGCATGAAAAGTTTGACTGAACAATGTTGTCAAACAGTTTCAAAATTAATGAATGTGACAAGTGTGTCTACATTAAAAGCACAGCCAATGCTTACGTCATAGTTTGTCTTTATGTAGATGACATGTTGATTATGAAGTACTCATGATATAATTATGAATACAAAAAGCATGTTAAAGATACATTTTGACATGAAAGACATGGGACTAGCTGATGTTATATTAGGGATGAAGATCTCAAACATTTGATGAAATAGTCATGTCACAGTCCCATTACGTTGAAAATGTTTTTCGGAAATTCAATGCGTTTGATAGCCTTCCGGCTAAGACACCTGTAGGCTTAAGTCTACACTTAGCCAAAAATAGCGGAGAACCAGTTTCTTAACATGAATATACAAGGGTAATTGGAAGTTGTTTGATGTACTTAACCAATTGTACACGTCCAGACATTGCATATACAGTGAGTAAACTAAGTAGGTAATCCTAATCAGGATCATTGGAAATCCCTAACTAGGGTTCTCAGATATTTAAAGTATACATTACATTATGAGATACTTTATAATAGATATCCAATAATGTTAGAAGGATATTGCGATACAAATTGGATATCTGACACAAAAGACTCCAAGTCCACAAGTGGCTACGTGTTCACTATAGGTGGAGGAGCGGTGGCATGGAAGTCATCTAAGTAAACGTGTATAGCTCGATCCACCATGGAATCAGAATTCATTGTTTTAAACAAAGCTGGTGAAGAAGCTGAGTGGCTTAAAAATTTCTTAGAAGATATTCCTTATTGGAATAAACATGTACATACAGTGCTGATTCACTGTGATAGTCAATCAGCAATAGACAGGGCATAAAGTAGCATGTATAATGGTAAGTCTAGACACATTTGTCGTAGACACAATACCATTAGGTAATTGATCTCTAGGGTTATTTCTATTGAATATATAAAGTCAAAAGAAAACATAGATGATCCTTTCACGAAAGGAATCAATCGAGATCAAATGTATACATTATTGAGGGGAATGAGTTTAAAATCCACCACAAAAAAACAATCATAGCGGAAACTCAACCTTGAGAATTGGAGATCCCAAAACCTTGGTTCAATGAGATAATTAAGTTATGAAAGTTTAGTTGAAACACTTGGAAACCGTTTCAACTAATTCCTAGAACATCCAAGTGAAGAAACCTACAACAGTGGTGAGGTTACGTTAAGCCTTTAATGATTCCTACACCTAAAAGGTGGAGTATGGCAGGATCTTTATAGGAGATCACCTATATAAGTGAGAAGTAAAATGATCACTTCTAGTGGAACACTTATGAAACTAAGATACGGTTCAGGGACGAAATGGATACAACATGAGAACGAAAAGTGTTAGAGTCGTTATTGTGTAATTGCTATTGTCTTGGTTTACACTAGACAGTCGATTAGTCCAAAACGTCAAGTTACTAAGCGACTAGTAAATCCGATAGTATTTTACTAAAAAGATTCAAAGCAAAAAACTACCTCTCCCGATGCAATAACGATTCGCTGAAACTTCCAAGTGAGTTGGCATACATGCACGCATTAATTGTCATTCATGTGAGGGATTGTTGGAAATTGGTTTTCCAATTAATTGGTTTGACCAAATTTGACTAAGTTTCCAAGCATATTAAAAATGGAAATAAGTTGCAAAAATGAAATCTACATTTTGAGTATATTATGTTGATATATTTATTATCTTAAAACCAATTTCGAGTGAATGAAATATTAATGCTCAAAATAGGCAATCTAACTTTGTAAATTGAAGAGTAAAGTAGGTTCAGCTAGCTCGGTGACAATCCAGTAGCTGGGACGGTTAAGGCGGCTCGTGTCTACTTGAGTAGGTGCGACAAAACCTTGACGGTTACACCCGATAGGGCTCTGGCAGGTGACCGAATGGGCACGTCTAGGTGCAATGAACCTGGTCTCAGTCGAATGGGTTCTAGCGACTGTGGCGAATGGTCACGTCCAGATGCGATGAGCCTAATCTTGTCCGAATGGTGACCGAATGGGCATTCGGTTGGTTCAGCGAACCTGTTCGCAACCCTTGGATTCCAGAGTTGCAATCTTTTGCAAAAGACCACCACAACTCTTTAATCAGTATTTATAGACCCCTGAGTCCCAACCCAAGAGAATCCAATTCCTGAGTCCCTGTTTATTATTTTCTTTATTAGTCCTTTCAAGGAGAGAGAAACGTTCTTGTGTTAGGTTAAGTGGAGATTGTGAGAGAAATGGGCTTAAAATAGAAAGCTTGGTCGAATCTAATGACTACTTATGGATACGTGTTTGTTAATAATAAAGTTATTATCTTTAAGATGAGATTAAAACCAATGATTGGACTCCGAGTACCAACTAGTTTACCACTTATTCTACCTCAAATCAAACTCGTATATTCCTCAATTAAGTTGTATATAATCCATGATTTTTATATATAGAAGCAACATTTTCTAAGTATTGATCTTCCCTTTCCTAAACCTCTAATCTTGTTCTTGTTGGAAATTGGTTTTTCAATTAATTGGTTTGATCAATATTTGACCAAGTTTCCAAATATGTTTCATTTATTAAAAATGGAAATAAGTTGCAAAAATGAAATCTACATTTCGAGTAGATTAAGTTGATATATTTATTATTTCAAAACCAATTTCAGGTGAATGAGATATTAATGTTCAAAATAGACAACTTAACTTTGTAAATTGAAGAGTAAAGTAGGTTCAGCTAGCTCGGTGACAGTCTAGTTGCTGAGACGGTTAAGGCAGCTCGTGTCTACTCGAGTAGGTGCGATGCAGCCTTGGCAGTTACACCCGAAAGGGTTCTGGCGGGTTGACCGAATGGGCACGTCTAGGTGCAACGAACCTAGTTTCAGCCGAATGGGTGCCGACAGGTGCGGCGAATGGGCACGTCCAGATGCGATGAACATGGTCTTGTCCGAATGGGTGACCGAATGGACATTCGACTGGTTCAGCGAACCTGTTTGCAACCCTTGGATTCCCGAGTTGCAATCCTTTGCGAAAGACCACCACCTTCAATCAGTATTTATACACCCCTGGTTTGACAATCAGATATATATATCGACACACCGAAATCATAAGCATTATACTGTTAGAGAAATATCATATTGTTGCATAAATCCGTTCCAGTCTTGGAAGTTCTAAACATCGATCCAGTTCGCCAAGAATCCGAGTATCGAAGTGTTGCTTACTCAGATTGAAAAGTCGTTACACCTTATAGACGATTGTCGAAGAGCTGTGAGCACAGTACGGGGCAATTTCATCTTACGGAGATCGTGCCCAACACGAGCCTCGACTTCAAGTTACTATTTCAATTAATTATTATAATTAAATTTCTTTTCATCTCATTCTTCTATTTAAAATAAAGTCATTTGTTATTCCGGGAAAACATACAAACAAATTAAACTACAATCACAAGACGAAATTTAGTTTTCTAATTGGAAAAAGAAATGGCATCAAATGAACCAACTGTTACTGCTACTCCCTCCGCTTCTGCTATCGTTGCTGCTCATGCACCTGCTCCTCCTCATCCTGCTCATGGCGAGAAATCGGCCAAGTTCACAAGTATGGATTTCAAAAGGTGGCAATAGAAAATGCTGTTTTATTTAACAACTCTCAGTCTAACAAGGTTCTTGCAAGAGGCCGACCCCCATGTTGCGGATGGTGAAGCCGATGCCCAAAGACTTAATGCCTTGGAAGCATGGAACCATAACGACTTTCTGTGTAGGAACTATGTCCTGAACGGATTGGAGGACTCACATTACAATGTGTATAGTAAAGTGAAGTCAACCAAGGAGTCGTGGAACTCTTTGGAGAAAAAGTACAAGATAGAAGATACCGGCGGGTCGAATAAATTCGTCGTCGGCAAATTTCTTGACTTCAAAATGGTTGACTCCAAGACAGTGGCTAGCCAAGTGTCCGAGATCCGGATTATCTTGCATGACTTGGAAGCAGAAGGAATGGTACTTAGTGAATCATTCCAATTGGCTGCTGTAATTGAGAAGCTACCGCCAATGTGGAAAGACTTCAAGAATTATCTCAAGCATAAGCGAAAGGAGATGAAATTTGAAATTTTGATCATTCTGCTTGAGATCGAAAATGGTAATCGGAAATCCGAGGCAAAATCTCACAAGGCTGGGATGAAGGCCAAAATCCATCTTGCTGAATCAAGTACTAGCAACAAAAGGAAGCGCCCTGAAAAAGCCTAGCCGGGAACTGCAAAGAAGTTCAAGGGGAGTTGTTTCAACTACGGCAAGGCAAACCACATGGCTAAAGATTATCGTCTTTAAAAGAAGGACAATCAAAAGGGCAACCAGCACCAAGCCAATGTGATTGAAGATATGCTTGATCTGTATGCTGTCGTGTTTAAAGCCAACATAGCAAAGTTGGAAGATAACCTGAGAGAATGGTGGATAGTCACCGGAGCTACTCGTCACATTTGTGCCGATAAGGAAGCTTTCTCATCCTACACTCCTATTAGGGGAAGGAAATTGTTCATGGGAAACTCCTCGACTTCCAACGTCGTAGGACATGGGAAGGTCATGCTGAAGATGACTTCGGGCAAAGAAGTCACGCTCGCAGATGTGCTGCATGTCCCAGACATCCGTAAGAACTTGGTTTCCGGCCCCCTTATGAGTAAGGCTGAATTTAGACTAGTGTTTGAGTATGACAACTTTGTATTGACCAAAAATGGTATGTTTATTGGAAAGGGGTACCTTGATAAGGACTCTTCAAAATGAATGTAATGAATGTTTACCACCCAGAGGCGAAGAATAAAGATGTTTCTTCTGTTTACTTGCTGGATAGTTCTAATTTATGGCATGATAGATTAGGACACGTAAATTTCAACTCGATTAAAAGGTTGGTGAATCAAAAATTAATACCTATATCAAAAATTGATTCACACGACAAATGTGAAATTTGCGTTGAAGCGAAAGTGACTAAGTTGTCGTTTCCTTCAATAATAAGAAACATGAAACCACTCAAGTTAATTCACACCGATATTTGTGATTTAGAATTTGTACAAACTCAAGGTGGGAAAAAAATACTTTATTACTTTTATTAACGATTACACTAGGTATTGTTATGTATACCTTTTGTAAAGCAAAGACGAAGCTTTAGAAGCTTTTAAAAACTTATAAGAAAGAAGTTGAGAATCAACTTAATTTAACAATTAAGAAGATTCGAAGTGATAGAGGTGGATAATTTGTTGCTCCGTTTGAAGACTTATGTTGGGAATCTGGCATAATTCATCAAACAACAACTTCATACTCACCTCAATCAAATAAAATTGATGAACGCAAGAATACTCTTAAAGAGATGATGAATGCTATGCTGATAAGTTCAAGCTCACCCCAAAACTTGTAGGGGGGAAGCCATTCTTTCAGCAACTTATATTATTAATAAGTTACCACATAAAGGTAAAGATAAGACTCCATATGAGTTATGGAACGGGCGACAGCCATCTTATAAATACCTTAAAGTGTGGGGGTGTTTGGCTAAGGTTGAAATACCTAAACCCAAACTAGTTAAAATCAGTCCTAAGACGATTGATTGCTTTTTCATAGGATATGCTAGCAATAGTAGTGTCTATCGATTTATAGTGCACAAATAGGAAATTCTTGACATAAATGAAGAAACAACCAAAGAATCAAGGAATGTTGTACTCTTTGAGAATATATTTTCTTACGTTGAAAGGGAAGAAGCAAGTTCTAATAAGAGAACTTATGAAGCTGTGCTCGATTCTCCTCAAGAAGCAGAAGAACCAAGGCGTAGTAAAAGGGCAAAGGTACATACATCTTTTGGTCCTGATTTTGTAACTAATTTCATGTTAGATGACGAATCGAGAACTGTTAAAAAACTTTATCTAGTCTGGATTCTCCGTTCTGGAAAGAAGCTATTAACAGTGAAATAAAGTCCATCATGCATAATAATACTTGGGAGTTGGTTGATCTCCCTCCAGGATGCACACCGTTAGTTTACAAATGGATCTTTAAAAGGAAGTATAGGACGGATGGATCAATTGAAAAATACAAAGCTTGTTTGGTTGCAAAGAGTTTTAAACAGAAAAAAGGTTATGACTTTTTCGACACGCATTCTTCTATTACGAGAATTACATTCATTCGTGTTCTCATTGCTATTGTAGCTTTGTATAACCTTAAGATACATCAAATTGACGTAAAAATAGCCTTCTTAAATGGAGAGCTAGATGAGGAGCTTTACATGGAACAACCCGAGGGGTAGGGGTGGCAATCGGGTGTTACCGGATAATTTGGATAAAACCATTATCTATCCAATATAGTTAATAGGTGTTATTGGATATTATCCAATAACACCCATTTAGCTTAATGGGTGTTATTGGATAATATCCAAATCTATCCATTAATAAATGGATATTATCCGGATAATACCCAATAAATAACATCATATTTTAATTTATTTTTGAGTATTACTTTTCTAGATATATTATTATTCACTAATCACAACACATAAATAAAACGCACAAAACTACACACACACACACACACACACACACACACACACATATATATATATATATATATATATATATATATATATATATATATATATATATAATACAATAGAGGTCATAGTCGCACGATCGCAATTGACTTGGGATAAAAAGCGGCTAAGATTGATTCAATTACTGAGATCCTACGGTCATTATCACTTCCTGAGTTCACATGTGTGAACGGTGGTTGAGTAACTACCCCCCTCTCTCCAACTCCCCCACTATTTACGGTTGGTGGCCGCTAATCCTTCCTCCACCAAACCCACCAATTTTATGCACGTAATTTTGTATACAAATATTTTTTTAAAAAAAATGGTAAGTTTTGTAATTTGACATATTTGAAATATACTGGCGTCGTGTCATCGGCACGGGCAAGAGTACTAGTATATATATGCGAGCACTCACACAACACATGCTCAAAGAATAACACGACTATAACTTGTGTTAATTACAATTGGCAAGCAAAACAACCATAGCTTGGGACCTTTCTAGGAAACTCTATATCACAAAATGCTTCAGTTGTCTCGACACATGATGGCTATAAAATATTTTTGTTCTTCCAAATAAATTAGAGAAATTATAGTAGAATAAAAAAAGTACCATATGCAAATATTAAAAAAGACAACAAACAGTGAATAGCTAATCATTCCGACTATACTAACAAACACCCACGACTATCAGACCAATATACTCCATTCGTTCCGGGCAAAAAGTTCACTATTTCATTTCGAGATATTTCACTTAAACAATCAACTTTCAAAAATTGAGTCATAAAAATGTCATTTTATTACTAATGAGCTACTAAAAGTTAATGAAATGGATCATCAAATATTAAAAAATGCATATTTTTTTGTTAAAAAATGTCATAATTTGTGGTCATGATTTTTTTTAAAATGCATATTAAACTTGTGTAGACTTTGTTTTCTTTTTTGTCTTGCCAACTTTTAATTTCTAGCTAAATATTTTTTAAACCAAATGAAATGGAGCAACAAATATTAAGCTAAATAAATGAAATGGAGCCAACTGCTAATTTAACAAAATGAAATTGACAAGTAAATGAAGAGTGTGCGGTACAATAAGTTGATGCAATTTAGGTGCAATTTTTACAAAATACAAAAAAAATTAAAATTTAAATACTTATATTCATTATAATTATAAATAATCCAAAACAAAATAATAAATAAGTTCATAATAATCAACAACTTTTATGATTACTTGTTTATATTTATATTAAACTTTCAAATAAATTTCAAAAACGGGTCTAACCTAGTGGTAACAAGCTTTGGTATAATGTAACTTGATCAAAGTTCGAATCTTGTTAATTGTTAATAACAAGTTACATTTCTATTTACTATAATATTTAAGTAAAGAACATATAGTAGTGGTGGTGGCGGCGATGGGCAATTGGGCAGCAAGCGGTGGTGGCAGTGGGCGAAGGTGGTGACCGAAGGCTGAGGTTGGTGGCGATGGGCGGCAGATGGTGGTGGCAGTGGGCAGTGGGTGGTGGTGACATAAGTTGATAAACCAAATGATTGTGGTGACATTAATGGATAAACCCAATGGATAACCGGTTAATATCCATAAATTATCCATTTTGTTAATGGGTGTTAATGGATAATATCCATTAACACCCATTAACTTAATTGGGTGTTAATGGATAATACCCAATAAGTCTTTTATAATGGATATAATAGATAACCCAATGGGTTGGATAAATTTTTGTCACCCCTACCGAGGGGTTTGTTGCTCTAGGAAGAGAGCAAAATGTGTGTAAACTTGTAAAGTCATTATATGAACTAAAACAAACACCTAAACAGTGGCATGAAAAGTTTGACTGAACAATGTTTTCAAACAGTTTCAAAATTAATGAATGTGACAAATGTGTCTACATTAAAAGAACAGCCAATGCTTACGTCATAGTTTGTCTTTATGTAGATGACATGTTGATTATGAGAAAAACTCATGATATAATTATGAATACTAAAAGCATGTTAAAGAAACATTTTGACACGAAAGACATGAGACTAGCTGATGTTATATTAGGGATGAAGATCTCAAACTTTGGATGAAATAGTCATGCCACAGTCCCATTACGTTGAAAATGTTTTTCTGAAATTCAATGCGTTTGATAGCCTTCCGGCTAAGACACATGTAGGCTTAAGTCTACACTTAGCCAAAAGTAGCGGAGAACTCGTTTCTCAACAGGAATATACAAGGGTAATTGGAAGTTTGATGTACTTAACCAATTGTACACGTCCAGACATTGCACATTCAGTGAGTAAACTAAGTAGGTAATCCTAATCAGGATCATTGAAAATCCCTAACTAGGGTTCTCAGATATTTAAAATATATATTACATTATGAGATACTTTATAATAGATATCCAGTAATGCTAGAAGGATATTGCAATACAAATTGGATATCTGACACAAAAGACTCCAAGTCCACAAGTAGTTACGTGTTCACTATAGGTGGAAGAGCGGTGGCATGGAAGTTATCTAAGTAAACGTGTATAGCTCGATCCACCATGGAATCAGAATTCATTGTTTTAAACAAAGCTGGAGAAGAAGTTGAGTGGCTTAAAAATTTCTTAGAAGATATTCCTTATTGGAATAAACACGTGCCTACAGTGTTGATTCACTGTGATAGTCAATCAGCAATAGGCAGGGCATAAAGTAGTATGTATAATGGTAAGTCTAGGCACATTCGTCGTAGACACAATACCATTAGGTAATTGATCTCAAGGGTTATTTCTATTAAATATATAAAGTCAAAAGAAAACATAGATGATCCTTTCACAAAAGGAATCAATCGAGATCAAATGTACACATTATTGAGGGGAATGAGTTTAAAATCCACCACAAAAGAACAATCATAGCGGAAACTCAACCTTAAGAATTGGAGATCCCAAAACCTTGGTTCAATGAGATAATTAAGTTATGAAAGTTTCGTTGAAACACTTGGAAACCGTTTCAACTAATTCCTAGAACATCCAAGTGAAGAAACCTACAACAGTGGTGATGTTAGGTTAAGCCTTTAATGATTCATATACCTAAAAGGTGGAGTATGGCAGGATACTCTTTATAGGAGATCACTTATATAAGTGAGAAGTAAAATGATCACTTATATAGAACACTTATGAAACTAAGATATGGTCCAGGGCCGAAATGGATACAACGTGAGAACGAAAAGTGTTAGAGTCGTTATTGTGTAATTGCTATTATCTTGGTGTACACTAGACAGACGATTAGTTCAAAACGTCAAGTTACTAAGCGACTAGTAAATATGATAATATTTTACTAAAGAAGATTCAAAGCCAAAAACTACCTCTCCCGATGCAATAGCGATTCGCCGAAACTTCCAAGTGAGTCGGCGTACATGTACGCATTAATTGTCATTCATGTGAGGGATTGTTGGAAATTGGTTTTCTAATTAATTGGTTTGACCAAATTTGACTAAGTTTCCAAGCATATTAAAAATGGAAATAAGTTGCAAAAATGAAATCTACATTTCGAGTAGATTAAATTGATATATTTATTATCTTAAAACCAATTTCGAGTGAATGAGATATTAATGCTCAAAATAGGCAACCTAACTTTGTAAATTGAAGAGTAAAGTAGGTTCAGCTAGCTCGGTGACAGTCCAGTAGGTGGGACAGTTAAGGCGACTCGTGTCTACTCGAGTAGGTGTGACACAACCTTGGCGGTTACACCCGAAAGGGTTCTGACAGGTGACCGAATGGGCACGTCTAGGTGCAATGAACCTGGTCTCAGTCGAATGGGTGCTAGCAGGTGAGGCGAATGGGCACGTCCAGATGCGATGAACCTGATCTTGTCCGAAGGGTAACCAAATGGGCATTCGGTTGGTTCAGCGAACCTGTTCGCAACCCTTGGATTCCAGAGTTGCAATCTTTTGCGAAAGACCACTACAACTCTTCAATCAGTATTTATAGACCCCTCTGGTTTGACAATCAAATAGATCGACACACCAAAATCATAAGCATTATACTGTTAGAGAAAATATCATATTGTTGCATAAATCTGTTCGAGTCTTGGAAGTTAGAAATCGCAGAGAATCAGAATATCGAAGTGCTGCCTACTCAGATTGAAAAGTCGTTACATCTTAGAAACGATTGTCGAAGAATCGTGAGCACAGTACGGGGCAATTTCGTCTTGCGGAGATCGTGTCCAACATGAGCCTTGACTTCAAGCTATTGTTTTAATTAATTATTATAATTAAATTTCTCTTCATCTCCTTCTTCTATTTAAAATACTGTCTTTTGTTATTCCGGGAAAACCTACAAAAAAAAAAAAAAAAACTAGAGTTCTCAATTATCAATCAATATCAGATCTTTTGTTATCTCGATCCATCCTTATTGAAGATATTTCTGTTTTGCCATTCTTGCTCAACCAGTCAGATTCTAAAGGGATGCATGTAATTGTTTTATTGCTTCTAATCTTGTGCAAAATTCTGATTCTTGTAGAAAAAAAGAAAGTTAAGAGTATATTCGATCTTAAGGCACCGATTTCATCGTTCCGAGTAGGAGAGGAACAATATGAATCGAAACTTTAGTAGAAACTCTTCGATTCCTGAACCAAAAAAAAGAAAAAAAAAAAGAAGAAGCACAATGTTATTATTAAAAATAAACTTAGCCGCGTTTATGTGTTGATTAAAATTAATCTTCCAAACTAATCAATCTTTATTCTTCAACTGATTTATTTAATAAAGATTTTTGAATAATTGGATTAATTACTGATAAAGATCTTTTTAACTGTTATAAAATGAGGCCTTTGTAGATATTGTTCTTATTCAATTCCTTCTATACTATACTCTGCCTCTTGCAAATTGATGTGATTAACTTATAGCCATTTACTGGGTAAGTCCTAAGTCCTAACAATAACTAATAAAGAATGGTTCTTTTCAATAATGAAGCCTAATTTGGTCCAAAAGTTTTTGAGAATATTCCATACTTTTTATTATTCCTTTTAAGTTAAAGGTGAAAATTTGTGTACGACGGTGTTACAGATTTTTTTTTGTAAAGCAGATCTTTTTTACCTGACCTATCATATATTTATAGATTAAACTGTAAGAGAATGAGATTCCATCTTACAAATTAAAATTCGTTAAACCGTCCTACATAAAACATACTCTTTAGTTAAACACTCTTATCTATATAATTTTTTTAGATTTTATTGGTTCATCCAACTTATATGTGTGTAACACAAAACACTCACATATTTGTATAATGCATATGGTCCCAAGTGAATATGATTCCTCCTCCTCCGCAACCTTTTCTTTTTAGAAGTATTTAACTTATTGGTGTTAATCTTAGGTTTTTTGTTAAGTGGCATTTAGTATTCGTTTCACTTTAAGGTGCGGTTTGGTAACCGGTATTAAAGCGACGTAAGATTAATAAGTTATGTTGTCTGATATTTGGTATATAATAGATGGTCGAGATTAATAGTACGAGTCATCCGAATAAAGTCATTATTCTCTCACTATTAATACCAAGAGAGATAGTGGTATTATTAGCACCCTCACTAAAAAAATGGATATTAACATTTTTTATCTCAAAATTACCTCTTATATACAAGTGAGGATTAATAGCGAATGCACTAATAGTATTGAGATTAGGCTATGTTTGTTTCACGAAAAATGACTTCCGGAAAATGTTTTTCTCATTTTTAGTGCTTGATAACATTAAGAAAATGTAGTCAACATAAAAGCTTTTCCGAGTCAACAGAAAATCAAGCCATCTTTTCCGAAAAATGACTTACAGATTTATTTTTCATAAATCATTTTTTAAATGTTCAAGAACCCCTCCGCTCCCTTCCACAATTACATATATTTACAAACACACACAATATTTCACACAAAAAATAAATTGTTTAGAAATATAAATGAAGTTTTTGCACACTATTTATAAATTATAATTTTAATAAATACTCATTACGTCCTAAAATTAGTATCAATTATATTATTTAGCAATGTCCCAAACATTATTCATTTTCTTTTTTATACTATCAAATATCAAAAAAATTATTTGTATTTGTGATATTGAAAAAATATGGACCTTATTAATTTGACACTACTAATGATATATTGAGAGTTACTAAAAGAAAATTACTTAAAGTTCAACATTATCTTAGGGCTCGTTTGTTGTGGCTGATGACTTATGACTTATGGCTGATAGCTTAAGCTGGTAGCTGAATGACTTTTGGCTGATTGTATGATAGACTGTTTGTTACAGCTGTTGAAAAGCTGCTTATGAGTCGTTATAATTATTTGTTAAAAAAAAACTTGAAAATTAGTGTTCATATTTTTATGTATATTTCATAAAATGATGAAATGAAGACAATCAAATAGTTAATAATGAATAGTTGTCTTCATGTTTAAAAAAAACCAAAAAAGCTTAAAATTTTGGCTTTTTGGCTTTTAGCTTTTCAATGCATAAAGGGTGTTGTACCTTACTTATTGGCTTTTGGCTTATAAGCTGAAACAAACACTTTAAATATGACTTTTCAAAAGCCAAAAGCCAAAAATCACTCCAAATAAGCTGCAACAAACGAGCACTTATACTCTAGATCTTCGTTTTCAAATAATCGTTCTCTTTGAACCAACACACCGTAAAAAAAAAATTGCACTAAATATTGTTGTAATGTGTGATTTTCTTTAATGCCCTTGAACATGTAATCATAATTAAAGTGGTAGAAAAAGTAAGAATAAAGTGGTAAAAGTGTTTTCCTGAAAATGAATGTTTTGAAAGATAACAATTATTTAAAAACTGAGGGAATATTCAATAGGAGCATTAATATTAGAATATATTTTTTGTATTTATTCATATATTGTTTTCTGAATATTTTTGTGTGTTTACCAAACACCCGAAAATATTTTCTAGTATATTTTCAAAAAAATTACCAAACACCTGAAATTGAAATCTCTTCATTTTCCAGAAATCATTTTCTAGAAATATTTTTTCGTAAAACAAACGGAACCTAATAATACTGCTTATCTCTTCTGAGTACGAAACAATTAACAGTGGACGGTCAGTCCCATTACACTCACGTTGGAGGAGCTCAAACGTGGGACGGTCAGTTGTGGGAGAACCATGGAATCTGCCGTTAATTAAGAACAGGAGGGGGTGGTACCATACTTGATCACGCCACAAAGATGAGGTGACTATGCTAGTAATCCACGTAATAGACCGGAGCTGACGTGCCTTTGATGAGTGTCCACGTCGATGAACGGAGGTACTTGATGTACCAAACTGGATAGGATATCTGGGCTTTGGTTCACTTGTAAACTGATCGGTTATGCTTTGTCCTTGATCTTTAGTGATCTGCAATGAAACTACATGTTAGGGTGCCAGGTAGGGGTGTGCAAGATTTTTTCAGAACCAGACCGAACCAATATAACCGGACCGAACCAATCAAAACTGGACCGTACCAATACTTTGGTTTGGTCATGGATCTGAATTTTCATAAAATCGGACATTTGGGTTGGTTCCGGTTCTCGAACTAAAAAAACACGGAACCGGACCGAACCGAACCAATATGTTCTTTATATATATATATATATATATATATATATATATATATTAATTCATAATACTTTCTTTGTTCTACTTTTTAGTCTGTACTCTTTTATTATTTTGTTTCCATCGGTTTTTTATGCTATGAATTTATAAGTTAGACATTTTTAATTATTGAATGTACTTTTATCGAAAGTTTTTAAATTTTTTTTATGAAGTTTCAGCCTTAAAATTTTTATTATGTATTTGTATTAAATAGTTAAAAAGTAAAAAAAATCATAGTATTGGTCTGGTCCTGGTTCTCATACATATTGGGTTGGTTCCGGTTCTAAATTTTTTGAGAAACAGACTATTGGTTTGGTTCCAATTTTCTCTTTTTTTCCAAAAAACTGGACCGAACCGGACCAAGCTCACCCCTAGTGCCAGGGGTTTTCCCAGCTACAACCCTCCGGTGTGAGAGTCAGTAATCAAAGAATATATGAGCTGGAGCTAAGCGTTCCCTTAAGCTTCCAATAATAGTGTATATTTAGCTTAGTGTTTGAATACAATTGCGTGTGTAATTGATAGATTCAACTTACATTTTTCGTAAGGGAAGACTTCCTTTTATAGTAGTTGTCCCTTAGGGATCATGATCAATGTAACCTAAAAACATGTAAGGACCTGTTGCTGGTCGGCTGGCTGGCAGCTTCTTATTGGTTAGTGAACTATGGTTAACTTTACATAGTTGGTGGTTGCTTACTTGCCAAGTCATAACTTCCCTTCACATGTAAGGGACTGTTGCTTGGTCGGCTCGCTGTCAACCTCTCACTGGTTGACCTAAACTTGCATGGACGACACATGGCTTCCAATCAGGATCTGACATCTGGTAATTACTTGATTGGAGTGATCAAATGTCGGGTATGGACGTTCCTCGGCTTGGTGGTCGATCTTGCTCGGCTTCTGGAGTGACCTTTGGTCGTTCCGAGGATACTTTGTTTGGCCAGATGAATAATGGTCGGCCATGGTCAGTCCTCAAGTTTGATGAGCTGTTGAGGGATGGGCCCTACCCATACCTAGCTGGGAGCCACGTGCTCGCTCCACGTAAGAGGACCCAGTGATGCAGGCAGTTTCGCACTGGATTATCTCGACCGTTTGAACCGGGTGCGCGGAAAAGGGTATAACTTTTGACTCAGGTGGAGTTACGGGGCCCACCGCATATCAAATCGAAGCTCTCGGAAAGACGGACAAAAATAATGAAGTGAAACTTGGTTACGAGCTATTTTTAAGGCCAAGAAACGTCATTTAAATAGGGTTACGGGCCATTGAAGTTTTTTTATTAGTTTTTGTTTTTTTTTGTAATTTCAACAATTTATTGCTTTTAGGGTTTTGAGCATATTTAAACACTTTTAGGGTTGTTTGAGAGACAGTTTTTTCCGTTTTATAAATAATACACTTTTTCCCAATTCCGGTATTCATTGAATCAATGCGAATTGATGCCCAGATCGTGGTAGGTTTGTGAACCTCAACAAGGTTTGGAAGATCAACGCTGGTAGTCGTACGCGATCTCAACAGCTTTGATAGTTATCGTTACTCTTATTTACCTTCTGCTACATCACCAGGTCAGGTCCCTTCAATACTATAAAAGAAGTTGTCCTCCTCTAGTTGGATTCCTTACAGGTAAAAAAATGAAAGAAAGAAAGAAGAGAGTACAAGAGGCTGCCATTGTTGAAGACGGTGAAAGAAGGAAGGTTGTGGGTCGGAGCGTCGTCGGAAGACACTCATTCTCAAAATGCAATTTGGGTAAGTAAGTCACAACTCCGAAGATTTCGTAAAATGTTTTTAGGTTATAGAAAGAAAAGGAATTAAACAAAATAGATTGTGAAAGGATTAAACCGAGGAGTTGACCCTCGGCACAGTGACCCTCGGCACAATAATGAGCCCCACTTAGAAATCCACTAGTAACGAACTCAGAACCACTAGCCCCTAAGATAAACGCGAGTTTCTTTATTGCCGAGCAAATAGACAACTCACGACCTCGGCTGGCCTGAAGACCTTTGATGCCCTCGGCCTCGTCACCAAATCGGTCTCTTGTATCCTCAGCCTCGGCAATAATAAACACTTTGTCACAAAACCGCTCGGCCTCGACTTTGGATCAATCATCATCCGACCTGACAAACTGCTTCCCCGGGCCCGAGAAAACCGCTGCACGCAAACACCGACTCCCTGACAAACGCACAGTTCACTTATTTCTAACAAAAACCCTCAATGCATTTAATGATTGCCGCTTTATGCCCCCCAGTCACCAGCTGCCACGTCAACATAAACATCAGGTATAAATAGAGAGTGCACATTTAATGTGAAGGTAAGTAATTTTGGAGATATCACCACTCTCTTATCACAATCCCTTATCAAGCACATATCACGGCACATTTATTACCATCTTGCTACCAGAAACCTTACTCTCACACCGGAGGGTTCTAGTCGGGTCGCCCCGACTCCTTAACGGTATTTGTTGTTTACTATGTGCAGGTTAAACAAGAAAGACGAACCAGCGACCGACACCTCATCCTTACTCACACGTGGACGACAAGACAAGGTCACCACCAAAAAAGCGTGATCAGATTGTATATATATATATGCACAGCAATGGTTGTGGTGGATAAAAATGTAATTAAAAATGCACAAATGGGTTTGGTGATATTCTATAAGTGATCTCTAGTTGGCGGGTTTAAAGTAAGAAAAGTGGAAAAAGTTAAATCACCAGAGCTCTGTTTCGTGCATTTCCTTGGCAAAACAAGAAAGAAGACATTAAGTTACTGTCACCCCCTTTGTATTTATTAAGTGTTGTTGATAGCGTTTGAGTAGAAGTACCATTCTTTTGATTTTTAATAGGTTGCATCGATTTTGAGGTAAGAAACTTTCTATTCTATCTAGCTTATTTTGAATCCTTTTGTTTTATCAAAAACTGTCTTATTAGGTAAATTTTGTTTTGTATAAATGAACCTATGAAAAATTGTTTCATGTTTATGGAAGTTATTACGTTTTGAAATATCAAAAAATATGGATCAAGCATATAAGCCTTTTAAGTTAATTTTGATTTTTGAATTATTATTATTGATTAACGTTATTTGATTTGATAATTAGATTTGGAAAGTTACGAAAGTATTTTAAATTATTGTTATTGATTAACGTTATTGGATTTGGTTATCAGATATTGAAAGCTATGAAAGTATTTTGACGGTACGACTATGTTATCGAACATCAAATTTCTAGACGAGTTATAGCGGTATTGTAACACTATTGACGAGTCATAGCGATACTATGACAATTTGTAGACGGGTTACAGCGATACTGTAACAATATCAACGAGTTATAACGGTGCTATGACCACCTCTGGATGAATTACATCAATACTCAAACACTATCGATGAGTCATAGCGGTACTATGACAATCACTAGAAGAGTCACAGCGGTACTGTGACCGTAATCAACAAGACCAAGAATATATTTTATTAAATAAATCTTTTAGCGGGTTAGTTGGTTACGTCGCTGTTATGTGACAGTGGTGTAATTGACTATCTTCAAACCAAGCTTTGATTTTGAAACTTTTTGAGAAATTATTGTTTTAAGTTTTTCAACGTTGGTTTTGAAGAAATTGTTGATAATACTACTGGTATGGGACAATAACGTTATTGATTTGTTTTTAAAAAAATGTTTGGTTTGGTAATGATTGAAATGTCATTTCATGAAAATATGATTTTGAAATGTTGTTTTGACTTTATCATGAAAGTATCTTTTTTTTTTAATACGGTTTGATCCTCTAGATAGCGTAGTTAGCACCTTGTTGAGCTGTGAGCTCACCCCTTATTATTTTGCAGATCGTTAGTATCAATGATGGCTTGGATCGCTCAATGGATGGTCTTGGAGTTTACTTTTCGTAGATTGATTTTCTCTTCAAATAAACGTGGGTTTTGCAAGGAGCTTTTGATTTCATTTATAGTCTTCTATTTTGAGATTTTCATTTGAATTATTGTTTCTTAGTTATTGTAACGACCATCTTTGCTTCAGTTTATTCTTATTTCTTAGGGAATGATTTTGTTTGGCTTTAAGCTGTGCTTAGGGTTAGAAGGCCTTGCATTGCCCAAAAGTTACTTTGGGTGGGCCCGTGACCCGTTACCATTAGCCAATGGACCTATTATGGGTTTGAGGCGTAACAATATACTCTATCATTTCTTATGAAATGTTTCACTTAAAGAGTTTACTTTCAAAAATCAAGATATAAAAGTATCATTTTATTACTCATGGATTTCTAAAAGTGTTATTTTCTTAAAAATATTGACTTTCAAAAGGAAACTTTTTGTCCGGAACGACGGGAGCATAAGACACAATCTATATTATAAAAGAGCTCAAGGTCTAACTGGTGGTCCTGATCGAATTATATTAAACACAACTGACGGTCCAGATTGATTCGTAAATATATGAGTTACAAATAAACCCATCAGTTATGAGCTATATTTAAATTACCCCTTTACAATTGCATGTAATACCTTCATGTGCGTTTTGCTTGAATTACCCCGTCAGTTATGAAATTAAACTGATCTCATAACGACACCGTACCTGTAGCATGGGCATGTATACTAGTGTAGATAAAAAAAATTAGACAAATAATCCAAATGCACATCGACCCTTATTAGTAGGCAATGTCATAACAAATATATTTTGGATTAAATTTTCCATTGTCATGTTAAGTTCCAACTAATTTAAGAGGTAATTTTTTAGATAAATTCAAACAGAATGATTTGAATCATTGTTTTTGCCAAAAGATAAGTACAAACCATTGTTTTTGCCAAATGATAAGCTTTGTATCATGTTAAGTGATTAACTAATTTTAAAGCTTTAGTATACTATGCTTTAACAAGCCATGTATGAGAGAGAGAGAGAGAGAGAGAGAGAGAGAGAGATTTAATTAGTAGATCCATAAACCAATAGTTTGTTGCTACAAGCTTGGCGCGCAGCAGCGGCATATAGGACCATCTAGTGAGTAGTGATTTAGGAGGTAGCGCAACATAAAAACTAAAAAGACGGCTACGCACATCCTATGGTTCTTGCATACATACATACACATATATATATATATAGACTAGCTTGCCTACTAGCTAATAGTTATACTTATAAACCATATTTCTAAGGAGTTTACTCTTGTGATAATCGACAACCACAGCGCCACCATAGATTTTGGCAGCCTCAAAGCAATCCAACGGCGGCGGTGGTAGGGGCAGCGGCACAGTAGTCTCTCTCCTTGCCGTAAGAGCAGACTTTCTTTTTGGCCCATAGCATTCATCTAACAAAGCAAAGCCCTCTCTACCGATCTTAGCAAGGTCTGCCTTTCCCTTATATGCCATTTCAAATAGCTTTTCAGTAGGTGAAATTATAAGCAAAGAAGTTAAAAAGGGCAAGTTTGTTGTGTTAGGTTTATCTCCGGTTACATGGATTGTGTGCGAGTAAATGCCTTTATATAGAATGCTGAGTTCAGTTTAACAATTCTCTAATTAAGTTAGAAAGATTAAATGATTCCTTCCTTCCCCCAGATATTGATTTGGTAATAGTCACCATAATAAGATGAGAATTAAACCCGCAAGTTGTTTGATATTCCCCTTGTCCCCTTCTCCTAAACCAAATATACGTATAAATACTCTATCCGTTCCGGATAAAAAGTCAAATATTCTATTTTGGAATGTTTTATTTAAAAATTTCACTTTTAAAAATTAAGTGATCATAAAAATATCATTTTATTATTAATGAGCTACTAAAAATAGTGTCATTTTCTTAAAAAAAAATTGGCATTTTGTATCGATCAAATACTTTTAAACTTGAATAGATTGAATAAAGTATCTTGTGGAGTAGGAAAGAGGGAGAGATAGAGATATGGAAAAAAGAGTATCAAATTAATACTTTTAAACTTGAATAGATTGAATAAAGTAAGCTCAAACCTAATTGTAATCAAATTTAGCTAAAGTATATTATATTTACCAACTTTTTGTTCATAATCGTCAATTGGACGCTAAATAAGCAAATTACTGCCTATCCATTCCAATTAAGTCGGAAAGTCTGGTTATTCCTTTTGGATATGTATTTGGGAGAATTTGCTTCCAAGATTTTCTCTTTAACAAGAGTATATGGCGTCATCATTGATGATGCATGAGATTCCATTCAAGTGATCGGCCTGCTTTCGCCTTTCGGTAAGGTTAACGTTGCCCATATCCATAGCCCTCAATAATCTTATTAGACATATCTTCTATTCTTATTAATTATTCACTTTTTTTTTCTTCTAACTAAAATGCACTCCAAGAATCGTACATCAATCTTTGTTGTGCCCAACAAATAAAATTTTAAGGCAAACCAATGGCAAAAGCTTATGAAAGACGGTCTTACATGAGACTTACTCTCAACCAAATCACTAGAATCTTTGTTTGACAAACAAATCAAATACTTATTTATAGATCCGTTGTCCCAATATTTGGTCAATCAATTGGAAGGTTAGTTTCAATTAAGCTTGTGATGGAAAGTTCGTTTTGGATTTTAAACTGTTCTAATTAACACTTTCACTTGTCCATGGTCTGTACCATTTTTGTTTCATATCTTCCTAGAATTTCTTGTTCTATTTTCATAGAATATTAGCGATATCCGAAGAAACCTACCTCCAACAACACAAACCCTTTGAGTATAGGAACCTTATAAAGCCGGTATTGTGGTGGAGGCCTTAAACCCAAAGGGTGGGAGGAGAAATGGTAAGGACAATTGTGCAAAAACTTTGAGATCCTTAGTTTCAATCCTTATAATAAGATATCATATTTACCTATAAAATAAAATTTGTGGTAGAGGCCTTTGCGAAAGAGGAGTAGGCTTTGCATTTTACTATTCATCCAACAAAACTAAACCTTCTCACCAAGCTTAGTAAGGTTCTGATGTGATCTCGAGGCATTTAATGAAGATTCTAAATGTTCGAGGGTTTATTTGTCATGATTGGAAGCTTGGGAGAATGTTTGAAGTTTAGAGACTTCAAGGGGCAAAGTATAATTTCTACAAACTTGGCGAAAAACTTTTGGGAGTTCTGTACTAGGCGCTCGCCCTAGCACGATGGCGTCAGTTTCTCCGAATTTTGTTTCGATTTGGTTTTGGTTTCCTTATTATTTAGGATGTCTTTAATATTTGTTTTATAGGATGTCTTTAATATTTGTTGTAGGGTTTGTAGCATGTTTAAAGACCACTAATAACATTGTTTTACACTTAATTAGTTTATTATTGAATTGAGATTTCTTTCTTAGAAATATCATTTATGCTTCTTATGGTGCCTCATACGATACGAGTGTCAATATGATGAGCATCAATATATGTAATATTTCGATAATTTTAATATAAAATATTAAATTATAATAATTAATATTATATTTATTTTAGGTGAATCTAATTATTTTAGACCTATTTAATAACTAATTTAATTGAATCGGGCTGAACCCATTTTTAACTCAAATTAAATACAATACTTTGGGGACCGGAATATTTTAAAAAAGAAAAAGACTCGCAGCAGCATAAGGAGACAGTAAAAGAGTTGGAGAGAGGCGGCGTTATAGTCAAAGTAAGTAAATCAACCTTTCTTTTGTCTTTACATTTGGTAGTACAATATATACAGTTAATTAATCCTGGAAAAAGGTAAGGAAACGTAAGCAGAGATGATGACTTTAGTTGGATTATAATATGTATATGAACATAATGTATATATAATATATACCATTTGGAAGTTAGTAAGAGCAAGTACGGGGTTTTTCCCTAAATCAAACTTAAATTTTCTAATTTAATGGAGAATTTTAAAAAATTATTTTTAAATCAACCAATGATTTTAATAAAAAAAAATTTATCTCTTGAACCCCAAAGTCCCCAAATCCTAGGCAAATGGATAATATTTTATTTTATTCCATTGCCTTTCTTGACTAATTTTTAGCCAAAAAAATTTAATTTTTTAAATTTAATTTTTTTCTGAATTAAAATGCATATTTTTACCTATAAATAGAGACTTAGTTTGTTTCATTTGGATATCAAAAAAAATTTCTATGATTTTTTCAAGTTTCTAGTCAATATTAATTGAGATAAATATGGTGGAATATGTAAATGTATTAGATTTTATGTAATCATTAAGAAGGTTTTTTAGTTTTGAATCAATTACGCATTTAATATATTATTTTATTAATTTTTAATAGACTATATTTGATTTTTGGTTTGATTTAGCAAAACCATTGTGCTCACTCTAATCAAACTATAGATACGCACAAATCAATCAAGTGTACATGTGTCAGTGTGTAATTGTGAATGCAACGTGTGTGTGGTCAATAGGTGAAAAATTATAGCTATATTGTGTATTAATCAAGGTTCTAAAAATCGTTAGGCGACCGCTAGGCGGCACACTAGCGCCTAGGGGACTAGTCGGGGCGTAATCGGGGCCTAGGCGGGGCCTAGAATTAAGGCATAATTACCATTTTTTGATAATTTATATCAAAGATCAAATACATTGATTACAAATTTAATTTTTTTTATGTTTGTCATTTTATCAAACACTTGTCTATATTTGTAAAATGAACAAAAATATACAAACATACCATTAATCTCAATTCTCAATAACCCCAAAACAATAAACCAGCCAAGTTTAGAACTAAAAAGAAAAAAGATATTACTCCAGTTCACCTCCCATTCCCTCCCTCTCTGCCTCACCATTACCATTCCCCCTTCCTTCTTTCTCAGGTCACTGTATGCCACAAAATCAAAGCTACAAAAATAAATTAAGGTCGACGAGGTTTGACATAGGCGCCGACTTGGTCGATTAGGCGGCAACTAAGAAAGTCGCGGCGGTAGAGAGGGACCTAGCGACTAGGCGGGGCCTAGGCGGAGCTAGACGGGGAGTTTTAGAACACTGGTATTAATAAATACTCCGTAATAGATTAGTTTATATTATTTCAATACTACGAAAAAAAATTACTCATCTGATCGTATTAATTAGCAAAATGAGTTACGGGAAAATTTAAATATTTTTCTTAAAAGAGTTTATATTTTAAATATTTTCAACTATTAGTCGGTTTTAAGTAATATTAACGCAACTATAGTTAGTAATTGTGGTTATTGTTAAATTTAGATTTGGGAAATTAAGCTTAAGGCGATAGTTCGAGTACGGAGTTATCGTTGCTAAGCATTTTGAGGTAAGTGATTATACTTCGTTTAGATTTTTTGAATTCCTTTGTTTCAATTTGTTAGGCTTCCGCCACTTTCTTGATTTATGTACGTCTTTCGCAACATGTACCGACCTTGTGTCTGTAATTGATTTTGAACTCCGTTGAATTTCGTTCATTCTTACTCATGATTATGCTTCTTCGTCAAATCTCACATACTTTTTAAAGTCTCATGTGAGATACCATTTTTGATACATGAATTAATTATTGATTATGTTTGGGTTTGAGAAAATTCTTTATTTTTGTAAAAGTTTCCTACCTTGATCACTAAATCAAACAACCTAGTCACGGGTTAATGTGAAATTTCTATACATGTACCTAGTCACGGATTAATGTGACCTTTCAATGCACATACCTAGTCACGGGTTAATGCAACCGTTCAATTTATCTAGTCACGGGTTAATACGACCTTTCGAAACCCTTTAACCACTAGACACGTGGTTAATTATCCGGATATACCCTTTAAAAACCTTTACCCTTATGGGTTTTTAGAATCTTTCGAAACATTGTTCGAACATGTCTTTGACCGTTGATGTGATCTTGGCATCTGTGAGTCGTCCGTTGTTTCCAGCTGGTATGGGACGATTGGTGATAATTGGACTACTCGGGTCGTCTTTTGCTTTATTATCTTTCATTTGGAATCCTAAATATTTACCTGCGAGTCGTCCGTTGTCGCCAGCTAGTATGGGACGGTTGGTGGCAATTGGATTACTCGAGTCGTTTGTTGTATCTTTATCCTTTACTTGGAATCCTGAAAATATATTTGAAATTTGAATATTTGAACTTTGACTATTTGACTTTCGCATTATAGATATTTGAACTTTCGATTTTGATTACTTGATTTATTTCAATCAACTCCTTCTTAGTAACCTGAGGGGTTATATATGAATTTGCTGAGCATTGTTCACTCAACCTTTCTTATTCTTTCTCTTCCAGGTGACATTTAGTTTGACTAGATGAATTGTTTCAAGTAGATGAATGAAGATGGTCAAAGAAGTTTTAGACATTTATAATTCATTCGTACTTTGAAAGTTTTATTAATTTAAATTAGTTTTATATTTGATTTCGTTTTAGACATTTGGTAATTGTATTTTAGTTACATTTTAGGGATATTAATGTTGATTAATTATTGGTGTTGGGATTGATTATGATTTTAAGTATTGATTGTTGGTGACGTGACCAAACTGTGGAACCGCGGTGTCGGTAGCGAGTTTGGGGCGTTACAATCAACCACTAGACTTATCAACTAGTATTTCATCCCAACGTTAGTGTTGCATCATTGACAATACCAAGGTTCACATCATCTCGACGACTAGAAAATCTTGGGTGCGACGAATATTGCATATGGTCTCGTTGGTTTTAGGTGCCATGCATTTAGAACAAGTTGTGTAGTAATGTGCAAACTAATTAAGACAATGTTACAAGAAGTAGAGCTTTTTCTTGTTTTTTGTTATACTGAGAATATGAGATCGGATAGTCGTCCTTAATTTATATAGAAAGGTGAGCCAAGAATTGGTGATTCCTTTTGGTTATGTAGATTCTAGCTTACCTGGAACATTTGAGTATTTGACCTAGACTCTATGGACATGTTGATTGGAATCATGAAATACGGAAGAGCAATGGCACTCTTATGATGCTCTTTGGGTATTTTTTATGGTACTATGCATGTTAAAAATTGGTTTTTCAAATAATTAGTTTGATCAATATTTGACCAAGTTTTTAATTGAGTTTTATTTATTGAAATTGGAAATAAGTTGTAAATATGAAATCTATGTTTCAAGTAGATTAAGTTGATATATATATTATCTCAAAACCAATTTCGGGTGAATGATATATTAATGCTCAAAGTAGGCAATTAAACATGTTAATTAAAGAGTAATGAGGGAATATAAAGTCATATCTCACATTGGCATAATAAAGAGATTTAAGACACTCCACCTTAGGAAGGAGCATCAAGTATTCCTCAAAGTATAACCTAGTGGTGTCACATGCATGGGTTGTCTTACCCAAGTTGTCGTTCTGGTGTTCGAGCCCGAGCACTCACGCGTAAGTTGCATTATGCGCTTTAGAGGCACACGTCACTAGGAGCCTTTCGTCCTTTCATTTTGTTAACCTCACAAAGCTTGGTGGGTTTAACTGGTTAGCTTAGCTCGGAGATGCAGCTGGGGCGGTTACGATACAACCATCAAATCCAGAGTTGCAACCATTGACTAAAAGTCACCACAACTCTTCAGTATATATATAAAAAGCCCCCTGGATTGATAATTCCATTACACCAGAATCCGAAATCATAATAGTTGTTATTGCTCCATAATTCTATTCGAGTCTTAAGAAGATCTGAGACACCGCAAGTTCGCCGGAATCCGAATATTGAAGTGTTGCTTACAAGGATTAAAAATTTGTTACAATCTTAGAGATGATTGTCGAAAACCTTGAAGCACAGTACGTGACAATTTCGTCTTGCGAAGATCGTGTTCAGCATGAGCCTCGATTTCAAGCTGGTTTAATTAAATTTCTCTTTACCTTCTATTCTGTTTTAAATTTCTCTTTACCAATTATATGGACAATAAAAACTTTGACCTTCTTCGTACCGCCAGTAGGAAGTTTGTAACAGAAGCAGAACAGAAAACTAAGTCTTTGAATTATTGATCGGTTATTTTCATTAGTTAGTGTGGAGTTATTATAAATAGTTGTGATTTCGTAAAGATCAACTATCTTGTTTTACGTTCTTTTGTGTTTTTGGATGTGTTTGGTTTTTGTAAATATTTGGCTGGGCCCAATTGTCAGCCTACTTGTAATGATATAGGCCCAGCAACCCGAAACCCAAATAAGCGATTTATCTCCTTCTTTTCCAGACGGCGACGACACAATGATTGTTCATTTTCTCGGTGGCGGCACCGCAGTGATTGCAATAAGGAATCTTCAACTCATTATTATATATACTCCTCTCCATCTCCTTCCAATGTACAACATCATTGAAACCGTACTCTTGATCTCTCTCTTCTTCTCCATGCTTTCTCTTGCTTTGCTAAAAGCTGTAAGTTGGTTCTTGGGTTGTGAAGGGAAGCACTGTGTGTGAGTTGAGGTCTGTGGGTGCTCATTCTTCGTCGTGAGAGAGGGGTTTGTGGGGGTGGGTTTCGTTGAGAGGGCTGGGCAGTCCCTAACACTTTGAAACTAGTACATTGTCCCTTCGATTATTGGAACTCTTGGTTGGACAAGCTATACCCCATGTATAGCGGTTGTGGGGATCTGAGCCTAGGCTTCCATAAGCCCTAGACAGATTCGGTTCGAGTTAGGCTTCAGTCAAGGATACTCTTGTGGTTACTTTGTTTTCATTGCTTACGTTGTTCTTTCCACTCTTCATTTCTGTTCTAACATTTGGTATTACGGGTCTTTCTTGATTGTTCTGTCCAGTAGCCCTTAATATCATCTGTGGACTAATTTGGGTAATCACTGAGGTGGCAATTCATGCTATCGTGTCGTATTCGTGCCTCACTATCGTGCTTTCATGTTATATATCTAATTTGATCATAAATATAACAATAACTATTATTTTGAATATATTAACAATTTCGTATCTTTCGTGTCGTGTTTTGTGTCATGTCGTGTCGTGCTGGTCTTATCGTGTTATTTGTCTCTATAATCGTGTCGTGCTGGTTCGTGCTATCGTGTCGTATTAGTCATTGTCACCCTTTGTGTATAGATTATTTGAGTGACTGAACGGTTGGGACTTGTTGCTATTAATCCATGGAGGTGGTCTCCTGTAAGACGGTCTTACTGATCCTTATCTGTAAGACGGATCCCCATTTAGAAATTCGTGGGTCATAATAAATAAATAATATGTTATTAGAATTAGTAGAAATCGGTTAGATAAGTTGGTCCCAGTGATTTGCTTAAGATTTCGAAAATTGCATTGTAGGTTGTTGGTTCGAAACTCTTTTGCACTTTTTTTAAGTTTAATTGTCAAAGATGTGTTATTTGGGCATTGTTTACATTTACGATCAATCAGAGTGTTACTTTTAGGCTTAGCATGTGTCACTTTGAGAACAAAAGTGTGTCACTTTTGAATAATTGTTGCCTTAGGTCTGATTAAGTTTTATTTAGTTACTTTAAATCAGAGTGTCACTTTTAAACATAGAATGTGTCGCTTTTAAGTTTTACGTGTGTCACTTTTGACAAAAAAAAAATCACTTTTCATCTTTAAATTTTTATTCATAAGTGTCACGTTTAGTGTGTCACTTTTAGGTATTAATTGTGTCACTTTTAGGCATTAGGTGTGTCACTTTTGGTAAAACAACTCATTTTTATAATCATACAATTTGTATCAATAAGCGTGTCACTTTTAGGCTTGAAGTGTGTTACTTTTAGGACTAACGTGTGTCACTTTTGGGCTAGTGATTTTATCAGCAATAACCAATTGAACACTACTGAAATATATCTTCTCATTCATAGAAATGTATATAATCTCAAGTGTTAATCGTTAAAAACACAAAACCATAACTTTTTCAAGGTAAAGTATATGTTTCTTACTCAAACTTATAAAATTTACTGAAAATATGTCTAAAATAATCGAGCATTAGAAGTCTTGGAACCAAATTCCTTGGCTTGATGGGAATCAGAAAAATCAGTAGTCTTTATTGCCCTTTTCAATACTTCCCTTAATTCTTTTTCTCCTTCTCTTCGTAACAGAGCGACCACGATCTAGGCATGTAGTAGATAAACTTGAAATACAAGATGATTCATTTTGGTCCGGTAAATTCTTTAAAGAAGAGTGTCACTTTTTAATATTATGAGTGTTAATCTTTAGTATTAAGAGTGTGACTTTTGTGTTTTTAATGAGCAAATAGAGAAACTTCTGAGCATTAAAACGAAAAATCAAAGCTGGTGGGTTTCGGACCATTAACCTCCAGCAATTAATTAATTAATTATTAATTATTAAACCTTTAAATGTAGGCTCAACCCAACTCGGCTACCATGATGTTTTGATATTTAGTATCATTTTTAGTTATTAACCCTCAAATATTTAAATGGGCACCGTCAAGTCTTTGCCTAATCCGTGTTGTATTTATTGAGCAATCTGAAACAGAGAATTGTGTATGAAAAGTGTTGCTCCTCTTTTGTTTAGAAATTGGTATCTAGTATAAAATCATAACAGTTTTGTTCCGTAAATACTCACATATCATGTGTGTACAAGGTTATATTTGGCATTGCTATGTTTCTGCTGGAGGATTAATTTAGGCTATGTTAGATTAGTTTTATGTTGGAGTTTGTTCTAGTACTAAATATAACACAAGCTAATTAATTTCATGTACTCCATTCTAAAGCCTGCATAAACAAAAACTAGGTGATGATCATTACAGTGAATTCTACAAGTATATTCATGTTGTAAGTACATATATTATACGCACATACGACCTCTCATTAAGTCATGATATGCATTGGTTTCATCGTCAGGTTCCGCTGTATGTATTATCCACCTCGAAACAATACATAACCACCTCCCTGGTTGTAGAAACCGGAGTTATCACCTGATTAACATAGGCTGCTTGTGGTTGATATTGGTAACGGCAAAGCTGTGCTTGTTGTTGAGGTCGTTTTAGACTTACTCTTTGGCCCAAAGCTCTCATCCAACATAGCAGAGCCTTCTCGCGCAATCTTAGCAAGGCCTGCCTTGGACTTAGGTGACATTAATATCAAGAAGTTGTAAAGAGATACACACTAAGAAAATGTTAAAAGGAGAATTGAAGTATATAGCTTGTTCTTGTTTTTTTTTTTTTTTGGTATGCAGAGACAATGGGATAGGACTACGTATTTAATTTATGGATCATTTTTATTTTACATCAAAATATGAGTACTTTATGACGTGACATATTCTCATTGGTTGGACATTTTGTGAGTCTCACCACTCCAACCAATGAGTGTATGTCAACGTCATAAAATACTCATATTTTAATACAAAATAAGAATGGTCCTAACATTGTCCTTTATTTATTTTGAAAGATGTCTTCAAATTCTTTTCAGAAAAATAAAAATCTCTAAAGAGATCACATCAACTTAGTGATTCCTTTTCGATTTGTAGATTCTAGTCTAGCCTAACTGAAATAATAGGCCTTAAGTATTCTGTGGACAAATTAGTTGAGGTATGGTATGTGATAATGTGTGTGTGTGTGTAATATAGCCAAATGAAATGATCGAGATTTGGATTTCACTTTTATGTGGGCAATATTCTTACTCTTAATTATATAGAACTACTGTATATAGAAAGGTGAGACTTCAAATTTTTAAATGAAAATAAAAATCTGAAAAATATCTAAGAAATCCAACTAAAGTTATCAAGTTAGTTATTCCTTTTGGATATAGATTATTTCTGGCCTACCTGAAGAAATTGGCATAATTCTATGGCCGTAGCCATATCAAATTAGTAGGTGTGGCAAGATAAGGTATACTCCCTCTGTACCACAAAAAAATGTGCATGTTTAAAAATTTTAATTATAAAGGGATATGTAATTAACACAAGAGTTTGTTATATTTATAATAATATTTTAGTATAATCAATATGTTAATTACAAATGTAGATAATAAAATTGAAATGTTTTGAAAATTGTAAACATAATTTTTAAAAATAGACTCATTAAGTGAAATATCTTAAATAGTATATTAAACTACTTCCTTCGTTTTCAATTAATCGCTCTCTTTGACTCAACATACCATTAAAAAATTAGTTAATTATGTTATAAATATTGGTGTATTGGGTAATTTTCTTTAATGCCCTTAAATATATGGTCATAATTAAAATAAGTAGAAAAAATAAGGATAAATTTGTAAAAATGGTTTTTAAAGAAAAATTTGAAAAATGATAATTATTTTAGAATGAAAAAAAAAAAGACAATTATTTTGTAAGCTTGTAACTTTACCTGTTTGTACCCTCTTCAAAATAAACTATAAATATGTCCTCTTTAATAAATGAGACAATTTTTTTAGACAAACTAAAGTGAGGAAATTGAGACTATTTTTTCAAGACAACGGAGTACAGGAGTTTTGCCCGGATACCACAAGTTGAAAATTGTTGCTGTCACATGAGGTTCATATATTTCTCAAAGTTGACAAATTAAATATGTTGCACATGACAGTATTCTAAAAACCGTTAGGTGTATCAGACCCGCGCTTAGTAGTAGACGGGGTCTAAAAGTAAGATATAATTATCTTGTTTTTGATATTTAAAAATAATGATTATATTATAATATTTAATTTTAAAAGTAAAGCCGTTAATTTAATATCATTCCAAAATTCAAAATATTACAAAAATAGCCAATAGCTTAATAGTCTATAGGTTTACTAACAAATTACAAATTTATAATACATTATTCAATAATTTTAAATTGATATTTATTATTTTTTTAAAGACCCAAAATGACATTATGTAGCACCAAAAATTATTAAAAAAAAATGCCTAGAGCGCTTGGGCGATTTCCCGACTTTGGAAGTCCCTGGGTGATGCCTAGAACCCAGACTGATTTTTAGAACAATGTTGCACAACACTCAACTTGAACGTAAGATCATCTCCTCTATCGCCCAACGGCGCAAACACATAGGTAGGGCGATCTAGTGAGGGAAGGAGGTGTGCATTCAATATTTTTCTCACATGAGAGAAGGAGAGAGAGAGAGAGAGAGAGCAACTTGCTAAGTTAATTAGCTTGTACAATACATAACACAAGCGAAGGATTAAACAAAGTTTCAACTCCATCCTACAGCCCGAATCAGCTCAGGCGAGGAGATCACTTGAAGTGACTTCGATTCTATGATAGTACAAGAGCTAGCTAGCTAATTAAGGCCTAGAAGGCTAGAAGTATATTCATGTTAAAAACTACATCTACATATATACATACAACAATATTAAGCCATACGTAATGGTTTCGTGGTAGGATAATCGGCCATCACTATCCCACCATAAGTTTTCGCGGCCTCATAGCAATCCATAACCACCTCTTTGGTAGCGGGAGCTGGAGTGATCACCCGCCGAACACTGGCTGCTTGTGGTTGAAATTGGTAACGGCATAGCTGTGCTGGTTGTGGTTGTTGAGGTTTTCCCTTTTCCCTAAACCTCTGATCATCCAACATAGCAAAGCCTTCTAGCCCAACCTTAAGAAGGTCTGCCTTAGCCTTAGGTGCCATTCCAAACTAGTTTTGACCGATAAGGTACAAAGTAAGAAAATATTACTAAGTGAAGTAGCTAGTGCTTGTTTCTTGTTTTTTTGGTATGTAGAGATTATGAGATATAAGAATCCTTTATATAGAGAGAGGTAAGGCTTAGTTTTCTTTCTTTCTTTCTTTCTTTCTTTCTTTTTTTAAAGAAAATATCTGAAAAAATCTATAAGAAAGGCCACTAAGGGTATCAAGTTGGTGATTCCTTTTGATATCTAGATCCTAATTCTAGGCTACCTGAAAACTTGACTGGAATCATGAAATAATACCAATGTCAAGGTGGAAAATATCATATATAATATTCCCTTCATCCCTAGATATATCTTAATTTTATTTTTTTCTGAATAAGAGAAGGGACGTAACAGAGCGGAACATTCATTTCACGGATCATGATCTACCTGCACTAGTGTTAGAATCACAAAAAATAGTTGCAGAATTCTGGTCACAAAATCGGTTGTCAATTGTTGATTAGTTTGTATATATGCGTTTGCCATTTGAGCCAAATGATTGATATTGAATTTCTGTGTTATATGGGCACTTCAAATATAACTTCATTAACTATGCAACACAAAGAGAAGGATCATATATAGACGAAGAAGAGTACTATTTAAGCCTCTCATCCGTTCCCTATTTTCATTTTAATAAAAAGGGAGATATGTAGCAACTTTCAGATAAATTAAGATAAGATAGAATCTTCAATGCTTCCAATCCAGTTATTCATCTGAACCATAATGTTTGGATTGGGGAAGGGGAAAAGGGAAAGTATATTCTTAAAGGACTTGCCACAATATCGGACCATTAACGCACCGTTTCAACTAAAAAATATTAACGATTTGGGTTGAGTTGAGTTAAAGCGGGACGTTACCCATTTTAACATGATATTTTTTTACTCTATAAATTTATGTTTTTTTAGGGGGGAAATTTTCAGTTAAGACGGGCCACCACATTATAACCCGACATGATTTAACCCGATAATTTTTGTCAATTTGATTTTCGAATTCTAATATATTATAAGCCGTCTGTTTCAACTCAACTCATACTCAACGAAGGAACATAAATGTTGGACCTAGTTATAACCAAAAAGTGATTGTGGAGTTGTGGGGTATGCCGAATAGGTAATTGAATACTCTAGCTAGGCCTAGCTAGATTATTTGATTCCAATTCATGAGTCTCAATATACATTTGAAATAAACTTTACTTTCTTTTAACATTTATAAGCACTTTTTACATTTGCTTAATATAGTAACTCTTTATTATCACTATTAAAAAATGAAAAAGCTCTTTATTTTGAATGGGTGAGTCTCTATAAGACCGTCTTACATATCTTTATTCGTAAGACGGAACTCCCCTCTCTCACAACTCAACTCACCAACGCACAATGAATCGAGTAAAAAAGATCTGTTTTACACAAAATATCTGCATGACTATCTTATATAAGTTTTTGTCAATATGAATTATGATCCATATAGTCATCCTTTATGACAACAAAGGTGTACAAGGAGTCCAGATCTTCTGTACCACTTGTGTGTACCACTGGTGTACCATTTTTCATCTCCACCATTGCATCTCAATCATTGCATCCCAATCATGGTTGAGATAAAAAGGTACGTGGTATAGAGATCCCACTGTAGGGCCTCCAATGATTTTATGGTAACGGTTGATTGGTTTTTTTTTTTTAACTAAAAAAACCAATCATTTAATGCAATCAAAGTATTACACATTTTAAAGTATTTAAATTTAAATAAATATATGGTCGGAAAATATAACACTAGTTTAATTAGTTATATGTGGGGGATCATGGAGAAGAGCCTTAGAGAATATTTTGATTGGCCTTTTTAAATAATGGACTGGATCGAATTCTAATGCCAAACAGAAAAAGCATAATTCATTAGGATCAATCCAAATAGAATTAGGTTCTTTTTCTTTTTCTTTATATTCTAAATATGGTTTTAACAACTTTCTAGATATTAATAGAATAAAATGAGAAAAAATATAAATAAAAAACTATTTTATTATATTTTTTTTTGTATCTTTTTATAATTTTTCTTTCCGTGAATATTGCGGTTGATATATTTTCTTTTGACATCTGTTGTTGTTGTATGTGCCACTTTTTAATGAATTCATAATCATTTACTAATATTTCAGATATAAAAAATAATCTCATATTTTAAGCGAAAATGATTTAAACTCATAGTTTTCAACTTGTGACTTGTGTTATTTGCAATCAGTAAATGATGGGCCAACCACCCACCAATATACCTCAACCCGCAACCCGATGTGGGCTCAACTCGTTTGACCCACCTCCTAGTAGGCTCATATTTTCCCATCTCAGCCCATTTAGGTGGCGAGACGAGCTAGTTTATGGGCCCAACTCATTCTAACAATTGTACCTAAACTCACTTCATTATAACCCATCGTTTCGTTTCACGTTAATTGGTAGCTGCATGCATAGATGTATATAAAGGATCCAAGAGGTGGAGGAACAAGGGTGTGTGTGTGAGAGAGAGAAAGAAAACTTCACAGCTAAAATTAGTATTACGCATAAATAGATAGAAGCCAAGTAGAGATAGGTGACCAAATTTTTTTTGAGTAAATCTCTTGTAAGCCTGAACCTCACCATCTCATAATTCAATCTATCAACACACGATGAGTTAATTGGTCAAGAGAATCTTCTTACATAAAATACCCGTAAACAAAGGCTTCCTAGCTAGGGTAAGTTTTATTGGCTTGTCACAAAAACTAGACTAGGAAAAACTCAAAAAGCTATTGACTCACATTAATATTATTTGTAATTAATTAACCAAATTCAGACTACAACTAGAGAACTTGGTTGCCTTCCAACCATAAAGCAAACCATAGCTACCACGGTGCCTCCTGGCAGTTTCTGACAGAGCGGTTAAGTGATTTCTAATGCTTAACGGAAACTAACGGAAAAACTGTAAAGCAACCCACCGACCCAATTTTCAGAAACTGCCGCTGGACCCCCTTAACTTCGAACTCTTTCCTAACACTTTGTTCAAATATGTCTCGACCATTTGTTCTACATCATCCTCTTTCCGGCCATTTGGACTTACTTGACATACTAGTGGTTGTTGCAGTAGATACCGATAGTTACAAGCTTGCTGGAGACAAAGAGACTTGCCTTTTCTTTCAAGGGGTTCATCTTCTAATCCATATCCAGCCTTAACAATGTCCGCCTGAGATGTCATTTCTAATATAATAATGAAGAAGTTGCAATAGAAATTGGTTTTTGGGTGTTGACTCTTTGAGACTTGAGGGATGAATCCCTATTTATATTTAACGAGAAAACGTAAATGTATAAAGCACATTCCCTAAAAGCATAAAATTTGATTCTTAGATATAGATCTTTGATCATACCCATTTTCCAATTTGTGGTGATTCCTTCAAATTGGGGGTAGTGGTGGATACCGCAACATGACATAGATTCTGCTTATTTTTGGAGATTTTATAAATGTAAAATCAAGGGTAGATTTGTCCAAACATATCATTATTTAATTGAATAACTAATGATGTATTAGAAATATTCCCTCCCTCCTAAAAATATATATTAAAAGTCTATTTACTTTATCATTTCGATCCGAGCTCTCTTACCAAATCGCTCATTCAATGCATAAATCTCAATATATATATATATATAGTTGATGAGGAACCTTGACGTTATGACACCTTACATCATTTCGATCGATAAATTGCATTCTCAAGCATCCTAACAATAGTGTCAATATTTCAAATTCTAGCTTAAATGATTTTTTTGTCACGCATTATCTAATAACATGCTTATTTACGATAGCTATAACATGGGATATTCACCTCTACTTATATTGTTCATATGACTCCTACTATTAGTCTATTACCAATTACCAATTGTAAAAGTGTTTTAGCTGTTAACTCAAAACTTCTAAGAGTTTTCTATTGTCCTTCCAATATGATTCTTACCATTACCAATTGTAAATGTGTTTTATAGTGTGCAATGAAAGAGCTCTTCGACTTCTCCTCAATCTCATCATTATTATTACGCGGCAAGCAATTTTTGACCAAGCCCATATGTCTGCCCAGACCGCTCGCAAAATAATGAATATTAGCACACTAAATTTTGTAAGTGAGCACAAATAAACATATTCATTTGAGACCATTAAATGTGACGGGTTTACTTGAGCGCCCACTTGATTATTAGAGTAACGTTACAGCTTGCAATTTTATAAGGGAGAGGCTATTTCCACTACAATTTTTGCTTATCCATACATCTTTTATTATTGCATCAAATAAATACATGTTTGAACAAAATTACCCCTTAAGTACTTGCTCATTTTAAGTTGAATAATCAAATTACTTTCCTAATTACATTTTAACATTATTTTTAGTTCAAACATTTATGAACATTGAACAATATAGTTATTCTATTATTAATTTTACTTTTTATAATGAATTTATTAATTAATCTTATGACTAAAATTATATTGCATAATAAAAAAATATCTTAAGGACATTTTGTCTACTAAACTTTGAGTAAATATATGTTCATTGGTTATGGAAAAAATTAAAAGTGAAATTTAAAGGATGTAATAGTAAAAAATAAATGAATAGTAAAATCATAATATGAAATAGTATTGTAATATTTAAATATTTTGTCTATCTTTATAATTGATTCGAAAATTTAATTGTTGAGTTCATTGAAACCAATATTCAGTTTAATACATACCATAATAATTGAATTGATATTTTAAAATAATATTTTTTAAATAAATTAGAATATTATTTTTTGATAATAAAATATCCAATAAAATCTAAATTTTTTGTATAAAAAAATATATTAATCATATTATTTTTATGATAATGGAATATGAAACGTGAGTGATTAGAAAAATTGATTAAACATATTTATTGCGAAAAAAATAAGTATATTGTTTGTTGAGAATGAAAATATTAAGAATATAATTAGAATAATTATGTTGTCCATTAATGTTTGATAAAAAAAATAATGTTAGAAGGTAATTAAGAAAGTAACTTGATTAGTCAACTTTAAAAGGGTAGTTTTGTCCAAACATATATTTATTTAATGTAATAATGATGTAATGGATAAGTAAAAATTGTAGTAAAATAGCGTTTCCTTTTAAAATTACAATTGTTTTGAGTGTTAAAGTCACTTAGAATGTCACCCAACTTGATCGACACAATATAAAAATCATTTTTTTATTTCTATAATTGGTTTTTAAATATAAGTTGTTGAGGACATGTTATCTCAATTTTTTTAAATAATTTTTGTAATATTTGTTTTTATTTGATAATTGTATAGTAATAGGTAAATAGGTGCTCACGGCACCCATACCCATTTCTACTTACGTCATTAAAGGAACACTCATTTGCTCGTCCGTTTAAGCATGTTGCTCAAATGGATGATGTTCATACCCATCTGTTTGTCACATCTAATTATTATTTCATCTGTTTAAGACAAAGAGTCCCTGTTCAAAATTAACTTTTTTAAGAAAATAATAATCTATTAATAATAAAATGATATTTTTATGTTTTAATTTTTAAAAATAAACTCTTTAATATAAATATTTTAAAATAAAATAATGAACTATTTGCTTAGAATGAAAAATTATCAAATTAATCAACTCCATAGGATCATAGGAAGAGACACAAGGCTTTATCCCTCATTTCGAGTGCCCTGGACTTGCTCCAGTAAGACATTTTCCGGTTGTTATTTCTACGTGAGGATATCTACTATATAAGAATATAAGATATCTTCTTAGGCAAGGAAGGTCTCTCTGATTTTTACATAGCAACAGGATCGGGAGACTTCTACTGAGCAATTCCGCAGTTAATAATAATCCAAATCGTAGTGTCACCATCACCGTGATTGATTCTCCAATAATAGCTTAAGCCTTAAGATAATGTCCCTTATCTTCCTACATTAGATAGGCATGACTAAGGGCATCCGCATTATTGGTTTTGTCAATTTCTTAGAGCTTAAGAAAGTATGTTAAGTGGTTGTATAGGAAATTTTTTTAACCAAGTAGGAGAGAGAGAGTGACCAAATTTTCTAATTAAGAACCTGTAAGTGGAGAGAGAGTGAGGGGACATCAGTCGGGTGTGTATGTGGGGGTGGGGGTGGGGGTGGGTGGGGTTTTGTTTATGTTAAATAATGTTAAATTTAATATTTTTTGTGTGTAAGAAGTTGTGTAAGAATAGTATAGAATGGGAAGATATATTCTTAAGTGGGTAAGAAGATAAAAATGTGTAGGTGACAGTGGAACCCAGTTAAGAAATTGTATTAAGAATATACACATTGAGAATGCTCTAATGAGCCACAAATGCTCTGATCAAGTGACTGACGTAGTTGTGTTCGGCAATTACAACTCATTACTCATAAACTCGTCTAATTCAACTTAATTCGTTAATATTTTTTTGATTAAAACGGTAATCTATTTCAAACCAAAAATATTTATATGTTGGGTCCGATAAAAACGGGTCAGAGCCGTCACCTATTTCGACCCATGATTTGTTATACTATAATAAAGGGTAAAATTCGGGCCGGTCCACTTTCCCAAGTTTTTAATCACTGAAGTACACATTTTTAAAAAAACCCAGAAAAAGTCACTTTTAGACGCAAAAAAATTGTGATACCCTTAATGAGCAATAAGCAAGCTACGTCAATTTTATATATCGCGGTGCAAAGTTTATAAAGTGCAAGTTTATATCGCGGTTAATAGTTTCTTTCATGAATTAATTTTAAATATTTTTGCACCGCGATTCAAAGATTCATTTTTAAATATTTTTTACAACAAGATTATATGTCGCGTGCAAAGTTTATAAAAGTGCAAATTTATTTATCATGCAAAGTTTCCTTCATCAATTAATTTTACATATTTTTGCGTCGCGGTTCACAAATATATTGCTAACCAGTGTTCATAGCAATTAATATTTATTAGTTCTTGCATTATTTAAGTTTTAATAGAAAAATTGAAGTAAATAGATATTTGTATCGCGGTACAGATTTTTATATATTGCGGTTCATAGTATTTGAATAGAGAAATGTAAGTAAACAAAAATTTATATCGCGATGCAACATTATTAATGACAAACAACATTTTTTCTTCTTTTTCTCGTCTTTAAATACCTACTGTCATTTCTTCTTTTTTTATTCATAACTATTTTTATTTCTTCCTTATTTCCTTTCATTTGTTGTAAATCCAAAACAATGTTTTTGCACCGCGATTCCCTTTTTGATAAACCACGGTGCATATGTTTTTTTTTTTTGAAATTAGAATATCAAGAGCCAGCATTTAAAACAAAATTGACTTTGAAACAAATTAAAGAAAGCTAACTACCAAGCACGTATATTAAGAACAAAACAATAATCATACATATATCGCGGTACAAAAAGATTCCTTCTTCAAATAATCAAGAACCGACATTAAAAACAAACATAGGTACTTAATACAGCACCTATAAAATGCTTAATACAACACTTTTATAAAATATTTGACCAAAATACCCTTTATGTAATTTATTTATTTTTGTTTTTTTAATTAAATTTAAATTAACTAAAATTTATTATTTTTGTTTTTTTATTAAATTTAAATTAGATAATTTAAAATTTAATAATTAATTTGATTTGAATTAGGTTTAAATTAAAAAAAACAAGTTTTGGGGTAAAAAAACATGTTAAAAACATTTTTTTGGTTATTTAATTTTTTTTTGTTTTTTAATTAAATTTAAATGAACTAAAATTTATTTTTTTGTTTTTTATTAAATTTAAATTAACTAATTTAAAATTTAATAATTAATTTGATTTGAATTATGTTTAAATTAAAAAAAAAAACCAACTTTTGGGTTTAAGGACTGGATTGAAACCAGTCCTAAACCCATCCAATTTCCTCCCAAAGCCCACTGCCGCTCTCAACCCAGCGCCCCCCTTTTGGCCTGCTACCAGACCAGGCCTCAACCCATCCCCTCTTTTGGACTGCCACCCAACCAGGCCCAAACCCTTCCCCCCCAATTTGGCCTGCTAGCAGAACGGTCCTAACCCATCTCCTCATTTGGACTGGTACAAAACCGGTCCAAATGCCTAAACCCAAAACTTTTTTTTTTAATTTAAACCTAATTCAAATCAAATTAATTATTAAATTTTAAATTAGCTAATTTAAATTTAATTAAAATAAATAAATAAAATACCCAAAACTTGTTTTTTTTTTAAATTTAAACCTAATTCAAATCAAATTATTATTTTTTTTAATTTTAAACCTAACTCAAAGATAATTTTTCACTTAGTGTAACTAAATCAAATTAATTAGTAATTTAATTGTGTTTAGTAACTAAATCAAATTAATTAATTAATTAATTGTGTTTGCAATATTTTTAAATTTAAAATTTGTTAAATTAAATTTAATAAAAAAATAATAATTATGTAAAGGGTATTTTGGTCAAATATTTTTTAAAAGTGATGTATTAAGCATTTAATAGGTGCTGTATTAAGTATACCCCAAAAACAAATTAAAGAAATTCAACTACCAAGCACGTATATCAAGATCCATAATTAAAGATAAACAACCCTTATTCTTCATTTTTTTTGTCCTTAATATCTACCGTCATTTCTTCCATCTTTATCATAACTATCCTTATTTCTTCGTTTGTCATTTACTTCATTTCAAAACTATATTTCTTGATCCAAAGCTTTGACACTACATTTATGTTTCAAAAATGGTCCAAAATACAACAAATTTATGATTCGTCACAATCTTAATTTGTGCATCAGAATTAATGAACTTGAAGAATGTTGGATTGTCTTTTGGCTTCCAACCCATTTGACGACCCTTCATACGATTTTTGAAACCAACAGCCATTGGCATACAGATTTAAGGAAGAAGATGGTTTGAAAGGAGCTGTTGATGTTCAAAACATATGTGTGAAACTCACAACCATAGGTATACTGATTTGACGAAGAGGATGAGTTTCTAATAGATATGTATTGACATTTTGTTCCTTGAGATAGTTTATTCTCTGTATTTTCTTCTTGTTTCTTTGACTTGGTAGAACATTGGGGCTCATTGCTTAAAAATATGTCTGATAGCAATCTTAATTTGTGCATCAGAATTAAAATTTTTGTGAAGAACTTACATAATAAAAAATGATGGGTTTCTAATAGATATGCATTAACATTTTGTTCCTTAAGATAGTTTATTCTCTGTTTTCGGTTGAAATTGGAAATAAAGAGAGTTGATGTTTCTTGCACCGCGATTCCCTTTTTTTTTTTGTTCATCAAATAATTGTTGCACCGCGATAGTTTATTCTCTATATCGCAATTTGTATTTCATTTTTGTGGTTAATAATTTAAAATGAAGAGGTGGACGTTTGTGGTCCTATTATTTGTTTTCTTCCTAAAACAACCCTCACTTTTTTCGTCCTTAAATATTGACTGTCATTTCTTCCTCCTTTACTCATAATTATCTTTCCTTCATTTATTTGTTTTTCCTTCCTTTCTTCCTTTCTTCCTTAACTTTCTCCTGAAATACAGATTTGTTTATATTTTAAGCTAATATGAATCATGATCTGTATAAATATTGTCGAAAAATATGTCTGGTAGCAATCTTAATTTGTGCATCAGAATTAAAAAATTCATGAAGGACTTACATAACAAAAGTTACATCCCCTTCTTCCTTCATCTATTATGATCTTGATGAAGGAACTGTCTTTTGTCTTCCAAACCATTTGAGTTTGATTTTTGTTTACCAGAGAATCAACGGTTGGAATTGGAAATAAAAGCATACATCTGTGTCTCATGAGATTGTCTTCACTTATTGCTTGTAATGGATTATTAGTATTTTAACAAATATATCACAATTCCTTTTTTTAATATATATCGTGGTGCAAAGTTTCTTATTAATATTCCATATTTTTTGCAAAGCGATTCCCTTTTAATGAAATTAAAAAAAAGTTGCACCGCGATTCAAAGATATATGTGGAGAAAAGTGCATAAATGGAGCAAAACCTACAAGCACGTAAGTCAAAAAAAAACATTAAAGAAAGATATACTGCGTTTTTAAAGTTTATAACAAAAGAAATAAAAAATTCATAAAAAATAGTTGCACCATGGTTCACGATTACATTGATTAATAGATTCTATAGTACAAAAAATAAAAAATAAAAAAAACTATTACAATCTCATTGTCCTGATTGACCTAGAACACCATTGAAGAAAATAAAGTTTTTTTCTTTCATATTGGGGTTTTTAAGTAGAAAATGTGAATAAACAAAGAGCCTACCACACAGTACAAAACTTGACTTCTTCAATTAAGATTGTTGGATCTAGGATCATATTTTTCCAGGTTATATCTTTCTTTAATGTTACCTCTAGAAATACATGTTGGTAGGTTTGGCCTCATAATACAATTTTCTTTAATGTTGGTTCTTGAATGACATGCTGGTACGTTTTGCTTCATTTATACACTTATCTTTAACGCTGATAGGTTTCTGAATATATTTTAAATTTTTTGAATCGTGGTTCAGAAATATATTTTGATTTCATATTTTTTTTGAATCGTGATTCCCTTTTTTTTAAAAATATATCGTGGTTTATAGTTTATAATAAAGTAAATCAAAAATGATAAGTGTATATTGTCGTTTGCATTGCGGTATATAACTTTTTATATATCGCGGTGCAACTCTTATAAGTAGCTATTGAAATTATTTGCATAGAACAACAACAACAACAACAACAACAACAACAACAAACAAACAAACAACAACAAACACAAACAAACATTTTTGTAAATATTTATGTTTTTACGCAATCACAATTTCAAAGTTGAGCCTATTAGTCATCAATGACAATTTGTAAATCATTCAACTTTTTGCAATTGTTCTTCCACTTGATATTTGCAATCCTTTGGGAATATCTTTTACATGTGCAAATATGTTCAGCCTTTTGTTTTTTTTGTTTTTTTGTTGTTTTTTTTTAGGTCTTTGAGCCTCATATGATGTAGGGATGAAGCCTTCGATATCTGCATATATAGGATCCTGGATATGTGCTGAGTTTGGATTAGGTGTTGGAGAAGTAGAAACGACAGCACTTGTTGGTATTGGATCAGCAGATACTGCATGAGCATTAGATGTTGAAGTAGGCTTCAGTGTATCTACATATTCGAGAGCTTCATTTAAAAGAGAATCTAGCAAATAAACCGTTTCAAAGGTAGAAAGTTCTTGAGCCTCTTTTGGAAATTCAGTGGCCAGAGGGGGTTGACTTGATGGCTCTTCATGAGCTTCAGATTCCCTTGAAGGAATTAATTGTTTATCCACCTGAACAGGAGAGTGGATAGTAGGAGTGTAAAGAGGTGGACTTCTCTTTCGTTTTCTAGAACCTTTTTGGAGAGAGGAGTGGCATTGCACTTTTTCAAAAAAAAAAAAAGTCCTTTTTTTTTGTTGCATTTGCTTTTGTTTCAGGAATAAAGGCATGTAAAGTTATAAAAAAATAAATAATTTATTGAGAGAAATATAATGCATATCTATAGAAGTAAAAATTATATATTTACCATATTCACAACCGAAGAAAAATTTGATACTTTGCATTTCTTGTTGAATTCAGACAGATCTTATTTCATAAAACTTGGGATGTAATTATTGTGGTTGCTTTTAGAATTTTGCTTCTCTCACATAGCCAGTACTGCACATTGTAAATAAACAAGTTATTTTGTATATAAATAAATTTAATAATAATATCAAACTTATTGAAATTTACCGGCAGTAGCAACACGCATCTTTGATAGTAGCAACTGTTTGTTGCTTCCAAACTTTAAACCAAAGCATCCACTATGTGTTTGGATCAGTTGTACTTTGACAGCATATCCAAATCAGATACAAGAATTGTGTACGCCCACGGTATATATGAATTTTTGGTTGAAACGAACAAAGTTGCTAGGACAAGCAAAGTAGTCAAACCTGCAATGCAGTTTATATCTGTGTATTGTTTATCATTTCCTTCATCTGATCAAATATGAGCTTTGGTTTCAATCTTATGCTATATGATCCTTTTAACAACCTCTCAGGGAAACATCTCTCTACAAATTCTGTTCATTTAAATTCGGTAAAGGAAATATCAATTTCCTTATCTCCATCATTGATTCCAAATATTTCCTTCGCATCTGCTGGTGTAATTTTCAGCTCTATATGCCCAAATTTGAAACATTTTTTCCCTTTCATGTAACAATGCACAATATTTTTAATTATTTTATCGCTCTTTTTTTTTCCAGCTCCTTTATATTTCCATGGTTACGGATTCTGTCAATTATGTTCCAGAATGGTGTCTTCTTTAGTACTGTCAAATGTTCTTCAGTGAAATGTACTCTCTCAATTTGTTCAATTAATATTTTAAAACTGTACCTATATATAATTTGTTTGTATGTCTTTTCAACTGTATAACAAGTAAATAGGTATTGATAACTTAGAATTGAAGCATGATTTACATATACAACTAGTGATACACCCGTGCGTTGCACGGTTTATACACATGTATAAAATTATATACTCAATTAAAGTTGAATAATGTACAATTAATAACTTTAATATGAACAAAATAAATAAATTATAATAAACAGTAAAATAAAATAAAGAAAATTACATAAATTTGAAAAAAAATATTATAAATTTGAAATACTTCTTTATATACAACATTTGTCGTTGAACATGTACAATTATTACGACTATAACTAACACATAATAACATTCGAAGTAAATAAAATAACTAATACGTTGATATAAATAAAAAAAATTAATGCTAACAAAATAGGCAAATAATTGAAACTAAATATTATAAATTTGATATATATAAATTAGTTAAATAACTTTAACGCAAAGATTAAAATTATTATATATATGTTACCTAGCAATATTACTGAAGATCCAGCATTCATTCAACATATGATTAACATTTATAGAACATTTGTTTCTATTTAAAAATTCATAAGTATTGATGCATCCCAGAAATCAAGGATGCACTGTCTAAGCCCAATCTGAACACCTGGCTTTCAACGTGTCCTTTTATCCTCAAAGCCCAACTCTGCAATAAGAATCAACAACCGTGAAAGCCGGACAGGCACTCCTGGCCTCCGTATGAAGAATCAATACAAGATTCAATAAGGAGAAAACAATTTGGCAGAGTTTCGGCTAAAGAATTAGATTGTGCGTACCTCTTTCCTTCATTTTTCAAGGTTTTTGTACTTACCGGAAGGCATAACTGCCAATAACCATTAATAACCGCCCATAATTGGCATTAACTGCCCATGATCGCCATTAACTGCCCACGATCGTCATTAACTGCCCATAAATGGACATGGCTTTTAATGGCAGGCACGTTAACGAACCCACTAATGAGGGTGGTTTAAATAAGGAATTACACAGTCATTACTACTAACCGGAACTCCTGCTCGGACGTGACCACCCTCAACTGTTACATTGATCTTTCCCGGACACAAATGTCCTCATCTAATGACAGCTCGTGTTGACGAGCATAAGTAATCATGCTCGCATATTAGTCTTGCTCGCTAATCAAGCCCCCAGCTCGTAGGCAACTCACCTGAAAAGCCAAAGCTTTGCTCGTTTGCTCGGATGAAGGCTTTGCTCTTCTCCTCGGATGAAATCCAAGTGCTTGGCACGTGACTCATGGCTTGGGCCTATTGGGCCGGGCAGCTCAGTAGCACCCTACTCCTCGTTTCACCGAATATTCATGCTCGTGACGAGGAGGAGCTCGAAAAATTCAAAGAGCACTTCCCAGAATAATCAAATCTTTCAAATACCTGATCCAAATAATCTTGGAGCCAAAATCTGAATGGACGGTTCCCCAAAAGGCGCTTTAAGGAAGTGTGTCCAAAAAACTGAGCCGCCAGCCGCCGGCTTGTGAGAAGACAGGCCCGTTTTTCTATGACGCATTAAATGTCACGCCGTCAATTGAACTTCGGTCACCGAACCCTAATGATGAAAGACTTTCAACCGACGGCCTCTTTTGGTTTAAAAGGTTGAAACCCCTTTCATTCCAAACTTTAGCACTCACAAACACTTGAAGAAGCTTGAGCAATCTAAAAACCCCAATCAAACTTCCCGGCTTCAATCTAGCGACACTTCCGAAATCAAGATCAAGATCTTCTGAAACTACCAGGTATTTCTTTCTTCCTTTTGCAATTTCTATTTACTCCTCCATCTCTTAATTTTCAAATTAGGGTTCATGTGGATTAAACCCCTTTTAAATTCTTTAACGAATTGCTCCAGCACTTAGATGTCACAAACCCACGTCTAATCCACTCTGCTCTTCACTGTCTACCAACCATTTCAATCCAAACCAATGGAATCGAGAAATTTGAGATCGGTGCCCTGTTCACTGATCTCACAACCTGTTTACCATACTCAATTTTACTTATGTCGTTACTCCCCACCTGGTCAATGCTTAACCTGCACTTCTCGATTCCTCTTCCTATAGGATGTCTAGCGAAGAAACAGTATCGGAAATTGAAGGCCAAAGTTACGACCACGGAGCACCAGTAGAAGACCCACCATCCTCGAGTTCAAGCTATGAAGAGAGCGAGCAAAGAGGAAGCTTCGCTGATTCCTCGCCGACGAAGAGCTGCGCAATCGGGCGAGCAAATTGTAGACGGTGGCTCCCATAACCCTTCTGCACCAACACAAGTAAAAATTCCTTCCGACCCGAACAATCAACTGCCCGGTCCCAGTAGAACTTCCACCATCCCTATCACTCCATTCTCTCCTGCTTCCATTAGGTGGGAAGATTTAAATTCGAAGAAGAAGTAAGCACCTGGTTTTACTCCTTAGGAATTAACCCTGAGCACTACCGAGTCCGTGCCTTCGACTTGGACATAGACACCGAAGGCCATAATTTCCAAGGGGACAAAATGGTGTTCTATTTTGATTTCTTTCTTGTCGGGCTTCGTCTCCCTCTCGACCCATTCATTGTTGAACTATTGAATGCTTCTAACACCCTCCCTTGCGACTTAACCCTAACTACCGTTAGGTTCTTAGTTTCCTTCACCGTTGCCTGCAGGTCGCTCGGGTTTGAACCCGACATGACTTGTTTCGAAAATTCTTCCTCCTTTCCCTTGACAAAAAGTCCGGTCGCATCAGTAGTCGTTCGAACCACGGTTTCTTCAAACTCCTCAATGAAGGACCCAATAAAGTCGATGGTTGGGATTCAAAAGCTTTGCTCGTTGAATCGAGCATTGGCTGGCCCTTTGCTCCTTACCTCTCCGACTATGGACTTCCCGAGCACGACAAACACGCTTACCGAGCTGGTGAACCTCGAATAGCCAAAGCTTTCAGGGCTCTATTGGGAGCGAAAGAAGGGCGAGCTGGACAGGATTTCGTGCTTGATTGGCGAACTCTTACCTCTGACCTTGCTCTTCTCCGACTGGCTGGAATCTCCTACCTGCCCATTGAAGGAAATTGAACCTCGAATTGTACTTGATCCTGAGACTCCTCATCCATATTGGGGCTCTTGTCATGGGAAAAAATTCCCTAACGAGTGCGAGGAATGTGCTCGCACTGGAGCTCTCTGCCGACCTCCTTTCTCGCTGACCGGTTAACACTTCGACTGCAACTTTCCTTTTTAGTAACCTTGCAAATCTATATTTTCCTCTTTTTAACGCTCTTGTTATCTTGTGCAGATATGAGGCAATTAACTGACATTAGCAAGTTTATGCAAGCCGCCAAGAAGAGCTCCAACAAGCGAGCTAAGCATCTTTCAACCCAACCTGCTGTCAATCTTCCTACAGTCCCCGCCAACACTTCCAGCCGCGGGACAAAACGCAATCAACCTGAGTCTAGTCAGCCCGCAACCATTACTATCCCGGTACCTGCTGTACGAGAAACCGTACGCGTTCCTCCTGTCATTAATGTTGAACCGAGTGAAAGCCCGAGAAGGACAAGACGCCGAGCAGAAAAAGCTGCGGTTGAGGAGAGCATCCCCTCATGGCAGAAGGAAAATTTTGTCATGCCCGATGACCAACCAAAAGCTGCTGCCCTCATCAGAGAACTTGCCAATGTGCCCGACCTCAACAACGTCAATATCAACAAACGCAGTGGTTTTCAAGCCACTACCGGCCTTGGGTTAATGAAACGACTCCATCACAGCGGAGTCCAAAAGAAGTATGCCGATCAAGCGAGCTCCGTCCTGATCGGCGAAATGGGAATGTGCTTGACTGAGGTAACGCTTTCCTCCTATGCCCTCATTTCCCTTACATTCCCTCTCTTTTGATCAACATCTTTCCTTGTAGATCGCCAACAAATCAATCCTGATGTATGAACGCCTGAAAACCAACCTCAACACCAACAACACTCTCACCGCTGAAAAGAATGAATTGGAGGAAAAAATCAACTCCATCCGAGCTGAACTCAAGGGTTCCGAAGAATCCTTAACAAGCAAAGTGACCGAGCTTTCCCAAATCGAAGCCGAGAAGAAATCCCTGGAGTCCCAACTAAATCTCTCCAAAAAATCAAGAAACGCATACTGAACAACATAGGTGCTTGCAAGAGCTTCGCTCTTGTCGAGTGACACGGAGGCTGCTAATGCCATGGTTATTGATCTCGGCTTGGAGTCCAGCTCTTTGACAAGAAGAGCGGCAAAACAAAAGATCATCGAAGATTATAAGAACTCGGCGACTTCGCTGCGTTGAAGGTGAGGCCTATCCGTTCTTTTGCGGGGCATGAACCATGTTACGAGGCAAATTGCTTGTAGTGGAAATCCGACCCGAGCAACTTCTTTAAGTGGGGTGCCAACCCATTATTCAGCTCGTCTGCCCGCCCTGGTCACGCCCTCGTGCCTTTCAACGAGGATGAACTGGAATCTTTAGCCGAAGCAGATGTCGAGAAGGGCTTATCCCGTGGATTCCACCTCTGTCACCAACCCTCGCATTGCAGAGTTGATGACCCAAATGCAGGGGTCCAAGCTCCCCCCTCAACAGATGAAGATGCAGGCGACCCAAAGATGGCGTAATCATCAGGCTACAACCGAAGCAACAACGAACCAACTCCCACAAGCGAGAACAACAATCGCTCCTTGTGCGTGAAGACACTATTATGGCTGCGTGCCTTTCTCGGCCTCCGTGCCTTGTTCCCAAACAATTTACTTTTCAATGTTTGTAATATTCTACTAGCTGAACTCAATGCTTTCATCTTTTATTATTTGGTATAACTTGCTTTTTATATCTCTAAGTTTTCCCGAGCAAAGATATCCTTTACTCGAAAGGCGAATCACTAGTAGCCAAACTATCCCACTCGAACACCAACTCCTTTTACGAGCATAAAGCTCTCTATGCTCGTAAAAGAGAATAATCGAGGACAGGAAAACATCACCCCTCAAACCAACTCTCTTCTCGAGCATAAAGCCCTTTATGCTCGAAGAAGAAAAGTGATCGAGGAAACACTTAACTTCGAACACCAACTCATTAAGCGAGCAAAAATCACCTCATGCTTTCGATAAAGAGAATAATCGAGATAAAACGTGAAATCATCACTTTCAAAACAAAATTGAGAAAGCACAACTGAACTTAGCTATACTCATTTTTCACAGGATGGAAAATCAAAGAACTACATATTGCCAATGTCAATTACCAGTAATATTTCTTTAGATGATCTGCATGCCATGGATGTTTTAGCTCGTCACCATCCTCTGTTCGCAACATGTAAGTGCCTTCCTTAATGATCCTAGAAATCTGAAAAGGCCCTTCCCAATTTGGTGACAACTTTCCCCATTCACTTCGATGACCGTTGCCTCAATCTTACGGAGGACCCAATCCCCGACAAGCGATCGACCACGAACCCTTTTATCGTGGTGGGCTTTTGCTCGCTGCTTATAATTTGCCATTCTCATCTTAGCTTCCAGTCGTTTTTCCTCCAATAAATCCAAATCAGTTGCAGGCTGCCTTATTAGACTTCAACGTCATAATGCAAAACCCTATGAGTGGGTAAATACATTTCCACAGGAGCCATAGCATCAGAACCATATGCTAAAGAAAAAGTTGTCTCTCTGTTGGACCCCTGACTGTGATTGTCGTTCTCACCGCCCACAAGGCTGAAGGCAGCTCGTCTACCCATCTTCCTGCCTTATCCTCCAAATTTCGTTTTAGAACGTGCAGGATTTGTTTATTCGCAGCTTCAGCTTGCCCATTGCCTTGGGGATATGCTGCGGCGATTGTCGATGCTTCACCGCATCTGCTCGCATGCTTTAGTAAACTTTTCAGAAAATTGAGTCCCATGATCAGACACAATTGCTCGCGGGACCCCAAACCGGCACCATATGTGTTCATGAACAAAGTCGATGACATTAACCTCACTTATGGTCGCCAAAGGCTTCGCCTCCACCCACTTGTAAAGTAATCAACGGCCACCACTTGCATACTTAAATTTTGATCCGAGCAGGGAAAAGGACCAATTAAGTCTATCCCCACATATCGAGCGGCCATGAGGCTATAACGAGTGCCTCGGTAGATGGCAAGCGTGGAATATCCGTATGGCCGACATTTGTCACATCGGCGAACATACATCTCGGCATCTCGCCGCGGTGTTATCGATAGAATCCAGTTTGCCAAGACTTTCTCGCTAATGACCGTGACGGGGTGACCTCCACATTTGCCTTCATGCACCTCTCCTAAAATTCCTTCCGTCATCTCTGGTCGCACGCACCTCAACAAAGGTCGAGTGTAGGATCTCCGGTATAAAATGTTATCCAGAACAACGTAGCGACATGATAAACACGCTTACGATGGTTCTAGCTTCCTTTTATCCTCGGGTAACACCCTTCGACTCGCTCGATGTAGGCCCTGAGATCATCTATCCAACATTTTGGAGCCGGCTCAATATCCATAATCGCTTCCTTTTCAATAACGAGGAACTTCCAAATGCTCGATCATGACTCGAGGATGCAAGGGCTGAATTTCATCCTCGGCCATCTTCGACAAATAATCGGCTTCGCATGTTATCTTCGGGCAATTCTCACCGGCTCGGTAATCAAAGTCCTTTAAAATTTCCTTCACCATCGCACAATAACGAACCAAGGATCGGATGGTGGACCGCATAATCGCCCTTGACTTGATTCACCACCAGCGAGAATCACAATATACAACCAAGCACGCACTCCAATGTCTGTGCGAGCTCGAGCCGACAATTAAAGCTTCATATTCGGCGATTGTTGGAAAATTTGAAGCGCAATGCTTTCTCAAATTCTACATCTTGCTCTGGTGGGACTAACACCAACCCGGCGCCACTTCCAAATCGACTAGCTGAGCCATCAACATGAAGCTCCCAACAATATTCTGGTCTTGGCTTTGGACTTACAACGCTCGTCGTTGTTGTTTTACCGCTACTTCTTCCTCGCGAGAATCCTTGAAGCTTGTTTCGGCCACAAAATCTGCTAAAGCTTGTGCCTTGATTGCTCGCCGAGGGTGATAGTCAATATCAAACTTCGGTTAACTTCGATCGACCAAGTGAGTAAGCGACCGAAGTGTCGGCTTGTGCAAAATCTTTCTCAAGGGCAAATCAGTGTACACAACAATCGAGTGCGCAGAAAAATAAGCTCGAAGTTTCCGAGCAGCAACAACAAGCGAGTAAGCCAACTTTTCTGCATTAAAATATCTTCCCTCTACATCAGTGAGGGCTTTTGAAATAGAAGGCAGGCTTTTGTACATTGCATTCCTCCTAACCGAGCAGCGACTACGCGCTTTTGCTCGGTAGCTGCTAGATAAACAAACAACTTTTCACCGAAGGCCGGTACGCTCGGCAAAGGTGGACTTCCCAAATATTTCACCAAGTCTTGAAAGCTTTACGGCACTCGAGTCCATTCAAACCCTTTGTTACCTCGAGAACTTTGAAGAAAGGCAAGCACCGCTCTGCCGATCTTGAGATAAACCGTCAAGAGCAATCACCCTACCATTAAGCCTCTGTACATCCTTAATGCGGCGGGGAAGCTTCATAGTGACCAATGCCTTGATTTTCGGGGATTAGCCTCAGCCCCTCTCGGTCACCATAAAAGCGAGGAACTTGCACTGCCTTTACCAGAACACACATTTGCTCGGGTTGACTTCATACTATTCTTCACGAGATTGGCAAAGGTCGCTCGCCAAGTCTTACGTGTACTTTTAGTCTTGACCACCATGTCATCGATATAGGCTTCCACATTTCTCCGAGCTGCGAGCTAAACACCTTATTCACCATT
>CM028377.1:23436236-23625415 GCA_013146195.2 Codonopsis lanceolata | reverse complement strand
GCCGTTCTCCTCGAATTTTGAGGTAGCCCTGGGATAGACTTCCTCCTGAGGTGGTGAATTCCTCCGAGTAGATGACCAGAGGAATATAGATGAAGGCGGTTGAAGGTGCAAGGCAATGGGCGCTCTGTAGTCGTCAGCGCCCAGATGGTATAGATAAGGGCTTGACAGGCTGAGTCGTCAAGCGCCCAGGTATAGTAGTCGGGTTGGCTAGCTGCAGGGTTTGGGACCGGTAGCTCTTTCTTCCTCGCCGCCGAATAGGAGACTCACCGCTTCATCGGTAGAGGTTGGAGGGATCGCGGTGGCCGGTCTTCAAAGGTTTTACGAAGTCGCCTTCGTTTTGGTTTGGGAGAGGGTGCAGGAGTTGGTGAAGGTGATTGGCCGGGTCAGGAGGCCGAGAGGATGGCTTTGCTTGGGTAGATGGAGGAGAAGAATGGCCGGATTGGCCTCGGTGCCTTCTTCTTTCGCCTTCCTTCATCTCTCTCCTTATCCACTTGGCCTGCTCCTCTTCAGTTGGAGTTGCCTCTTCCGGCCTTGTCTTCTTTGCTTTGCCCTTGGCTGCCATCTTGGTCCGTAGCAGCTGCTCTGCCTCATCAGCCAAGTCTTTGGCCTTTTGATGGAGGGACGCAGCCATTTGATCACCAAATTTTTCAGAAACCTTCTTGAATGGTCTGCTGGCAGCTTCATGTACTTCCATGTTGAAGCGGGTGACCAAGATAGGCATGGGCTTGGCCACTTTTTCAAGGGTAACTGGCGGTAGACCCTTCTGCAGCCGCTTGTTCTCGTATTCAGTATACTTACTGAAAAACGAGGCTGTGAGTTGCTTCTCCTTGGCCACAAAGAATCAATTCATCTTCCTTTAGGGAAGAGTTGACATTTGCATCATCCCTTAAAAGGGCATTGATCACCGACGGGGCGCTTGCAAGTGCAAGTGGGTTGTTCTTTGCTTTCTCCACCCATCGCTTTTAGCTCATCGAAGATGATGACCCCCAGCTGAGTTTGAGCCAAGAAATACGCCGGTTAATTTGATTTGTCGGGTCAGAACATATCATGAGCTCCACTCTTGAATAGGAGCCCTTGTCTATAAGATGGCCGTGCAAGAGACGTCAAGAGGGAACAGATTTCGGAGCATTTTCCCTTGTGGCTCCATTAGGGTGTCTACTCCCCTCATGGCTTCCCAGGCATGCATAGCCTCAGCCATAGTTACTGCAAGAGCTCCTCCGTAATGTACGCCGATGATAGTGGAGATATTTTTGGCGGTGATGGAGATAGGTCGGCCCCTAATCCATCCTCGAAGAGCAGTCTTGTTCATAAGCTCCATTCTTTGATAGAATTCTTCTGCCAGGAAGATACTGTAATTTTTGTCGTTGAGGCAGAAGAGGGGTAGAATCCCAGAGGCGTCCATATCTTCGCAAGCTTTGACGCCGGCAGCTATGGAGTTGATTGACAGAAGGTCAATGCACATTCCAGGAATGTATAGCTTAGGGTCCAGAGGTATTATAATGTCATGAGCGGCGGGAAAGGTGGGGAATCCCGGAATGTTGATGTCCAAACTGGGAGGAATCTCGGTTTCCGGATTCAAACCCTTTCCGCTGTTGCGCTTTGATTTTGAAGTTCTTGCCTGAAAGAAAAGCAAAATAAAAATTAGGGCTTTTCATCTAGACAACTAAACAAGTAGGAATTTCAAAGTTTTCTGAAATAATTGAAATTTTCGAAGCGAGAACTTGAAACCCTAGAATGTTTAGAGTAACCACACTCGAGAAAAGTATAACAGAAGTTTTCATAAGAATAAACGATGAATATACAAAACGATCGTTAGTATTCAAGTTTGTAAGAACAACAATGGCGAATCATCAGATAAACTCGAAAATGACCGCTTGAATTCCAAAACAATTTTAGATTATGAAAGTGAAATGCAACAAGACATAGTAAGTTTCTAGTAGAGTAGAGAGAGCGCACTCATTGTTGATGAAGAGAAGAAGAAACAAGAAGAACTTGAAATTTGCATAAAGTAGTTACAATACGAGAGAGAGAGAGAATAGAGAGAGAAATATTTTGTCAAAGGGTTTCGTAAAGTTTGCAAATGACGGTTCAAGGACTATTTAAAGGCGAGAAAATTTTAGTTGAAAAAGCGGAAACTTAAGATATTTTCTTAAGTACCAAATTTCATCCTTGACCCCCGTTTTTGCTTTAGAAACCACTTTAGCAAAAAAATAGACTAAGTAAGAGTACTAACCTTTAAGTCTTCCGGTAAAGGAGAACTTACGTCTTCCGATTAGTCTAAAACAGAGTCTACCTAAGATGAAAGGAAACATTAACAAAATATTAAAATTAAGCAAGAGGATCAATCATACCAAGATTTCTCCTTAAATAAGCAAACCCGTGGCATCCAAGTGGTTTTTTGTGAGAATGTTCCGCTAATTGATGCTCGCTTGGAACATATTCCAAACCGATGTTACCTTTTTCCACATGATCTTTGAGGAAGTGATAACGAATATCAATGTGCTTTGTCTTGGAGTGCATCATCGATTTTGGAGACCGAATTGCCGATGTGTTGTCACACATGATTGGGCAATTTGCGCCTTGATGTTGTAGTCCACTAGTTGTTGCTTCATCCATAGGAGTTGAGAGCAACAATGCTTGCAAAGAATGTATTCACTTCGTGGTTGAGTTTGCAACCGATCCTTGTTTCTTGCAAGACCATGAGACAAGTCTATTTCCAAGGAATTGACAAGTCCCACCGGTGCTTCTTCTCGCTCACTTTGCAGTCGCATAATCGCATCCGAGTATCCAACTAGATTGAAGTTGTTGGATTTGGAATACCGATGCCTAGATTTGTTGTTTTTGAAACATATCTTATGATACGCTTGGCAAAGAAGCAAATGTGACTCTTTTGATCTGCTCGAAATCTAGCACAAACACAAACAAAGAAACATAATGTCGTCTACTAGCAAGAAGGTAAAGAAGTGAACCTATGATTCCTCGGTACTTGGTCATGTTCTCTTGCTTTCCCTTCTCATCTTTGTCAAGATGGCAATCGGTAGACATTGAGTTTCGAATCCTTTTGTGAATCAAGACCGAACTTCTTGATTAGTTCCTTTGCATATTTGGTTTGGCCGATGAAGATTCCGTCAAGTCTGTTGTATCTCAGCCCTAGAAAGTAGGTAAGTTCACCCATCATGCTCATCTCGAACTTGCTTTGCATCGCCTTCTCGAATCTCTTACACAAGCTTTGGTTAGTTGATCCAAAGATGATGTCGCCCACATAGATTTGTACCGTAAGAGAATGGCCTTTGTGCTTGAGGATGAATAAAGTAGTGTCTATTCTTCCTCTCACGAATCCTTGTTCAATTAAGAATTTGGATAGAGTTTCATACCAAGCTCTAGGAGCTTGCTTCAGCAGTAGAGAGCTTTCTTGAGTCGGTAGACGTGATCCGCTTTGTCCGAGATAATAAATCCCGAGGTCGCTCCACGATATCGCTTCTTGAAGATCACCATTCGTAAAGGCACTTTTTACATCCATCCGATACACTTTGAAGTCCATGAACGAGGCATAGGCTAGAAAGATTCTCGATTGCTTCTAGTCTAGCAACAGAGCAAAAGTTTCATCAAAGTCAATTCCTTCTTCCCGTCTGTAGCCCCTGCAACCAGCCTAGCTTTATTTCGATGACATTTCCTTCTTCATCTCTTTTGTTTCGAAAACCCACTTGGTGCCGATGACCGATGATCACCGGTCTTTGAACTAAGCTCCACACCTTACATCTTTCAAACCGGTTCAGCCTTTCTTCTTGCATAGCTTCAATCCAGCTTATGATCTTCGATAGCTTCATCAATCTTCTTTGGTTCGAGTTCCGATACAAATGCATAAGCAAACATAGTTTCTCCTCGAACTTTATTTCTCGCGAACTCCTATTGAGATCACCAATGATTTGAGAAATGGGATGATCTCTTGCTTCAATAACGCTTGAGGAAGATCACTTCGGTATTCTTCCCTTAAGAATTCCGAGTAGGTTGAGAAGGAGATTCACCAAAATCTAGTTCAAGAGATAGGATCTTCAAACCTTCATTTTCTCGTGAACAAGAAGGATGAGTGATCTGTAAAGGTGCTTGGGGTAAAATAGAAGAGATGGGTTCAGTGGTCAATGTAAGAGTTGTTATCGGTGCAGAGTTATTGTCTACCGGTGAAGGGTTATCGGTATTGATGGTTCTCAGCTTGCCGCTTTTCGATGAGGAGTGGAAGTAGATGTTGTCTTTGTACTGCCTCATCATTATCGTAATCATTAGCAACGCTCGAGCCTTTCTAGGCTCTAACAAGTCATATTCATCAAAAGAAACATGCACGTATTCTAAGATTTTTAAATTAGATTTACGAAAATGCGAAATGCTTTTGAATGTTTGGAATACCCCGTAAAAATTCCTTCGTCTCGATTTTGCATCAAATTTTCCTCTATATTCTTTTCCATTATAAAGAATAAAAAATTTACACCGGAAGATTTTAAGAAATCCTATGTTGGGGATCTTCCTCTCCATATTTCATATGGAGTTTTATTATGAAACTTGTTTACTGTGGATCTATTCTGGTAAAACATGCAGTGTTGATCGCTCGCCTGTAAATACTTGAAGTTTAGCTTCGCAAGATTGTTCTAGCCGCTTCAATCGTTGTTCTGTTTCTTCCGCTCAGCCTACACCATTTTGTTGAGGAGTACCGGCGGCAGAGAAGTTGTGGCCGATCCCATGGTCATCGCAGTACTTTTCTACACCATTGTTTTTGAATTCAGTGCCATTGTCTGATCTTATGTCACAAATGTCTTCAAGCTTTTGAGTTTGAAGTCTTCAAAAGTGCAAGTGACTAGATCATACGTTTCATCTTTAGATGTCATAGTTTCAATCCAAGTGAATCTAGAGTAGTCATCAACTACTACAAGTGTGTACTTGTCTCCCGAAATACTGGCTGTTGTAATAGGTCCAAAGAGATCCATATGTAGAAGTTGAAGAGGTCTGTTTGTTGATAAAACAGACTTTCTTTTGAAGGAAGACTTGGAAAGTTTTCCTAGTTGGCAAGCTTTACAACTTCTGTCATGGTCGGCAGACACCGTAGGTAGACCTTTGCCAAGCCCATTTTTGGAGAGCTTGGAGAGGTGCTTGAAGTTGAGGTGATCGAGACGCTTGTGCCATAGCCACCGTTGTCGCGAACATTGTTGGCTACTAGACACGTGTTTGAGAATCTCCCTAGAAGATTTAAGTCCACGACATAGACGCTTCCTTGTCTATTGCCGGCCAAGATTGTAGAGCAGGATTCACTGTCTTTGATGAGGCACTGGTTGGAATTGAATTGGCATAGAAGTCCTTTGTCGCAGAATTGAGATATGCTCAGTAGATTGTGCTTTAAACCACTTACTAGAGAAACCTTGTTGATGGAGAGACTTCCTCTAGAAATTGAGCCATATCCAATTGTCTTTCCTCTTGCATTATCTCCGAAAATAACAGTGGGTCCTTTTGCTTCAGCCTATATCGTAAGAAGACTGCTCCCATATGTGTCTTGAACACCACCGCCTAGGTACCGATGTCTTTGTTTCTCGATTCTATAGCCATGAAGCATTCCTGAAAAGAAGTTAAGGCAAACAAGGTACCCTTTATTTTCTTTTGGGTCCTAAGGATTAGCAACCTTTTGCAACCCATACCTGCTTGACCTTGAGAGAACTAGGTCTCTCAGATCTTGGAGTGAACCTTAACAGGCATTCTGGTGCCAGATGGCCTAAGCAATTGCAAGAATGACATAAATGGAAAGTCCACAGAGAACTGTTAGTGTCTTCAACTGAAGAGTGCTTATGATAATTCTTTTTCTTGACATCCATTCTTGATTCAGCTTGCTTGTTGATGGTAGACTTAATTGGTTTCTTTCGAATTATTCTAGGTAGGTTACCAACAGACTTAGCTTTAGCTTTTCTCGTTGATTACTTTTCGTAGGATTCGGTAGAATACCTTTAAGTTTACCTTCAACAGTAAAGGAGCCTTGCTGTTTCATAGACAAACTTGATAGTTACCTAGAGGTTTAGTAGGTCTACCGTCCGCCAGACTTTGCCTTGGCATAGTTGTTGCCTGTAGACTTCACTTTCTACCGTTACCTTTTCAGGTTTCTCATTTGAGTCAGTCATTTTGGCTTTTCCTTTCTGAGCTTTAGGGTAAACGTAAGGAACACTTGAATAACCAAGGCCTTGTTTCCCTATATTTCCAAATGTCTGTTTAGAGAAAGATATATCTTTAGCAGTCTCGGAGGATTCTCCTTTCTCTATGACTGAAGAGATTGTCGGAAGAGGCACATCTGAATATCCTATACCAGTTTTATCATTGCTAGATTTTTGGCTTGTAAGGATTTCTTCGAATGCATCCTTGGAGCTATTCCAGGAGTCAATTGTCTTTTGCAAGGCAATTTTCTCTAGGTCAAGTCCTTTGATGTGCTCAGACAATCAATTTTGTCATGAAGAAATTTGTTTTCTTCCTTCGCTTGATACTCTCTTGTTGACTATTGAGAGTTTGAATCTCACCGCCATCATAGATTTCTCACCGTAAGTTTCTCACAGTTCTTGGCAAGTTTAACATAGGCTACTCTAAAGGAATTAAATTCTTCAAGCATATCCTGATTATCCTTGAGAAGTTCTTCCTTACTGAAGCTGTCACTGTTGGTTTCATTTTTGTCCAAAGGACTAGGTGAAACTTCGACTTCATTTTCAGAATCATAGGTAGGACCTGAATCATGAGCTATTAAGCATATGTTAGCTTGCTCACAATCCTCTTCCTCTTCTTCTGAATCAGTCTCAAACCATGTAGCAACTTGTTTGTCTTCTATGTCTTCCGCCAACATACCCTTTTGTTTTTGAAATTTTCTAAAAGAGGGTTTTCGGTATGCTTCAAATTTTGGCTTAGGACATTTTGAGGCAAAATGACCAGGTTTTCTACAGTTATAACACACAAGCTCTTCCTTAGATGAGCTTTCACCATTCTTCCTGAAAGGTTGTTGGTGAGTGTTCTTCCTTCCATATTTTGCAAATTTTTGAAAACGCTTAACAAACATAGCAAATTGTTCATCGATAAAAAATCATTTTCACAGAAGAAGTAGAAGGTTTGTTTTCAACAATGATTTCTTCTTGGACCATGGTTGGCAGAGACACAGTTCTGAACTGTTTGTCTTGCTCTAGAGCTTGATTAACTTCAAGTTCATAAACCTTTAAACTTGCGTAGAGACTACGAAGAGTCATCTCGTTTAAGTTCTTAGATTCTTTCATAGCCGTGGTCTTAACATGCCATAAGCTACCTAGAGAGCCTAGAAACCTCATGTTCATTTCCTTTTTCATACGTTTTACCTAGAGAAAAGCAACTATTAATTACCTCACTGAAGCGATCATATGCTTGTCTCAAGGTTTCCTTAGGATCCTTTTTGAAAGAATCAAACTGCTGGATGTATGTATATTTTCTGTTGTCTCTTGTGTCTTGGTCTCCTTCCAAGTATTCCACAAGAGCTTCCCACATCTCTTTCGCAGTTGTACATCGAATCACTTGCTGGTATGTGCTTGTGTCTAGAGAGCTGGTGATTATGTTGATTGCTTTGCTGTCAAGTTCTACCAGCTTTCTATCGTCCTCTGTCCATTCCGATTCTTCTTTAGGAACTTCTGCAGGGTTTCCAGCGATGGAGGCTAGAAGATTTGCCTTCATTGGTACATGTTGACCTGCAGTGACACATTTCCATAACCTGTTGTCAATAGAGTTCATGAATCTCATTACTTTATCCTTCCATACATCAAAATGTCCTTCGTCCAATATTGGGACGTGGTTAGCATTAGATGTAGGCAGCATGTAGTGTGTTTGTGCCATTATATCGTATCTCTCAAGAGTTTAATCTTGGAAAAACTTGTTTTCAAAGAGTAAGGCTCTGATACCAATTGTGGGTCCCAATGAGCACAATAATAAGCTAGAAGGGGGTTGAATAGCTTATTAAACACTTAAAAGCTTTTAAGTAAGTTCCTTGAAAGTTACTTGAAATCTATAGAAAAGAATCAAGTAGCGGAAGACCTTCAAGAAAGTTGTTCCAGGTCTGCCGATAAGGACTACCGGTAGACCTTTTACAGTTTACTTAAGTTCTGCTGTAAAAGGATAAATATAAACAATGAAACTAAACAGTTCAAGTATCAGACAAACAGTAAGGAATAACACAAGTATTTTGGGATGGTTCACACTATAATGAGTGCTACGTCCACCACCAAGGCAGTCAACCTTGGATTTAAATTGTGCACTATGTTTTCCACTTAGATCAATTACAAAGAATATCCCTAATGGATCGTGTACAAAATATTGACTTGTGTTTGGGTCTAGGGAATTAAATATCTGTAAATACAAGATATTTAATTCGTGCTGAAGTATAGTTAAAGGAAGTAAACAACAAGAAGATTAAAACAATAAATGTTGATGAGCAGCTTCTTGTTGTTGACGAGGACTTCTAGATCTGTTGAGGATCTATTGAATGCACCGAAATGAAGGACTTGGAGTTATGAAGTTTCGAGCAATCCTTTAAGTGTTCGATTGATTCATGCAGCTTGTCTCTTTGTTCCAGTCTTTAATGGCAGTATTTATAGCAGGTGCACTTCAAAAGATCCGTTGGAGAAGACGAAGACTTCAACAGCTCTTTTCATAAATGCATTAAATGCATGGGGCTATCAGTCAAGGTTTTTCGTCTTTCACAGATATCTAGAGCAGGTAATGATTTTCTGAGATCTTCAAAAAGGTGGGCGATTTGGTGTCAGATCTGAGAGTTGTAGCAGAAAGTAGAGAACAGTATGCTTTTCCCTTTCCTCGTTCAGACGAAAAGTCTTCCTGCTTTTCGCTGAAAGTTGCTTTCGGCGGCTTGACATGTCAGGGAATGTCTAGGATTAATTCAAATAACATATTGGAATAAGTTTGAATTAATCCAATAAATCTTGCTTTGGATAGGACACGTAAAGTAGGTGGACACGAGGTCTACCGATCTTAAGCTTTTAAGCAGGTCTTCCGGTGAAGCTGTGAAGAGGTCTTCCGCTGAACCTGAAAAAGTCCTACAAAAACTGTACAAGGCAAAGTTCTATACACAGTTGCCACGCTAATCGATACGCAGCCCGATTAGCCACTGAAGTATAAAACTAGTGTAATGTATTGAGCAGATATAAATCTAATCATAAGAATCAATAGTGGAAAACTAAACCTATGATGTCCAAGGCTTTTATCCATCAAATTTGTTTTATCACTCTTAACAACATTTGCATGATTCTTAATAAAAGACACAGGAGCAGCATCACACACATACAGGTTTCGCCGTTTTCCAGCTTTGAAAATTACCAAGTTGTCTTTTAGAATTTTCATCTCACCCCTTCCCCATTTACCCTCTAACCCATCATCTTCCAATGATACACACGAGATCAGATTATTACACAAATCAGGCACGTGTCTAACATTTTCCAAAGTCAAATTATACCCAGAATCAAATTTCAAGCACACATTGCCAATTCCAACAATTTTACAATTCTTACCATTAGCCAAGGAAACAGTTCTAGTTTCCACATCTTTGTATGAAGAAAAAACATTTTTAAAAGGTGTCATGTGAAACGCACACGCAGAATCTATAACCCACTCATTCATATATGCAGAAATAGAGTTCACATAATTCACTTTGGTTTCACAAGACTCCATTACCATAAAAACATCACCACCATCTTCACACAAGGCCAAATTACAGTCCTTTTGATTATCATGATTCTGATTTTGACTTTTCTTTTTAGGATTTGTGCAATCCTTCTTAAAATGACCAGATTCACCGCAGTTGTAGCATAGTCTTTTCTTAGATCCATTCTTAGACCTACTTTGGCTTCTACCCCTGTTGTTTCCATAATTCTGATTTTGACCATGATTTTGTTCTTCACCATTTTGACCATTGTTCCTATCATGTTGTCTTTCTCTTACCATATGAACCTCACCGGCTTGAGATTTACCCCTATTTACTTTTAAATCTAATTCTTTGCTTTTTAACCCAACAATCACCTTATGAAGTGTGATATCATCCCTACCATACTTAATAGCAGATTTCACGTCAGCATAAGAATCAGGAATACCATTTAAAAGAACAATAGCAGTGTAATCATCAATGTTTTTATCCCCGGTTTGCTTAATGTCTTGAACTAACTTAGTGAAAACATCGATATTATCCTCCATGTCTTTATCAAGGTCTAGTTTGAATCGAAAAAACTGTTCCAAGAGAAATAATTTGCTAGGTAACGATTTTTCATAATAAAGTTCTTCTAGCCTATCCCAAAGTTCTTTAGCAGATCCAAGTTTACCAACCTTCCTTATCACTGAGTCATTCAAGTTCAAAAGTATGGAATAATAAGCCGACTCGTCCATTTCAGTCCTATCGTCCGATTTTTCATTTTCAGAAAATTTTAAAGTTATAGCTTTAAAGACCTTTTCTTTTATCAAAATGCCCTTCATTTTCTGTTGCCAAATAGAAAAATCCGTTTTCCCATCAAAGGATACCAAATTATAGGATGATGACGAGTTTGCCATTTTGGAAAACCAACACAGAACAATTAAAAAAATATATATCACCAAAATCACACAAAGTAAATTATTTATTTATTTATTTATTTTAAAAAAACACAAATTTTCCAAGACAAGGAAAAGAAAAAATCACCCAAAAAGTTTATGGAAAAACCTTTTAAATCAGAATATTACTAATGCACAATGGAAGCAATATGAACGTAATCAATCCAAACAATTAAAACTTAAACACAAGTTTCACCAACTAGAAACTAAGTAAAAAGTTTAAGTTTGGAACACGATACCAAATCACCGACCTGTGATTTCTACCTTTGATTGAAAGCTCCACCGTTTGTCGAAGACACAAACCAAGCTCGATACCCTTTATGTTTTTATACCATTTACCAATACAAAAACAGAGCAAACTTAGCCTAACAATCCTATGTAAAACAAGGATGTATTTATCTAGGATGGCAATTGAGTTCCTAGTCTAACTCAATAATCCTTCGGCTCCAAACAATGTTTGAAACCAAAGAAATACATAATGAAAATATTCAAGATATCGGTTCATCTAACGTAAACAAACAGAGTAATCGAGTATCCTTGGCGAAGCCTCACTCGACTGCAGGGCTTATGGTTGCCTAGGCTCGATCCCATTGCCTATACACAAAGTATAGCGGTCCAACCCAAGAGTTCACTACCGAAGGGACAATGTTCCAAGGATTTCACCCAACTGTGTATACCACCCAGCCTTCCAACAAGAAATCCCACAACCCGAAAACCCCCCTCACAGAACTCTTAATCACAGTAATCTCAAGCTCACACACATAAAGTGTATACCCAATGTACCGGCTCAAGAAACAGAAACGCGGAAGGAAAGAGAGAGAGAGATTGCCACTGTGATGTTGTTATGGTTCTCACTGTGCTCGCACAAAACCATTGCTCAAGGCGGCAGAATGAAGGGAGTATATATAGCACTCAAGGGGATCAATCAAGGACCAAAACTTTCGGCCCAAGCAATGAAGGAGTCGGCTGATTGAGAAGGAAAAAAGGAAGGGACTGATTATTAAGGGAAATCAAAGATCTTCCCTAAATAATCCACACATCAGCCGCAAGGTCAAAGGGGGGAAGGAAGTGGGTTTGGGTCTTGGGTTGCTGGGTTGGGTTTGGTGAAGTGGGCTGCCCATTTAGGGGCCAAGCCTACACTTACATGGTCTAATTGTTAGTAACATCTTATCTTCTCAGCATAATTTTTTTCATTAATGGAAAATAGTATTTCAACACTCGTTTATTGTTTTGAATATTACAATACTGTCCCCAATGAGTCATCCGTTAAGATTTATTAAAAATGATCAAAGAAATTTTTTGGATGGAATGGAGGGACTCTCAATCATGGACATGAATTTCGCGGTTACCAATTGGAGGCTAGTCCAAAGACAAGACAAACTATATGAAGCAAGTTTTAATCCAACCAATTAATCATCAAATTAATGCTGGCCATGGATTCAAATTTCAAACTTGCCCATATTTAGCATAACTATGATGATGAAAGCAATAACTTGTTCCTAACTAACCAGAAAAAGAAAAATAACATGAAAAGATCATTAAAATAAAGCTCTTATCAACAAATCGAAAAAACTTTCATGGGTAGGATGAGCAAGTATATCTTCATAGCTTAATTATTAACATTTATAATTTCAGGGAAAATAACAACATTGTGTAGCCTATAGGTTTAATTGAGGGTTGGTTGCAATGGGCATCGCGAGAAAATCTAGGCCAGTTTTGGTGGTTTTATGGTGTTTTGCTATTGTCTTTTCCACCGCTTCCGGTGGCTTTTTTACAGGCCTTGCAGGCCTTAAAGGCGATGAAGCGATTTTTAATGTGTTGGATTTTGGCGCAAAACCGGGCACAACCCTGCCTAGCACTCAGGTGAATGAATTTCTTCAGCATAAAATTAATGTTGGATTAATCTTCTTTTTTTCACCAATTTTTTTTTAATGTAGGCTTTCATTAAGGCATGGAACGCAGCATGTAATTCAGATAGGAAAGCTCGGGTTCTAATCCCTTCAGCCATTTTCGTTCTTGGAGAAGTGATGTTTGAAGGGCCATGTAAAAGTCCAGCACCAGTCACAATTCAAGTCTCGGGTACCCTAAAAGCACTCCCAGATTTGTCCGAGTATAGTGGTAAGGGATGGATATCATTTGACTCGATTAACGGATTGATTGTTACCGGTAGAGGCACCTTTGATGGGCAAGGTCACGAATTTTGGCGGTATAATGATTGTAAGACTAACCCTCACTGTGTTCGTCTCCCTGATGTAAGTTTTTTCCCGATCAGAGTGTTAACATTACTTTGATCTAGCTTGTTTTTGAAAGCCAGTTTAAAAATGCTTTTTATTGTACTGCAGGGTCTATATTTCAACAATGTTAAGAACGCAAAAATTCAGGGAGTCAATATATTGAACAGCATGGGATTCCACATCCATGTGACTAATTGCAATGTCTTTAAGGCACACGGCCTTCGCATCACGGCACCCAAAACTAGCCCCAACACCGATGGCATGCACATCAGCAAATCCCAGGCTGTCAAAGTTTCACGAAGTGTAATCAGAACCGGTGACGATTGCATCTCCATTGGCCATGGATCAACCAATGTTAGCATCAAAAAAATCACCTGTGGCCCCGGACATGGCATTAGGTATATTTTTGCACCCGTGCACTTTCCTTTTAATTACCACCTCATTTCTTAATTAGCAATAATTGTCGCCTTCAATTTTGTATTTTGTTCGACAGTGTGGGAAGTCTTGGAAAGATGCCAAATGAGCAAGATGTTAGAGGGCTCATTGTTAAGAACTGTACCTTATCAGGCACCACAAATGGTATTAGAATCAAGACGTGGCCAGCTTCGGCTCCAAGTAAAGCTTTGGGGATGCTCTTCAACGACATTGTTTTTAATGACGTTGAGAACCCTATCATCATCGACCAAGAATATGGATCTGATTCGAACAAGGTTTGTACAGTATTCATAATCCTTTGAATTCTACACAAACTAGAGAGATTCCTAGGATCCGAGCCTGGATGATTAACATGTTCAAGTTTGGCTCCTTAACCTATGTAGCATACCAATCTTAATACTTTGATGAGCCGATGAGACCCTAACATATCATACCACGAGCTTAGTTCGAGTAGCTTGGAATGTTGAACTGAGCCACCAATCAACTAAGCACGCCCGAATAGGCGAATACCTTGATGTATCATAGTGAAAGTGAACATTTGTAGTTTGGATTTCTTGACATTGTCAGCATTTTAATTGGTGTGCATATGAGAGAATGAGCTTGAGCTTAGCTCCTGGTGTACTTTTCACTTCACAACCCTATTTAAAATCTAAAATTACAAACTCTCTTGATTATTGTTAGAATTGCATGCATCCGCTAACTAATATATTTTTTGTTACTTATGTTTATGTGCAGCCATCACTTGTGAAGATTAGCGACATTATTTTCCAAAATATTAGGGGAACCACAAGTAGTCCGAAGGCTGTTAATCTGATGTGCAGTTCACAAGTTCCATGTGAAAATGTTCTATTCAAAAACATTAATTTGCAGTCTAAGGTGAACAACATTGGCCTTGTTGCGAGTTGTTCCAACGCACGTGTGGACTACTCGGGCATACAATTCCCGCCACCTTGCAAATAACTTTCTGTTTCTGGAAATTTTGAGAGCTGCTTAGAGTAGTTGTAACTATTGTACATACAAAAAAAAAAAAATCATAGTTCTCATTCGTCTCTTACCAAATCAGGAAAGCACGTAGATGGTTGGAGATCCACTAGGAAGGAAGTGGGTCGTTTTATCTTAATTTGTTGATTATTGAGTTTGAGAGCTGGTTATAAAGTGGTTGGATCGCTCTCTTGTTACTGTATAGTTAAATCTCTGTGCATGGGATGAGATTTAGTGAGATAGTTTAAACACTTGTATTAGAATTGGTTGAAGAACTCAGCTATGTAAATCCAACATAGCATTGGTCATAATTGTTGATAACACGAAATATAGAGTAGAAGAATTGCATTGTATAGCATTTAAAGACTCTTGGAATTGGGTCAACACAAAGAGGAAATGCCGATAATTTCAAATCTAATATTTCAATTAGTTCTCTCTGTAAGTGAATATTTGTATATATTTGATTTGATACTATCAAATCTTGTAATTTAGATAGGTCTCATCTATTTTTGGTATAGTCTTGTAGCCCAAGCTATGTGAGGGCATTATTGTCTTTGTACTTTGTCCATAATCAAGTATATATAATACTGATGGGCACCCTAATTAAGTAAGCCACACATTATTCTCCACATGCTATCAAAGCCTTGAAAAACTATTGTTTTTCTTTCTTATATTCAAATATGCCTTCACAGTTCTACATATGGCTTCTTCTTTAACTTCTTCCCCTTTCCTCCCTGTTGAAAATTCTGAAAACAATACTTCCTTGTCCAGCAATGTTGAAGACAATCTTGTGTCTTCAACCATACCACAAACCAGGATTGTGCCACCCTCAGTTCCACCCCCAGCCATGGCATTCTCGCTTCTAGCCACTGTGGCACCAAGGCCAGTACCCAATGGCTCGCTTTCGAGCCAATTTCCCTTCATGCATACACTGGCGTAGTATGGTTCGACACCCTTTCCAGCCTATTCTCAACATGTTCAAACACAATATCCAACCCATCGATATACCCATGCACATCCTCAATCATTTATGGTGCAACCCCAGTCATATCTCATCTACAACATGGGTCACTCCTAGGCTAATGGCACTTCGTATGTCGCAGTATCATCACAAACAAGCCCTCTATCTATGCCAACTGCACTCTCTGCTCAACAAACTCATCTCCCTATCGAACAACCTCCATCAACAACGACCCAAATAAATCTTCCAAACGGGTACACTTTGCCTCATTCCACTTCTGGATTGCTTCCTTCAAATTCCAGTCAGCAGCACATCCCTTACCCATATGCTCCTTTACTTTCAGCACCTAATATCACAAATCGTGTATCTCTCAAACTTGACTCCACAAACTATCTCCTTTTGAAAAGTCAATTTTTATCTGTTTTAATTAGCAATGATCTCTTGGGCTACGTCGATGGGTCGTTTCCTTGTCCATTGCCATATAATCATGATTCCAATGGGAATTCTATTTTAAATCCAGATTATTTTTCTTGGGTGCATAAGGATCAAAGTGTCCGTTCTTGGCTTAATGCTATGTTGACAAAAGATATCTTATCTGATGTTTATGATCTTCCTATTTTGCGCGATGTCTGGTTTTCTCTTGAGCAACATTTTCTTGATTAATCTGCAGCTAATGAATTACAGTTGCAATCTCTCAAGAAAGGCATGGATTCTATGAGTCATTATCTTCATCATCTTAAAACTATTGTAGATTCTCTTATTGCCATTGGTTCACCAATCTCGGACAAGGATCTTATTATATTTTCTCTTGCCGATCTTCCTGCGGAATATGAATCTTTTGTGACAACGTTTACTAACTCCAGCAATATTGTCACGTTTGATGCTCTTCATACTAAGCTCTTATTTCAGGAAACTTAATTGCAGTGTATCCATGCTTCTTCCACTAATACATAGGTTGCCTTTACTGCTTCTCAAGTTTCTGGTCAAGCTTCAAATCTGATACAGGTCGTGGTAATAATCGGGGTGGTCGAAGTGGCAATCATGGTCGTGGAGATGGCCGCAAGGGTCATCGAAATCATTATCATCAACCTGCAAATGGTTGAACAATGAATGATGCCTCATTTTCCTTCTCAAATACTTCAAATGCTTCCCCCTCCTCTACTCCACGCTCATCCACACAGTCTAGTATTCTTGGCTCTCATCCTTTTCCATCTTCGTCTAGCACTACTCTATGCCAAATATGTATGCTCACAGATCACAACTGAAAGGACTCAATAACTCGCCCAACACGTGGCGGCCGGAACGACGACACCTGGCAACCAGAGCGACCTGGCCTAGCCTAGCACCATCCTCGATCCGGGCCCCATCAGATCGACCAGGCCCATGCCGAGCAGAATCACTCCGAACAAGTCGCGCATTGCTAGGCCAACCTTACATGATCGGTCCTCGACCTTAGCCGACCATCGTAGAAGACGAGGATGCAAATACAACCGACCAAGCAAACATGAGAACCCATGGTCGACCCCGTGATTGGACCGACCTGAATGAAGTAACGTCATCATAGTACAAAGTACGCCAGGTGGTTCAGTTTAATTGGAGAGACATCAACGTGCACTGCACCCGCCGCTCCACTTACAGTTGACTTCCCTGATACTCTGACATACTTGAAAAAGTGAAAACCAATAAGAACCAGCCACCTCGGCCGACCAGCAGATCTTGTCTCCAACGTGCCGTCCTTCCCTGTCTTGCAAGCCAAGCCTGGAGAGGAGTATAAAAAGGGAGGTAGCCAAACTTCACAAGGTACGACACTATTCACACTTAACAAGCTTCCCGCATAGAGCATACAAATTATTCACGGTGACCACAGGGAACGCCTGTATTCACCTACGTTATCCCTTCACTGACTCTCACACCGGAGGGCTTTAGCTGGGATAACCTCCCAGCTCCCTAACCGGTGTTTTCTCTTGTTTCTCAAGTCACAGGGCTAAGAAGACGACGAAGAAACCAATAAGAACATCAGCCATATATCCACTCGCAACACCCATACAGACACCTCACCACCTGAACCAGCTCCACGTAAGCTCCAAGTGTAGTCACCCTTTGTTTGGCGTGATTAAGTGGTTCCATTGCCGGGAATCGAGAAAGTTTTCCTTGCCTTCCATTTCTTAGCCTTGACCATAAACCATGGAAAAAATCACTCCCACAAAACAAAACCAACCAGGAGCAAGCGAAGCCATCCCTTTGGCCATGCAACCTCCCCTAACAACTAATAGACCCACAGAGATAGACCTGACCACCCCCAGTTCGAAAACCTTCAAAGGGAAAGGAGTCATCGATGTGGCCCGTAACCTGGGGGCTGACCTTAACCGAGCTGATACATCCTTCACTGGGGGAGAGGAGGAGGAAGACGAGGTACACCTCGTAGGTTCTAAAGCTCACGTGCAGGTACCAACAAATGAACATGAAAAATACCTGGAGGAACTAAAGTATTGGGAACGCCGAAAACTTTACCTCCAAGAAATCCAAGAGGCAGAGCAAAAGGTGTACGAGCTAAGCAAAAAGGTGGGGGCCCCATCCAATATGATAGTCACACGAGAACCAGTCCATGCGAACGAGGAAGCCTCTCCAAGGGGCAAAGAAAAAAGGAATGCCACCCCGCCCGAGCGCGAAGTCGAGGTTGGGAAGAAAGGTAGTCGAACACGCCCGAAAACCAAGCATTCATAGCCGGCTTACATTCCCTGACAAATCGAGATGCCCGCCTTCCCGAACAAGGGAAAGGAGCGAGGAAGGGGAATCCAGACCGAGAGTAGAGGCAATGAAGAGCAGAACGTGCGAACATTGTACTCACCCCCAGCAATCCGGAATAGAGCAATGAAAAAGTGGTCGGAACGCGACCACGGAAGTGCAAAAAGAAACCTCTACTCCGCCTATAGAGGTCGAGCAGGAAGTAAAGTATCTTCGAGGCAGGCTGGAAGCTATTGAAAAGGGGAAGCCGATGATGCTTCCCCCATCTAAGAATGGGCCATTCAAGGAAAAAATGAGGAAAGCCCCACTGCCCGACAAGAAATTGCCTAACTTTGACTCTTACCAAGGGCTCACTAGTGCGGTCGACCACATAGCCAGCTTCGAAGTCAAAATGAATGCTATAGCCCCAGAAGATGAGGATGCATGGGGCAAGATCTTCGCGGGCACCCTGCAGGGAAAAGCCTTAAAATGGTACACCGGATTACTGCCAGATTCAGTGGGAACATGGGATGAATTCAGGCATGTTTAGGACACAGTTTTCTTCGGCCGGGCAAAGAACCAAGAAGAGACATGATTTATGCAGTATTCAAGCCATAACGAATCCAATCAAATGTACATGGACCGGTTCATGGCCATGGTCGACCAGATACCGTACATCTCGGAAGAGTCCATTAAAATGTGTTTCATCTCGGGCCTGCAGCAGGGATTGATGAGACAAGAAATGATGCTTCGAGATCATGGGTCAGTAGGAGAAATGTACGCCCACGCTCTTAGGGTCATAAATGCCGAAGACGCGAAGAAGGATGGGAAGAAGAAGGACCAAGAGGGATCTCATCGAACACAAGATAGTTGGAAAAAGGACGGCCGAGGAGATACCTGCAGGCGGGAAGATAATCGAGGAAGGAACAAGTGGGACGACATGGACTGGACCCCCCTGAACACTAGTCGCGAGCATATTATGAACGTCCTCCTCGACCAAGACAGGATTGGGCGACCACCTCCGCTGAAGGAGACACGGTACCCACGAAATCCAAACAAGCATTGCGCATATCATAAGGACATCGGGCACACGACTGAAGATTGCATTAATCTGAAGCGGCAATTTCAGAGGCTAATAGACAGAGGCGAGCTCAGGAGGTTTGAGCAAAGAAACAATCGAGGAGAACGAGGAGGGGAGCAACGGCGAAACCAGGACCCGCAGCCAGACAACGCGAGGCCGAGGAACGTGATCGACACTATCAGAGAAGCCACTCCGAGTGGTACCCGGCTAAAGAATATGATTTACAATTTAAAGCATGTGGTAAACGCAATGCCCCGAAAGGACGAGGAAGGAGGCATTACATTTATGCCGAGCGAGCTGGCCATTAGCGAAACAGCAAGACAGCAGCCGTTGACTTTGCGGGTTGGAATCCATAACAGTGATGTGAAGAGGGTCCTAATAGACACGGGGGCATCAAGAGACATCTTATACTACAAATGCTTCGTCGGTCCGGGGGACGCCACCTCGCACTGTTCAAGTTCAAGACAATTGGAAGGATTCACTGGCCACCAGGTCGCAGTAAAAGGGTCGATCACCCTTAAAGTTGTGTTAGGAGAAGAAAGCACGACACCTCGAACGGAGGACGTGGACTTTCTCGTGATTGACCTCCCCTCACCATACAATGCCATTTTGGGTTCCCCGACCCAAACAAAGTTTCAAATGGTCTCTTCGCTGGCTCATCAAAGGGTGAAGTATCCCACGAGCAGTGGGACAGGAATAGTGCTCAACGACCCGGCCAGCACCCTAGAGTATATTTACAAGGAAAAGAAAAACAAAGAGAAGGTGAGTACAGCACAGCCTCGAACGGAGGTGGCACAAGACAGTAGACCAGCGAAGAGGGCCAGAGAGGACGGAGGGGAAATTGTCCCCATCGTCGACCCTGCACCAGCCGAAATCCCCAAGGCATAGCAATCAACGCGAGCTGGGAACGCCAGCTCGCCGCCAAAGGAAAACGCAGATACAACAATGCCCAAACCCCAAATGCACTCGAAAAGAGCAGCCAAGAAAATAGTGGTGGTTGAAAGCTTGGATACCAGAGACCGATTGGAGATCAAGCCAAACGAGGACTTAGAGGAGATAGTGATTATGTGACGACCCGACCCGGATCCCAAGACGAAATCCCAAGGTCGTGCCTCCAGGGGAACAAATAACAACACACAAGTAGCAAATAATGGGTAGGGCCATAACGGCGATACGCCAACAACTCAAAACATACGCGGAAGCCAAATATAATATAACAGTGGCACCCGAGCTAACAAGCTCAAACTAAAAACAACCAAAGAGATGATTAATCTTTCGGTCCAAAAATTCGACTCGCATGCCGCAACATTGGGCACGTAGAACTAACTCCCTGCTATGCAATTCAAATATAGCACAATATAAACCAAGTCATCGGCGAAGCTACGGCCGGAACCCAACATTACACTAAGTCTAAGACTCTAGTCTAACAACTCAATGGCTAAAAACATGCCGGAGAACAAACATAATATTTAACTAGCAATGTAACATGCTAAACATAATCACCAATTAACCAAGCGCGACTAAAACCAGTCGGCTACCAACAACATAAGTACTAACAATTATAAGTACTAACAACAAGAAAACATGTGGAGATATAACCATAAATATACATCAAGCACGACTTCTACTTGTCGGCTACCAAAAGAATAAGCTAACAACATAATTACAACATTTCAATTCACATTAAGGTTTGCTACCCAATCATGAAGTTTACATAACTTCATCTTCCCAACGACCTCACCAAAAAACAAAATAAACATCTAAGTAGCAACCTTGCCAAAAGAATTCCTTGCCAACGTAACCTTCTTGATTTACTTGGATCCGCTCGCACGGCTCGGATCTAGGGAAAAACAACCAACAAATAAAAGTAAGTCACAAAGACTTAGTAAGTTACTAACCATAACTTCCTACCATGGCATAATGCTCAATCATAAATTATATCATGCTATCGTCATGAAATAACTTTATATAAAATCATGTTATGGCATCCATGCTCAACATTAAATAAATATGTTATCATTACAGTATAACATCTCACCAAAAATCCTTGTCAAGGCATGTTAGGCTCACAATAATGATTTATGCCTTTAACATAATACAACATTTAAACAATGTCCATGTGATAGCATTTATGTTTAACAACATTAATCAATATGTTATCTATCAAGTATAACATGTAAGAAACCAAAACAAACATCATATCATATCCGATTCACCAAGCACGTTATTCACATCAGCACTTGTGAAACAATTCATATATAAGGGATATGATACCATTACCCAAATTCCTCCGCGTGTCGCCTCCCGCAAAAACACGCAAAACCCTTATGTGCCCTCGATATCCCTCTCGTAGATATCGACGTCCCTCGAGACAGCTCCGCCGAGTTCCATAGTTATCAAAGTCATGTGTATTACTACAACTAAGATAAACTACTTCCCCACCGTGGCCATCGATGGAGGGGTGTGTGCAAACCCGGCACGGCGATCCATCGCGATCACGAATCTCACAATTCGTGAAGACGATGTATCGTCCCACCAAAGACTCAATGCATCGACGCCACCGACTCAAAACCCAAGCACAAGTAATATATACTCATATGCTCAAAACAAGTAGGTAAACACTCTACCATCAAACTAGTCATGCATTTCATCTACAACTAGCATAAATATCACAACCGAGAATCATATAAGCTCTCATAATCAAGTGTGCTTCACACACCTCAAAACTTCTTGGAGGCTCGACCTCCATGAATTCTACCCAAAATTCCGTAGGACTTAAAATTATAGTTCCTAGGATTCATACTAACCCAAAGGTTGACTCCGTTGAGTCCAATCTAAATTTTCCGAAAATTCAAGGAATAGAAGCATAGGCTTCAACATCCCCATATGTTCATAACTATCGCCAAAACCATAATCCCAATGTTCAATAAACTCATATAAACCCAACTAAATAATTAACAATGCAACTTAGAACAAATTAGCCATCTTGTGCATAAATTTATTCAAGTCACCATACCAATCATAATCTTCAAATCATGATTAAATTATACAACATGGTTTAACATACTCTATTAAACATGTAAAACATAATAATCAAGCTCACATCAACAATTTGCAAGCTAAAACCAAATTAGGGCAAAACACCCTCCAAGTATCTCAACCAAATCAACTTCAATACTCATGAATAATCAACATAACCAAGTTCAATAGACTAGTTAGAACATGAATTTCACATAAATCATGGTCTCACATAGGTCAATCAAGTTCTATCATCAATTTGAAAACCTAGGGTTCATGCTTCTCTACAACCCTAACAAATGCTTCCATTGACCTCAAATAGCACAAATGGTTGTTTCCCTAGGGTCAATGGAGCCCAAAAATCAAAGGAAGAGAGGTAGAAACTTACCTATGTTCAGCCCCTACAAGAAGAAATCCCGAAATTCCTTGGTGTGGTGTTCTTATTCTTGACCTCCTCTTCAAAACAATGGTGTAAATTGGGGGAAGAAGATCCCAAGCTTTGGCCTCCAAGATCAGCCCTTCAAAACCCTAGAATCACCACCTCTCAAGCTCTCTCCCAAGCCTTGGCTGAAGTGTTCGCAGGAGACACAAAGAAGAAGTCGTAAACTGGCCGAACAAAATGAAAGAGTGCAGCTGTTTTGCTTTTATATGGGGGATTAATTCCTCTAATCAAGCCACTAATTAACCCCTAATCTCCTAATAGATGTTTAGGATTAGTATTAGGTTAAGTAAGTGGGTTTAGGATAGGTTTAGAATGGGTTTAATGGGTTAAATTTCGGACAGCGCACAAAACAGGAACAAAATCCCGTAAGCTACCTTCAGGGACCCTTGCGGTCGCTTGAAGACAAGGTGATGCGACCGCATCACTTGAATTTCCAGCATTCCAAGTTTTCTTGTTTCCTTGCTCGGTCCCGGACTCCTCCGCATGCAATCTCGAGTCCTTCCAAGCCAAAAATGGTCTACAATTCAACCTTAATAACCTCCAAACAATAACCAAAACCATCAAGCTTCAAACCTCAACAAAACATGGCCAAGAACTCAGGCGAAACTCTCCCGAACGACAACCGAAAAAGTCAAACTGAGAAGGGTTAACGCTAGAATCAAACTAGCAACCAAACCGACGATGCAACAAGCATCTAACCAACATCCAAGGCATGTAAAAGATATTATGAATGCCTTCTAACAATTATCCAAGTGTTATCAACACAAATCACAAACCCGAGATTCAAAGCATCTCGTGAAAGAAGAATGCATACGTGCATCTCAAACAACGTCAACGATCATGCTATTGACTCTAAACATATACGGGAGCTAAATGAACATATTTATGATGGTTATAAATGTATGAGTTCATGCATAACACAAGCAAGCAACATTTCAGGGTTTTACAGATTAACCTTGATTTTCCAGAGCAAAAGGTCAAGGTCGGGAGAGAAATACCCGAAGAGGAGCGAGCAGCAATCATTAAGCTCCTGAAAGAAAGTCTGGACGTCTTCGCTTGGAGGGTCGAGGACATGGAAGGAATCAGCCAGGACGTGGCTGTGCACAAACTTAGCATTGATCCCGACGCCATTCCAATCCAACAAAAGGCAAGAATTTTCTCCCCACAAAAGCAAGAGGCGATCAAGGAAGAAGTATCTAGGTTGCTCAAAGCAAAAATAATAAAAGAGGTCCTGTACGCGACGTGGATAGCTAACGTGGTCATGGTGAAAAAGTCAAGCGGAAAATGGAGAATGTGTGTGGACTTCACCGACTTAAACAAGGCTTGCCCCAAAGACTGGTACCCCCTGCCGAGGATTGACCAGCTCGTAGACTCGTTAGCCGGACACAAGATCCTGAGTTTTGTTGATGCCTACTCTGGGTATCACCAGATAAGAATGTGGCTGGCCGACCAAATACACACGGCGTTCCGAGCTGCGGGAGGATTGTATTGTTACACCATGATGCCCTTCGGATTAAAAAACGCGGGAGCCACCTACCAAAGAATGGTAAATAAGGTTTTCGGCGATCAATTGGGGAGAAACGTCGAAGCATACATCGACGACATGGTAATCAAGACAAAGCAAGCCGACCACGTCGACGACCTAAGAGAAACTTTTGCAAACCTGAGGAAACATAAGATGAAGTTAAATCCGGCGAAGTGTGCTTTCGGTGTGGTTGCGGGGAAATTCCTCGGGTACATGGTTAACGAGAGGGGGATCGAGGCCAATCCCGAGAAGATAAAGGCCCTGGCGACCATGGACCCCCGAATGTGTCAAGCATGTCCAAAAACTCAACGGCCGGATCACTGCCCTTAGTCGCTTCATAGCCAAGTCGGCAGAGAGAAGTCTACCATTTTTCAAGACACTGAAAGGGGGCAAGAAGTTTCTATGGTCGGACGACTGTATAAAGGCCTTTAATGAGCTCAAGGAATATCTTGGTCGGCCACCCCTGCTCAGCATTCCCATCCCCGAAGAAAAATTATATGTGTACTTGGTTGCATCAGACTCGGCAGTCGCTGAAGTGTTAATCAGGGAGGAGGATAAATTGCAAAAACCAGTTTACTACGTATCTCATGCCTTGACCGAGGTCGAGGAGAGATATCTGGAGATCGAGAAATTGGTACTCGCCTTGGTCATTGCTGCTCGAAAGCTGAAAGCATACTTCCAAGCTCATCCGATAGTGGTCTACACTGACTTTCCCATGAGGCAGATCCTACATAAGCCAGACATGGCAGGAAGAATGCTGAAGTGGTCGGTCGAACTATCGGGATACGGGATTGAATATGAGCCGAGGAGAACCATTCAGGCACAAGTTTTGGCAGACTTCATCACCGAAACTTCGTTCACGAAAAAAAGCAGCTAAGAATAATTCAGAAGAAAGCGGGGGAGAATCAAGTGTGGCCGAGGAGAAAATTGGGGACAGGCAAACAAGGCCTAGACCACACGGGCATTGGACCTTATTTGTGGATGGATCCTCGGGAACCACCAAAAGCGGGGCAGGAGTTTCAATGATCACTCCAGAAGGGGGAGAGTTAGGCCTGGCCCTAGAGTTCGGCTTCAAGGCTTCGAATAACCAGGCCGAGTATGAGGCATTGGCAGCAGGAGTCGAGTTGGCAAGAAAACTCGGGGCCGAGAACATTGTAATACACAGAGATTCCCAACTAGTAGTCAAACAAGTTTTAGGCGAGTATGGGACAAACCACCCAGTACTGGCCAAATATCAACAACTGATCCAGGGCCGACTCAAGGAATTTAAATATTGGGAGTTGGAACAGATTGCAAGGGAAAACAATGCCCGAGCAGACTACCTGTCGAAGATCGCCTCCTCTGAAAACGAAGACATCCCTGCAGAAGTCGAGCTGATGTTTCTCAAAGACCCCGCAATTGACAAAGAAGAAATAATGATGATGGAGGAGACTGTAGGGTGCTGGATCGACGAAATCAAAGATTACATTGAAAAGGGAGCCTTGCCCGAGGACAAGGACAAAGCGCAGATGGTAAAGAACCGAGCATGCCGGTACTCGGTCATTGGGGGAATGCTATACAAAAGATCTAATACGAAGCCCTTGCTTCGGTGTGTAAGACCAGAAACAGTGCAAGACCTCCTGGCCGAGGTACATGAAGGGGAATGTGGGGACACCCGGGGACACCCGGGGGCAAGGAGTTTGGCAGACAAAATTAATTTTCACGGATACTATTGGCCCAGCATGAGAAGGGACGCAGCAGAGTATGTGAGGAAATGCGACAAATGCCAAAGGTTTGCAGACATCCCTAGGCTTCCTTCCATACCACAAACGCCAGTGATTGCATCATGGCCATTCGATATGTGGGGAATAGACCTCATCGGTCCTTTCCCTAAAGCCAAACATGGATGCGAGTACATCATAGTAGCCGTGGACTACTTTACCAAATGGGTAGAAGCCAAGCCCCTGGCCAGTATCACCGAGGACCAAGCGGTGAAATTCGTATACGAGCAGATCTTCTGTCGATTTGGTCTTCCTCGGATGGTAGTCTCCGACCATGGCACCCAGTTCTCTAAAAAGTTCACAGCGAGCTGCGAAAGGCTAAACGTCAAACATAGAATGTCCTCGGTGGCACACCCCCAAGGCAACGGCCAAGCCGAAGCAGGAAACAAGAAAATTCTGCATGCGCTAAAAAGGGATTTGGACGAGAAAAAAGGGAACTGGCTCGAGCAGCTACCGATCGTTTTATGGGGTATCAGGACCACCATCCACGGCTCTACGGGCGAAACCCCATTTGCACTTACCTATGGATCGGAAGCCATGGCACCAGTAGAGCTAGCCCTCCCCACGGCCCGAGTCACCTTCTTCGACCAAAGTCAGAACGAGCTGTCAAGATTGTTGGACCTCGACAACGTCGAAAAAAGGAGAATTGAAGCAAGACTAAGGATGATTAACTACAAGAAGCTCACAAAGAGAAATCATGACAAGAAGGTCAAGCCGAGAAGCTTTTCAGTAGGGGATTGGGTCCTGAGAAAGATCGAAGCGACGGGCAAGAAACTCGGTCGAAACAAGCTCTCTCCAAACTGGGAAGGACCGTTCAGGATAACCAGCATTGTTCGAGAAGGGACCTATCGGCTGGCAGAACCAGATGGAATACCGCTAAAAAATCCATGGCACGCCGACCACCTTAAGAAATACTATCAATGATGTAACTTGTAACAGCCTTGAATAGAGAAATGGAAAGTTTCTAAATGTTTCGTGTTGTCAAGAAAAAACCCTTCCTCGGTACGCGAGGAAGGCCCCACTTGTTAAAAACAAAAGGCAAGTAAAAGACCTATCCTCGGCATACGAGGAAAGGCCCCAAAAGACCTATCTTCGGTATACGAGGATAGGCCCCGAAAAGACCTATCCTCGGCATACGAGGATAGGCCCCAAAAGACCTATCCTCGGTATACGAGGATAGGCCCCGAAAAGACCTATCTTCGGTATACGAGGATAGGCCCCGAAAAGACCTATCCTCGGTATACGAGGATAGGCCCCGAAAAAGACCTATCTTCGGTATACGAAGATAAGCCCCGAAAAAGACCCTTCATCGGCATGCGAGGATAGGCCCCGAAAGACCTATCTTCGGCACGCGAATATAGGCCTTGAAAGACCCATCTTCGGAATATGAAGATAGGCCCTTCGGAAAGTCAAACAAATTTGAAAGACTTAGGCATTTTCATAAACAACGAAAACTACAAGATGAAGTAAAGCATGTTCACTGCCAATGATCAACGAACAGGAAACAAAGTTAGACGAATGTGTTAAGGAAACAATTGTTTGAAACTGGCACACAGGCCCAAAAAACTCGTCGCAGCGAGGACATGGCTATGAGTATAAATGGAAGCAGGGATATCGGGTCACGCTGGGGGAGCTCGATGCTCGGCTGCCTCGACCTCGTCGGCAAGTCGTTCCCTGTTGGATTGATCGCCCAAAAAAGTCTGCATCGTTAACTCGGGGTTGAAGGGGACATCCTCGTTCCTCTTGGCGGCCTCGATCACAGAAAATACGTTCACGTCCAAAGGCACCGGGGGAACCCACTTGCTCAAGCCCGCTTTCTGGTCTTCGTTGTGTACAAGCTCAAGCTCGTCTTCTTGATATGGAACCATAGCATGACCCTGACGAGCGAAAGAACCTGAAAAAGGCTCAAGCCCCCAATCCACCAACTCCCCCATCGGCACGCCATAGGATGCCGCGCATCGGAGGATATGGCGAGATCCCTTGGCGTAGTAGGGCACCAGCTCGTCGAGGATGTCCTCGCCGTCTTTAAACTCCTGCACGGCAGACACCCGGGCTGCCTCCAACTGGGCACCAAACCCCGCCACTCGAGCTGTGGCAAAGATCCCGCCCTTCACTCATCGCATCCCTCTCCCCAGCAATCGAGGAAAGTCTCTGGTCGGTCTCCCCAGCCTTCTTCAAAAGTTCGTCGACTCGGTCAGATAGCTTGTTTCGTTGGTCCTTCATCCCCTCGAGAAGCTTCAAAACCTCGTCCAGCTTCACGGCCTTCTGACTGTTGTCGCCCTCTAAGGACGTGACCTTGGCCTTCAAAACATTCATATCATCTTCATGCGAGCGGGCTTCTCGGCGCAGCCTCTTCTCACTATTTGTTGTTCGGCCAAGACGAGTCGACAGCGATTTCACTACGGCGCAGGCCTACGACCATGAAAATCAACTAGTTATTAAAAGTTGAAACAGAGATGAAATGGATCGGAAATACAAAGGAAATAAAGGCATACCTCGCCGGTTATCAGGCCAAAACGACCTAGCAGCTGGGCCGAGCTGAGCGAGTTCATCACCCCGATCAAATCTTTGGGCGCAGCTCGAGAAACCACCCCCTGGCCAAGTGTCGCCGTAATATCATCACGGGCAGTAAAGTCGAAGTTGCCGAGAGGGGCGACGTCGGCAATGACCTTGACCCATTCCTTAGCCACCTCTTGACTGGTTGGCAACTCGAAGTTATCCTCCAGCCAAGGTATCCCGACCTCTTCGCAGTCTGGGGAGCTTTCTTCTTCGGCCACAGACTTACCCTTGCTCGCAGGAGAGGGTTGACCAACACACTCTACTTCTTCATCATCTTCATCAACAAGAGTCAGTACTTGCCTCTTTCGCTTACCCGACTTAGCCTTCCGAGGAGAAGGGTCAATAACTGGATTAACAGCAACGAGCGGGGCCTTAGGAGGCACAGCCACAGGAGGGGGGGTTGAAGATACGGTGATGGGAATAGCCTTCTTCGATCCAGCTCCTCGGGAAGAAGTAGGAACAACCTTCGCAACCTTTGTTGCAGGGTAACCACCCCTCGGCCGAGGGTCGGCCCATAACGGTCCTCATATCCGCCATAACCGCGGCTCCTCATTCATCATCAAGAGCTCAAATAACAGAAGGAAGAATGAATAAGCAAGGAAAGAAAAAGGAGAAAGTATTCACGATGGTCCGGGCAGGGCTCCTCAGCTCGCAAATTTCGGCAAGATAGGCAATCTTTCTTGAAGACAAAATTCTTATGCACCAACCAGCCTGGATAGGTATCAATTGTGGGCATAGTGCATCTAGGTTTGAGATCCTTCATGACCTTGGAAGACATCCCGACCAAGCTAAGTAACTCTTCGGTATTGGAGACCGAATTCCAATTGAATACGAGCGGATTGTCGCCGCGAACATCCAGATAACCCTCTAAGGCCTTTTTGGCGCTCTCCTCATACTCGGTCAGGGGAGGAGCAGCAGACAATGATTTCACCGACTCTAAGGCATTGTGAGGAATAGGGAAGTTCCATCCTCGCCGACTCTCTACTATCAGAACTCGGTCGGCCCAATGCCTTGTCTTACTAGGAGGCCGAGCAAATAAATTAATTCCATTGTTGTGGTGCTTGCACTGAAGGCGGCACAGGGACATGTTGACTGCAAAGTAATTTTTGAAGAGAGGAAGTGTGGGTTCAAAACCGAGCACCCTCAGACAGGCAGCGAAACTGACTAAGTACCTTACCAGGTTGAGAGACAAGTCCAAGGGATGAGCCCCGGCTTCATCAAGAAGTTCGCAAATGAAAGGATCCAGGGGCAGTCTAAGCCCTACCTCAAAAAAGGATATATAAAATCCGACCCCACTTCAAAGGACCCTTAGCTCGGGTAGAGACAAACTCAATTCGGGAGCGTACCCCCAGAAATCTTGCGGGCTATGGTTGAATTGGACGCTCCAACTCTCTACGTCCTCGGGTTGCACATGATTATGCCACCCTCTTAACCACCTACCCCCAGTCTTACCACCTTCCTCGACAGCATCCTCGCTCACTTTAGATTTCCCAGCTTGGGCCCTCTTACTCGTTTTGCTCACCCGGTCTTCTACCTCAGGTTCTGGAGCGGAATCAGCGACAACTTTCTTCCTCTTCTTCTTCGCCAGCTCCTTATTCTTCTTCATCATTCTCAAGGCCTCAAATTCGCTGTAAAAAGTTTGATAAAGGTCAAAACAGGCTTGATCCGCCGTTTCGCAGACATACATTTGGGTTCCAAAAGGTCGATCTTCGACCTTCCAAGACTCATCCTCGAAAGAGGGAAGCCCCTCCAGGTCGTAGTTAGCGGCTAGCAATAGCCTCCTCGCTTCACTAGGAAGAACGGCCTCCCAGTTTCCATCCGTTTGTTTGTATACTCGAGAAAGGGTGGGGGACCGAGCATAAATCACCCCAGGGTTTGCTTTCTTGGTCCTCATCGCCGAGGAGGGGACCGAGGGAGAAGGGATTTTTGGAGAAGACGATGAAGAGGACGAAGAAGGGGATTTATACACAATATTAGAAGAGGAATGGGCGGGGGTACGACGCGAGGACCCAGACTCAGAACTCATAAAATATCTAGGCAGCTGAAACTAAGTACGAAACACAAAACAGAGAGGCAGAAAGATACCTTAAATGAACGAAGGCAACGCAGGCGAGGACTGAGAAGATAAAACGGAAACCTAAAAGAAGGCGGCCGGCGTTAGTACAAAGCACAGACAACCGGTAACCGCTCGCCGGAGAAAGTACAGCGGCTTAAAACTCACCACAACAGTTCAGAAAGGGGTTATGAATGAAAGAAAAGTGAACGGAACAGGAGAACGGGCCTAAAACACCGCTTTTGGAAGAGAAACGATGGCTGGAAAGGGGCTAAACGGCGGAAAACCGGCAAGAAGGTGAAAATCGCCTGCAATCGCTCGAGCGGGAAAACCAGAAGAATAAACGAAGGTGTGAAGAAGAAGCTAAAACATCGGTTTTATACGACCCACGAACAATCGGGCCGACCCGACTTTCGACACGCGGACCCTATCCCGCCAATGGCCGCTCGACACGTGGCCACAGTTACCGAAACGACGTCGCCAAAATTAAGAAATAGCGGCGCCGTAATTCCGGATATTAAATGAAAATCGACTTTACGACGCTTCGGGAAACGCGCTATTAATGAGACGTGACTCCAACCGACGCCACCTTTCCGACCATCAAAGCAAGCTCGCCCTAAGAAACATGTCAAACTCGTCCTCGGCTTATTCCAGAAAATTAAAATGAGGAAGACACGATCGACAAAGGAGACTCCAACCAAAGACAAATCGAGTTATACTTTCCAAGCTTGGGATGAATCCTCGCGCTTGGAAAGTCGGGGGCAACTGAAAGGACTCAATAACTCGCCCTACACGTGGCTAACACGTGGCGGCCGGAACGACGACACCTGGCAACCAGAGCGACCTGGCCTAGCCTAGCACCATCCTCGATCCGGGCCCCATCAGATCGACCAGGCCCATGCCGAGCAGAATCACTCCGAACAAGTCGAGCATTGCTAGGCCAACCTTCCATGATCGGTCCTCGACCTTAGCCGACCATCGTAGAAGACGAGGATGCAAATACAACCGACCAAGCAAACATGAGAACCCATGGTCGACCCCGTGATTGGACCGACCTGAATGAAGTAACGTCATCATAGTACAAAGTACGCCAGGTGGTTCAGTTTAATTGGAGAGACATCAACGTGCACTGCACCCGCCGCTCCACTTACAGTTGACTTCCCTGATACTCTGACATACCTGAAAAAGTGAAAACCAATAAGAACCAGCCACCTCGGCCGACCAGCAGATCTTGTCTCCAACGTGCCGTCCTTCCCTGTCTTGCAAGCCAAGCCTGGAGAGGAGTATAAAAAGGGAGGTAGCCAACTTCACAAGGTACGACACTATTCACACTTAACAAGCTTCCCGCATAGAGCATACAAATTATTCACGGTGACCACAAGGAACTGCCTCAGATTCACCTACGTTATCCTTCATCGACTCTCACACCGAAGGGCTTTAGCTGGGATAACCTCCCAGCTCCCTAACCGGTGTTTTCTCTTGTTTCTCAGGTCACAGGGCTAAGAAGAAGACGAAGAAACCAGTAAGAACATCAGCCAGATATCCACTCCGCAACACCCATACAGACACCTCACCACCTGAACCAACTCCACGTAAGCTCCAAGTGTAGTCACCCTTTGTTTGGCGTGATCAACAACGATGGTCACTTTCCAAATCGTTTTAATCATGCCTATATATGTCACCAAGGAGCTTCCTCGCTCTTTCTCTGCCATGTCCATTGGTGAAACCCCTGATGCTTCTTGGTATCCTGACAGTGGTGCTTCCGCTCACATGACTCCTGATGAAGGTAATATTTATGATAAAATCCCTTATCATGGTCCGACCAAGGTTTTAGTAGGAAATGGCTCTTTACTTCCAATAAAACAAGTGGGTTCTGCTACTCTTCACACACCTTCTCAATCTCTTCACCTCAAAAATGTTTTGCATGTTCCTCACCTTAAACAAAATCTTCTCTCTGTTGGACGCTTATGTCAAGATAATAATTGTTCTATTTGTTTTGACTCGTCTGGTTTTTGTGTGAAGGATCAAATTTCAGAGACACCGCTTCTCACCAGTCGCTCCAACGGTGATTTATATCCTTTTTCTCTTGGCTTCTCTCCCTCAAATTACGCTTGAAGTTTTGTTACTCAAGTCACAGGGGACATTTGGCATCGACGCTCAGGTCATGCTAATTCTAGGTCTTTGAGTCATTTGCAGTCTTTAGGATTATTATCGTCAAATTCTAAGTTTAATGATTTTTGTAATAATTGTCAAATAGGTAAGCCTGTACGCTTACCTTTTTCCGTCATTGAGTCTCGAAGTCAAAGACCACTTTACTTGATTCATTAAGATGTTTGGACATCCCTGATTTTATCGAATATTGGTTTTCTTTATTACGTTCACTTTATGAATGATTTTTCATGTTTTACGTGGCTTTTTCCCATGAAACATAAAAATGAAGTGTTTACACATTTTTGCACCTTTAAAGCACATGTTGAAAATATTTTTCTCAGAAAATCACTCATCTCCAAGCCGATGGCGGTTGTGAGTATGATAACACAATCTTTCATAAGTTCCTTCGCAAACATGGAATTTCCCTTTGCATGTCTTGTCCCGACACTTCACCACAAAATGGTGTAGCTGAACGCAAACATCGGACATATTTCTAAAATAGCACGAATTTTTCTAATTCAAGCTAATATGCCTTTTTCTTATTAGGTCGATGCTTGTTTTACGGCTGTGTTCACCATTAATCGTCTACCAAGTCAGGTTTCACATGGGAAGTCCCCTTATGAAATTTTGTTTTCTCAATCACCAAATTTTCCCATTTTCGAACCTTTGGTTGTACTTGTTTTCCAAATCTCATTGCTCGGGCTCGTCATAAACTTGAACCTCGTTCAAAATTGTGTGTTTTTCTAGGATACGCTTCAAACTACCGAGGATATCATTGCCTTGATCCGACCACTGGGCATGTATATCATAGTCGACATGTCATTTTTAATGGACAAGATTTTCCTTTTTCTCATCTTTTTAATGCTACTGATTCCTCTACCTCCATAGATCCGAGTGTTGTTCACATTCCTTTTAAGGTGCAGCCCCTGTTATGCAGCACTTCGATTCACTCTTCGACTTCTTCATGGGTTCGTCCTCCTTCTCCACCATAGCCTTTGAAGACACCATCCTTTATGTCTCCTTCACCACCCGTAACTAGTGGTTCCCCTTCCGATGCCTTCCCTACTCTATCCCCTCATGCTTTTGTTCCCTCTCCCTCGTATAGTGTTCTAGAAGAACCAACCTCTAGCACTATTTCTCACAATGTCCCTGTCGCACCAATCAGTAAGTGTACCACCCACGACTAACCCACCTTCTTCCTTCGGGCACCACATGGCCACTCGCTCTAAACATGGTATTGTCAAACCCAAGTCCATCTTTTCCTTAAATTATCGTGTCACCACTGCAGAACCCACATTATTTTCTCAAGCCATTAAAATTCCAAAATGGCGTCACGCTATGGGTGACAAATTCCATGCATTATTGGACAATCACACATGGGATCTTGTTCCTTATGATCCTATAAAAAATTTGGTCGGATGTAAGTTGATTTTTAAAATTAACCACAAATCAGTCCAGTCATTAAACCATCCACCGTCCATCTAGTTCTTTCACTTACTTTGTCCTACAACTAGTGTGTTTGTCAACTGGATGTCAAAAATTCCCTCTTACATGGTCATCTTACCGAGGAGGTCTATATGGAACCAACCACCAGGTTTTGTTTACCCCCAATGTCCCACTCATATTTGTCGCTTGCGTAAGGCTTTATATGGATTGAAACAAGCTCCTCGGGCATGGTTCCAACGTTTTAGCTCTTTTCTTTTATCTATTGGTTTTCATTGTAGTCGTTCTGACTCCTCCATGTTTATTTACCGTCATGATAATGTTATTCGCATTCTCCTTTTATATGTTGATGACATACTTCTTACAGGAAATACTATTTATGCGATTCAATCTTTTACCTATCTTCTATCTTCTAAATTTTCCATGAAAGATCTCGGTGACCTCCACTATTTTCTTGACATTAAAACTTCACGCTCTTTTTCAGGTTCACTTCTCACTCTGCGTCGTTACACTGAGGATCTCTTAACCCGCTTTTCTATGTCTCATGCTAATCATGTACGCACTCCTATTCCCTCTTCCACTCAACCCTCTGGTTATATTGGTAATCTCCTTAATGATCACACTCCCTATCGTTGTATGGTAGGTGTTTTACAGTATCTTACCTTTACCCGTCCTAACATTGCCTACGCTGTTAGCATTGTTAGTCAATATATGCATGCTCCCCGTGTTCCTCATTTGTAGGCTGTAAAAAGAATTTTTCGTTATCTATGTGGTACTCTTGACCACAAGCTTCACTTACTCTCTTTCCTCTTTATCCATAACACCATACTTTTTTTTGCGTCTTCGGGCGGATGAACTCGATGACGAGGGAGAAGAAGAAAAGGATATTTACATCGTCTATGTGATTTATGCATTATTGGAACAAATGAATGAAAATTTACTTTTTCGGTTGAGAAAAAACGGTGTACTTACGTTCTTGAAAATTTAGGAGAAAAGACTGTCCCACAATTACTCATTTGTTTTATGTAATTGTAATGTCATGTATAAATTATGTTGTTGCCTTTTATAATTTTTTATGTTTGTGTTTTTTAATTGAATAGTCATATAAAAATTATGTTGCACAAAATGTTGTTCTACAATATTTTAGAATTAGAGGTTAAGTTTAGAGTGTTATACCATACTTCAATTTCTCATTTATTGGATATAACAAACGGTGTTATCTTTGACTATTTAGTAAAATAATTTTCATTTATGTATTTTTATATGTTTTTATTCTCAATAACCAACATTTTTTTATAGCTACTACATTAGTACGAAATATCGGAAACTATCATCTCTATCAATTGTTGTCATTCACATACACAAGTCTATTATCAATTGTTGAATTAATGAATAATGAAGATTGTTCAATTTCATCCAATCCTTCCTTTTCGAACAAGGAAATATATTTACATAAATTTATAATAACGTTTTCAAATCTATGTGATTTTCTATCTTTAATTTTATTGTTTATTAATTTTTATTTATTTTTTCATATTAAAATATTTAAGTGTATATTATTCAACTTTAATTGAGTATATGATTTTTATACTCATGTACAAACCGTGCAACGCACGAGGAGCATCACTAGTTAAATTGTAATGTTACATCAGCTAAATTGGAATGAAAATGATGTATAAAAAGCTTTTATGTTCTGGCACTACTCAGAAATTCGAAAACAAATTATGAATATTTCATACACCATTACTTGACTGTAAACCTCTTATACCCTTACTTGACACTTTACTCCATTCCCTTAATTACCCATTTGAACTCTACACAAGGCTTCAGCACCTACCATGTTTGATGCTTAATCAGTAAAACAAATTACAAAAAATTATGAAGTATTCAAATCATCATCTCCTTCAACATTAACTACAAAAACCGACCATGGATGATTCAAAAACTATCCTACTAAATTTGGTTTTAATTTCAGAGCCAATTTTTCATATTTTTCAATTCAAAACATTCAACAATAAAACCTCAAACAATAATTAAGAATGATCTTAAATGTGAACCAATTACAAAGATCATCAAAAGTCACTTCAAAGAATGCCTCATCAACTACATATATTAAGATTCTTAACTAAAACACCAAAAGTCACGTAATTGTTATAATCAATGGCGGATCCAGGAATTATGTTGACCGGTGTCCAAAATTTTAACTACTCCCTCCGTCCCAAAATATATGACGTTTTAGGGCTTTTCACACAGACCAAGGAAACATATTGTAAAGACTAAACTGCCCCTATCCAAACATTAATGAGGTGTCTTGATATTCTTGCCTAAAGAGTCAAACACGTGTTACGAAGTTAATAAATATGGGTAGAATTGGAGAAAAAAAGGAAAAAAATTCCTTGAAAATTACAAAGAGTCATCTATTTTGGAATAAAAAATTTCTTCCAAAACATCATATATTTTGGGACGGAGAGAGTATTACATAAAAAAAATTAGAAATTATAATTTTTCCTTTACGCGTTTTCATACGTTGAAAACACGTAATTACATCATCATCACCAATATTCATTAACATGTCTTTTTCGATATAACATACAAAAGAATCATTTAAAAATTGATCGGACATTTGATTTCGTAAATCTGTTTTGACAATATTTTTTATAGAGAATTTGGGAGGGGTCCAATGAAATTTTTTGGAGGGGTCCAATTATCAAATATCACAAACCTACTCTCAATTTTTTTTTATTGGGCGATGTCCATGGACACCCCTAGGCCTCATGTGGATCCGCCTATGGTTGTAATGCATCAAATCAATTCTCCTAAACCTAAATCTCATATCTCAAGTGGACCACACCTAATTCCTTACTTATGGTAGGCGCAACACAGAATCATAACAACATACCACGCTCTGCATCCATCGCCCAAAAAACTCACACTCTAGGCATTCCACTCTAGCAGTAAGTAGCCATTTTTCTCTCAAGTGGAGCACACTTAATCCCATACATAAGGTAGGCCCCAGACAGAATCATAACAACACCAACCCCGCTCCGAATCCATCCCCCGAATACTCAAACTCTGTGCAACTTTCACTATGGCGGCAAGTAGCCCTTTTCCTTTAGAAAGCCCTTTGCATCACTCAAACCCATGACATGGTGGTTGCTCTGTTACCAAATGTTAAGATCATTGACCAGTACTAAAAGTTATGTGATTGTTGAAAAATGCTTATTAATTTTCTTAAACCAAAGTTTCATATCTCAAGTGGACCATATTAGCCCATACATAGAGTATGTCCATGCATCCGGAATCAATTGCCTAGACCTAAAATTTTAAATGAAGTCTCAAAATATTTGCAGTTAGCCAAATTCCCCAAATTGCTGAAACCCATTGAAATAACAACATCAAGGATTCAAAGTTAGCTTTTTTGCAAAGATCAAGTGTAGGAATGACTTAGGATGTACATACTGGACCTAGTCTAAGAACGAGAAGGAACGACTTAGAGTTAAAAAGCAATGATGCTTCCTTAAGGGTTTCGTCATGACGCGAGGAGATTACAAAGGCGTCGTCTGACATAGTTTAGAAGAGAGGTAGTGATGAGGAAAGAAGAGAATGGAAATTGAAATTAAGTGGTTCCAAAGATAGAGATATCGAAGAAGAAAAGTGACCGAAGGTGGTCAAGATGGGTGGCAGGGCACGGTGGTGATTGAGAAGAGTTCGCACCCCAATACCTCTAAATAAACCCCCATTGCTTAATCCCCCCCCCCCCATTTTTAAAATCTTTCAAAAAGCTTAACACCCCCTATTTTACCTATAATTTAGCCCCCTTCTCAATACGCACACTCCTACCCCATTTGTTTTTTATCTTTCTTCTGTTGAGAATGGGATGGCTCGTTTAACCAGACAACAGTCCAGTTCCCTCCGAGGGACTATTTGTGATTTGGACAAGGGCATAGTGACTTTTTGGGCTTGGGCGGTCGCTCAGGGTTTTGGCTGGGCAATCGCTCAACAAAGAAACTTTTTTGGACAAAGGCATGTGACTTTTTGGGCTTGGGCGATCGCTCAGGGTTTTGGCTGGGCGATCGCTCAGCAAAGAAACTTTCGAAGCGAGCTACTGTCTTTTGCGCGGTCGCTCAGCCCTGTTTTTTGGTCTGTTTCTGTTTGTCCGTTTTTTAACCTTTTAAGGGTTTTAGGGTTTCTATTGTACACATAGAAATAGTAATATACCTAGAACATTTGAAGGTGGTGTCTCTAATAAAATTTCGATAGTCCGTTGGCCCCAATCTCTCTCTTCTTTGTGATTGATCCTATTATACTATGTTAAATTGTTTGCTAGTCCTTCGTTGTGCACAACATCTTCCTTCCCTTTGGCGCAATGTCTTTCCTCCTCTTTCTCTTTTTTTTTCCATCTCTTCTACCCTCTTCTCCCTCTCTATTTTTCATACTCACCCTTCCTTCCTCCATCACTCTTTCCCTCCCTAATTTCCTCCTATTTTTCTCTTCCCCTTTTTAATACTATGTTTGTCAATGCCTTCCTCGTCTCACTATGTTTCTTTTTTCTTTACATGTCTCCCTCTATCAGTACTTCTTTCTCTCAACCTGCCGGTGTTCATCCATGGTTGACCGAACAATCGTGTGTTATCTGACTATGATGTTCGGTTAGGGCTAGTCATACAACCGTGTGTTGTTTGACTATGATGTTCGGTTAGGGCTAGTTGAACAACACATGCAATGTTTTGGTCAACCATGGCCAAACACCATTAGCGAGATTTTTTCGACCAACCATGAAAGAAAAGGGTGGGTTAGAGAAAGGAGAGCATAGGGAACTGGAGAAGAAACAAACAAACGATGGTGTTAGGAAAAAGAAGGAGAATAAAAAGGAGGATTAATATATAATTTGGTCCCTGAACTTGAAACTTTCCATTTATTTGGTAATTGATGTTGAAAGTTTCCTATGGTGGCTCTTCAACCCAACTTTGGGCTTCATGTTAGTCCCTGGTGGCGTTATCTTTGAAAGGAACGTTAATTTTTTTTGTAAAATGCCAATTTTACCCTTATTTGATGCAAATGAAATGAAAAAAGAAATAAACCAGCGAGCTTGAGTAATTTCTCGGGGTTGAGAGGCTGAGGGCGTGTTTAGGTACGAATGGAATGGGTTTAAATAGGGGTGGCAATTTGGTGTTAATGGATAGCTTTAGGTTAGGACATTATTCATTGGCCTAATGGATAATGGCCTAACCCAAAGTTATCCATTAACACCCAATTGCCACCCCTAGGTTTAAACACTTGTAGCAAATTAATGAGTTTTCTTGCCAAATGGGTACTTTTGTTGGGATGCAGTAGGCTCTTCGTCTTCTTTTTCTTCCACTTTATCTTGTTGGATATGCTACTGCCAACGTGAGCACAGGGTGTAGGATCAAGATTTTCGAAAAGGGTTCGTTGAAGCTTAGGTGTGTTCATCCTTTTGGGAGTTTTTTTCTTGAAAAGGCTTAAAGATTTTGGGTTCTTGAAATGTATGGGGAACGTGAAGAGGTGACAGAGACGGACGAACTCCAAATTGCCGCTCTCGAGGGGGGGTTTTAGAGATGGCAGAGAAATTCAAATTAAAATACTGGAGTACAAATTAATGAAGAAAATAAATTTTCTTTTCCTTCCCGAGAACAACAGGTGGGACGGGAAAATGCATGATTCCAGAACACTCAAATTTTGCATGTCATTGCCTGGGGTCTGTAAAAGCTGAGCTGGGTTGGTTGCATGTTTTAATTTGCTTTATACATTTTGGTTTACTACTACTGTAAAAAGGTACTACAGTATAGCTGGCTTTGAATACAATTTTTTTCTTCTTGTTTTTTTCTAGAATTTTTTTCCTTCTCTCTCCTCGTTTCTCTTTTGTATTCAACCTTCATCAACATTTCTAGAGAGAGAAACAAATTTTTTAATATGGGAGAAACTCCACTGTTACTGCCATCACTGTTGTTCTCTTCGGGATATCTAACAACCACCACAGGACAAACACAATGATACACAATAATCACTAACATCCCCATCCCCATCCCCTTCCCCTTCCCTTGCCTTTTCAATGTACCAAACCCACGGCTCCCCAATAGGCATCGTAGAGGCAGAGGTGGAACAGACGTGGAAGATGTGACGAGGTCTCCGGGACGGAGGTAGTTTTGGACAGCCCATTTGACGGCGTGGGTGCTCTCGTCAGAGAGGTTGATGGCTATGGCAATGCGACGTTGGGCATTTAAAGTGGGAGTGTCGACGAGTGGTGGGAAGCTTAGGGATGACGAGGTGGAGTGGGCATGGATTGGAGAGAGTGTCCGATTAACGGGAACCGGGCATTTGGATTCCGGTTGGGGGTTATGATGGGGGAGGGGGTTCCATTAAGGGTTAATTGTTTGATAAAATCTATGTTGTATGAAGAAGAAGGATGAGGTTGTGGATGGCGAAGATGAGGCGGAGGAAGGTAGGGTGGAGGATGGGAAGGGGAGAGTGGTGGAGAGAGAATGTGAGGAAGAGGTAGGTTAGGACGGTGAGACTGAGAAAGACTGGGGAGGAAGACAAAATAGAGGAAGAAGGTAGAAAGAAAGAGAAAAAGGTGGGTGTGGTTGGAAAGGGGTTGATGCTTGGGGAAGGTGGGTAGAGAGAGAAGAAGGTGGGTGTGTGTGTATGTGTGTGGGGGGTTGGGTGACTGTTGGGTGGGGTTGTCTAAAAAAAAAGTTTGTCCCAAAATTGTTTTTTAATTTCTTTATATTTTAGTTTAGATTAATTTCTAACTCAACAATAAATTGACAACGTAGATGTGCATTAGAGTCAACGAGGGTAATTTTATCTTTTTATAAAATATTTAACGTCCCTTTCAAAGATAACGCCACCAGGGATTAACATGAAGTCCAAAGTTGAGTTGAAGAGCCACCATAAAAAAGTTTCAACATCATTGTTACCATATAAATCGAAAATGGTAAGTTCCGAGACCAAATTATATATTAAACCTAAAAAGGAAGAAGAAGAGAAGGGGGCTGGGAGGAAGAAGAAAGGGAAGGAAAAACATAAAATAAATAAATCGGACGGTGGCGTTGGGAGGAAGAAGATGGAGAAAAAAAAGGAGAAAGAAGATAAGGGGCTGGGAGGAAGAAGTAGGGGGCAACAATGTCGGCTCAATCGAGGGTATTTTTGTAATTAAAAAGGAAGAAAATGGTGTATTTAGCGGATTGGAGGGTGCAAATAGTGTCACCCGTGGAGAGGGAAGGAGGCATTGAATATTGATAAGGATGGCCATAGAGCAGCAAAGGTACAATAGTCCCACGCAATACATTTAAGGGTAATTGTGTCTTTTAACATTTCCCTTTAACGTTGTTATGCTGGTTATTCGGGTCAATAATTCATGAGGGTTTAATGCCGGGTACCCGTAACCCAAAATAGTTTAGGGGGTTTTGTTGTAATTTACTTAAGAACCTCAAAATGACGAGCCTTATAGAGCGACATCGTTTCTTCACAAAACTCCTTGTTACTTTAGCGCCGCAGCACCTCACAGGCTCACACCACCAGTAACCCACAAAGCTCCGTTCCAATGGCGATCTCCACCACCCGGCGCTCGTTAGCCGCCTTCCTCTCCCGTTCTCTTTCCTCATCTCCATCCCTTCCTTCTCGTTCAAGATTCGCCCGACCACTCCTTGCTCACCAACCCACCCAACTCTCTCAACCGGACTTATTCCATGTCCCATCTCGGTCGAAAACATCAGGGTCGGGTTACTCCCCTCTCAATGACCCGGCTCCCAACTGGAGCAATCGCCCGCCCAAGGAGACAATTATGCTCGATGGCTGCGATTACGAGCACTGGCTTATTGTTATGGAGTTCGAAGACCCTAAACCGTCGGAAGAGGAAATGGTTGAGGCCTACGTCAAAACCCTAGCCTCCGTCGTTGGCAGGTAAGATCAAATCCCTAATTGCCTGTCCAATTATATTTACCCTTAATTTTTTTATCTTAGCAAGCATGGTTAAATTGGCTAGAGCTTGAATACTAATTTCAAGCTCGAAAAAATTAACGAGTCGGCTCAACTCGGTTCAACTCGTATAAGCTGGAATAATGTAAAATATATGGAAGACTGTTTGTATTTTATTAGTTTTAATACAATCATTTTACTTGCTATACCAAAGGGCTCTAGCTCAGATCGAATTATGCTCGACTATGATGTAAATGAGCGTAGATTGCTTAACAGGAGTCCAAGTTTGGAGCTCAGCTCAACCTCATTTCAAATTTCGATTGAGCCAAGTTTAAACCTTGATTCAACTATACTGGTTATTGGTTAACAAGGGTAATGCCATGTTTTTGGAAACTACTATAAATTTAGAAAAAAGTGGGAATGTGTAGCTTAAATTTTGAAATGGGATTCTTTCGCAGGACAAACTAAAATGGGAAATATGACTCACAGAAGTAGTACCATTTTAAAAAATAGATACTCACTCAGCTCTGGGCAAAGAGTCCACTATTTCATTTTGAGATCTTTCCGTTAAAGAGTCTACTTTCAAAAATTAAAGGCATAAAAGTGTCATTTTATTAGTAATAAGCTACTAAAAATGTCATTTTCTTCAAAAGTTTGACTTTCAAACGGGGACTCTTTGCACGGAACGGATGGAGTATATATAAATTAAAGATGTAAAACCTTGATTGAAACAGTAGCTTCCCCAGTTTGGGGATAAGTGGCAACCACAATTGTTCAATTTATATTTATTTCCAATTGATATACAAAAATCCTAAACGAAGATCAAAATGTGGTATTGTCAAAACCCTAGATCTTCGATGTTGGTGGACTAGTAAAAAACCTCTAATTATTTGTATGTGCCATGAGCTGTTATATGAAAATTCTAATTGAAAAACATAATTATTTGATTATAAAGTGGATGAACCTTGGTATCCGTCTAGGGCAGGGACAGTAAACAAAAACCCTAATTATTCAAACAATTGACTAAGTTATGAGCTGTTTTTTGAAAGCTCTAACTGTATAACGTATTTATGTGCTATTGTTGTCTTGAGTTGGGAATATGGTTGTGGATTTTTAGGATGTGGATGTTTAGGTGGGTTTTCAGCTATTAGATTAGAACTCTTATCTAGAAATTCCAATTATCGATCTGCATTGCGCTCATAAAGAACAACTTTTCTTGGACTTGGGATTTTTTGTGGATTGTTACTAGGGTTTATTTCCTTTTACGTAGTTGGGTGGAAAATTATTAGAAAATTTTGGCAGTCAAATTCATTGGGAAAGCAACTGAAACTGGACTTTCGGTCAAATATCAATTTGTATCCACGTACTTCTCTCTTTGTAAGTTACATGTATAGCCCTCAATTTGAGGGCAGTTTGGCCCCCACCTCTGCTATCTTTCCATCCTATTTGCTGCTTGCTAAGTTTCCCCATACTTCTCTTTCCGATATGTGATTCCACCAAACTTAATAGAGTATCTATGTGTCTTCTGTAAGTACCGCTCCCAATCATGTGATATTGAAATGAAATCCTTGTTTTATAATCTGGATGTTACAGTGTACAGCGTATTTTTAAATTCCGTATTTTCTGCTTTCCCTCGCTTCCCAACAATTATCAGCTGTTACTGAGGAATTATCGACAGCTTACATCTGTCTTGAATCCTTCTGCCATATCTTCCTTGTCCTTCTCCAATGAAATTCATCCTCATAATTTCCAGCATATTGGCAGTTTGAATCCCTCGTCTTGAAGAATAAAAAAAAATATTTGACAATAGAGGGAAACTCAATATAAGAAACTTAATGTCTAGGCATATATGGGAGAAATTTTCCCAGTTATACAGTTGGTAACGATTTTGATCTCTTTGTAACCACTAGTTTTCAAATTTAAATAATTACTGTATTTGCTTGTGAAATGCATATCCATCAATTGTGACAACAGTCAACAGTTGTCAATATGAGGGAACTCTCGAACATATTGGGGAAGAGACTAACAACGTGTTTTATTAAAATCGAGGTATCTAATTAAGTGGAAAAGTGCACATAGAGGGCAGCTTAGGGATAATCGTTGATGCTTGACCTAGAAGGCTAGAACCAAATTTTACCTGCTCATTTATCAATTCTTTGTCAGGTGGCTATTTCCTTACTCCGGAGTCCTCCGTCCCAAAATTATTGTTTTGTTTAACCAGGCTCACGGATTAAGAAAAAGCAATTAACTTGATTATTAATATTGGAATAATGCGTGGTTTCCTTTAAAGTCCATGAATAAGTGGCCCAAAATTAAAGTAAAAAGAAAAAGTAAGGGTAAAGTGGTAAAATGATGTTCTAAAAAGAAAACTTTCAAACAAGACAATTGATTTGGGACGGATGAAAAAGGAAAGTAAGACAATAATTTTTGGACAGAGGGAGTATTATTTTACCTCGATTAGAGTAAAAGCCAATAATCCCTTTTTACAACTTGAATGCTTTGAAATATATTCCTTTTTTTTTTATATTGTTGCTGTTGTTGTTTTTAATTCCACTTACTTTTGTGTATTGTGCTTGGAAAGTTCAATTATTTCTTGGAAGTGATATTAAGTCTCCACTTTCTAACAAAACACTCCACTCTGAAGTATATAATCATCGTGTACAAGGGAAATAAAGCGGTTCATTTAGTTTTTAGGTTGAAAAGTGGAGTGCTAGTAGTATTGCTGTCGGGAATATTGTTGTTTTGGGAGGTTTTTACTATATGGACATTAGTAAACTGTTGGTTTTTGGTTTTTCAGTGAAGAGGATGCGAAGAAGAAGATTTACTCTGTCTGTACATCGGTATATACTGGGTTTGGTGCACTGATATCGGAGGAGCTCTCATACAAAGTCAAAGGTTTTGCTTTTCTGGATTTTAAGATTATAGGATTTAGACATTGTAAATTATTGTTTTTCAATTATCTTTCTATTTACAATTTAGGCTTCCAGATTGATTTTGGTTTCGAGCTGTCAGTAGTGTTCTATACCAATAATGACTATCTACTAGTTTAGATTCTGGCCTTTTGCAATTGTGTGTGTGTTTGTGTTTGGTGATTCTGGAAATTCCAGTAACAATTACCAAGGTCAGGCTTATTCATTGCTATTTGAGATTTACTTTAGTGAAAGTTGAATGATTAATTCCAGATGGACTGCTAGTCTGCCTCTAATTAGAATTTTATTTGGTGAATAGGCCTACCAGGTGTTCTGTGGGTTTTGCCTGATTCTTATCTCGACGTGCCTAACAAAGATTATGGAGGTTGGTGATGTTAACTCTTGAATTTGATGTGCAATAGCTATATTTTCTTCTTATTTCTATAGCGTTTCTCAAACTAAAGCTGAGCAAGATCCTGTGAAGAGTCGTACTTTCTATTTTTGGATGCTCCACTTGAAGAGTCGTATTTGAAAACTTAAGCTAATATTTCTATCATCTTAATTTACCTTTCGTGGATTAAATTAAAATAAAATACAAAAACTATTTTCAATCCTTTAATGCGACTTTCGGACATGGACTCCTTTGAGTGGAAGGAGGAAGGGGAGAGAGGGTGGGGTACTACACTACTACTTAATTCTCATTATCCTTGTTTCTTATGCTTATTTGTAGGTGATTTGTTTATTGATGGGAAAGTCATTGCTCGGCCGCAATATAGATTCAATCAAAATCCACAAAGTCCCAGGCCAAGGTCTCACGCACGATATGACAGGCGTCGAGAGACGCAGAATACAAGGAGAGAACCACAAAGAGCAATTAATTATAACCCAGTTCACAATGACAATGTGCGCCCTGCAGCGGCACAGGACGGAGGGGCCAACGAATGATCGGTATGCACCGCCCCAAAACTGGTGGCAGAGGGTTCTCCCATAATCAAGGATGGTTCGAAGGGACTAGTCTTCAGAGCTAGAAAGTCCAGATAGAGTGTGGCGGTTGCCATCTTATGTGATGTATATTTCAACCTTTTCTTGCTTCTGTTTCAAATTATATCTTGTTGGAAATGGAAGCACTTTGTTATCTTTATTAGGGTACTAGTAAATCCCCTGTGCGATGAACAGATTTATCAATATTAATAAAACAATTAAAATGTAGATATAAATAAAACAATTAAAACAATTAGGCAAAAACTTGTGTAAGATCTAAATCCATAAGACGGAGTTTTATACGGAGTTTTATACGGAGTTTCATTTAGGAATTCACGGGTCATAATAAATATACAATATTTTACTAAAAATCATAATAGTTATGGTTTTAAGTTTTAATGTGAAGTTCTTCATTTTGCCCCTGTGCCCCTGCACTTTCAAGGTTTGTCGTCGAATTTCTTATATTTTTCACGCCTTGCAGTTTAATCTTTTGTCAGTTCCGTTAGTCATCCATTAGCATCAATTGCCTTTGGATATTTTACGGACCTAATGGACTTTAACGAACTGCTAAATAACACATTTAAAGCTAAACATGACACATTGAAAAGATAAAAGTGACATATTTTAAGATTATAAAAAAGTGACATTATAAAGGAAAATTTATTATAATTCTTATTAAAATACAAAGTAACTCTCTTAATACTAAAGAGTGACACTTTTAATATTAAAAAGTGATATTAATAATATTAAAAAGTGACACATTTAATACTAAAAAGTGTCACTTTAAAACTAACGGTGACTGCTAAAAGTGACACATTTAATACTAAAACGTAACATTTTCAATGCTAAAAAGTGATACTTTTAAGGTTAATAACGATAGTTTTTATTTATAAGACAAAATGACACTTGTAGGGTCAAAAGTAACACATTTAATGCTAAAAAATAACATTTGTAATGTTATAAAGTAACACTTCAATGTCAAACGCAATGATTTTCATTTATAAAAAAATGAGACATTTTTCAAAGTGAAAGTAACACATTTAAGATTAAAAGTGACATATTTAATATCAAAAGGTATCACTTTTTTAGGGGAAAAATATAATTTTCATTAAAATTGCAAAATGACACTTCTAAGGCCAAAAGTAACACATTTTATATTACAAATTGTTAATAGTAAAAAGTAACACTCTGCATATATAAACATATGGAGTGACGCTGTAATTTTCAAAAATTAAGGGATTACAGTGAGATTTATGAATTTTGTCTCATTTAACTTGGATAGATCCGTTTTACAGGAGACAACCTCAAAAAATTAATGCTAAGAAAATAAGTGCATAATTGTAATGTAAAGATTATTATAAATTCAATGTATACAAATTAAATAAATATCGATATAAATAAAATAATTAAAACTTTAATGTTTACAAAAATAGGCTTGAATGCAAGAAAAGATATATCTATATCTATAACAATGTAAATACAATAAAATACATAGAGAATCACATAAATTAATAAAAATTAAATAAGTAAGTATAACACAAAGATTCAGAAAAATTAGTATGAAAAACAAGTTTGAAATTTTTTCAAATTTTTTTGTTAAATTTTGGAATACTTTTTTCCAGTGCAACATTTATTGTTGCTGATACTTTTTTCAGAAGCAATCGAGATTCGGGAGTTATACCTTCGTCCGTTCCCATTTCCTCCTTCCTCTTCCTTCTCGGTCTTAAGTCTTTCTCCTCCTTCCCCTTCATCTTTTCTGAAAAATCTTCCAACGTAGCCTAGGTCCATTTTAATATCATATTTAATGAATTTTCGGGGGTGTTTCCCCAAAACTCCTAGAATGTGGAGCGTTTTGTTACCACGATAATTGTGGAAGAAATATTGGTTGCAGTTGTGGAAAGAGAAGATCTTGCCATTTTAACAATAATTCAAAAGTTTTTTTTATTAGTTAAAAAATTGGAATAATTACAAGCCGGTACATTTTATAAAACATGTTTTCAATTAAATCCAGCTATTTTTTGAACATATCTTTTAGATACAATTTTAGGGCGAAAGTACGTCACTACCCTTTAATAAAAAATTCGGTCGAATTCGCATTCAGGTGAATGACACTCCTTACCCACCAAATAAGAGATTCAGACTCAACATCAGAGTACATGTGGCACTCATTTTCTCTCTTTCTCTCTCTCATTCAGGTGCGTGATCAGTTTCTCGGCGGCGATGAGGACGTCGACAACGGCTAAGATCTGATCGGAGCCGTCGAGAAGGAGCTCGGTTTCTTGAGCCAAGACGGCGAAATCGCGACAGCTGTTGAGATCTCTGCCTTGGAGAAGCTTCTCGGCGATTTCAAGAAACCGTTGAGATCTCTTTCTCTCTCTCATTCAGGTGCGTTTCAATCTTATCTTCGTTGTTGAATTAATCAATCTGTTTTTTGTGCAGGCGTTCCAGTTGGAGGACGGCGAACCAATGAGTTGATTGTTGATCCGTTTCTCTGCGGCGACGAGGACGTCGACAACGGCTAAGATTTGATCGGAGCCGTCGAGAAGGGGCTCGGTTTCTTGAGCCAAGACGCCAAAATCGCGACAGCCGTTGAGATCTCTGTCTTGGAGAAGCTTCTCGACGATTTCGAGCAGGCATTCGGCTTCGGCTGGGTGTATACGTTTAGTGCGAGTGGGTCAGAGTTCCTCCTATGGTTTTGGGGTCAAGCTAGGTCTTGTACGAGCGGAATATGCTGTTGATCATAATTCAGGGACTGGTGCAATTTTTTTTCAGATTTGGAGAGAGATTCTGAGACTGATCAAAGTTTTGATCTCTTGTGGCACATTCAACAATTTAGACCGAAGAAGGCATTCTTTGTGCTGGTAGAGCCTTTCTTTTTTTTGTTTGATTACGGCTATTTTGTATGTTGAAGCTCGTATTGTAGAGGAGTACAGGTGTATTAGTCTATAAAATTCTTGTTTCTGGTAATTTATCGTCATTTTGAGGTGCATCTTTGTACTGTGAGAAAATTCAAGGTCATTTTGAGGTGCAGAAAGATGAGAGATACAGAGAGTGGGCAGAGTAACTGGTCCATCACCTGTTACCAATTGTAGGCATCAGCATTTCACCTGATGCCAAGATTATGTTTGATAGGCATCAGCATTTCACCTGATGCCAAGATTTGGCATCAGCAACAATTGTAGGCATCAACATTTTTGGCATCAGAGTTTTCATTAATGACATTTTTATTATTTGGCAAACAATTTGTAGTTTAATGAAATGTGTAAAAAATTAATGGTCCTAAATGAAAATATGTTTTCAAAATTATACCCACTTAAAATTCCCCCAAAAAAATTTTAAGGACTAGAGCGATTAAAAAGTTGGCAAAAGGTATCCACGAACAATTTACTCTAATTTCAACCAGTAAATGTCCACAATTTAAAATGGGCTTACATGTCTTAAACCCACCTTCTAATAATTTTAATTCAATTAACTACAAGCCAATGAAAAATGACCCAAATAATTCAAAAGTATTTCACTATATAGTCCAAACTACATTAAACCTAACTAAACTGGGAGAGTGGGAGTAGTAGATGATAAGATGACCGTATGATATTAGCCATCACACTCAAACATCATCCGTCTCTTCGTTTCTCATTCATCGCATTTTCTCAAAACATGATGAGTTTAGAAGTTCAAACAAATTTTTAAAGATTGATTCAAATTCTCGTTCAACGCCTTATCACTTCGTCAGTTTTTCTAAAAAAATCCAACTAGTTTTTTATTTATTAAAACAGTTTTAAGGAAAAAATAAACAAGTACATTTCGCTTTCGAAATTTCTCAAGTATCTTTTCTCGATTTGTTTTTCATTTAAAAGTTAAAAAAACTTGTATAGTATCAAAGAACTTTAAAAAAAAAACCTTCATTTTGGTAATTTTTTTCAAAATTTTCTACAAATGGTTCGGTCTGTGATCATTGACACGAGCATAAAATCTAGTTGTTTCTTAACAGGAACTTATACATTCAAGATCTGAAATTCTAAAGTCAACTCTTTAGAAAAAATACAATCTAAAAATCTAAACAGTGATTCCCTTTTGAAGATCTCTACGATTTACTCGTTTTTGTTTTCAATGTTTTTGTGATTTATTTCGATTATTTAAATATATATTCACATTAAGTCGAAGAGTTGGTTGGCAAAAATTATTTTGCTGAAAATACAGAAAATAATTAGAAAACTCAAAATGTTGTTCAACGTTAAATTTGAATACATAACAGATTTGAGAAATAAAAATCAAATGTTTTGAAAAAAGAGAATTAAAAAATATAAACCCTAATTCCTGTTTCAAGATCTAGAAGTTTTACACATAAAATTTTTGCTGAGTCATTTTTATTATTTAAATATATATTTTGATTATGTCAAAAAGTTGGCTGTTTAATTTTGTTGACAAATATAGCACTCCATATGCATGTACAAATTTATTTATTCGAAAAATGAATATTTTGTATTTAGAAAATTTCTAACATACAAATTTTCATCAAACGTGCATACTTGATTTCAAAATTTTAATTTGAAAGATTTAGTTCATACTCCCTCCGTCCCTAAATTATCGTCATAGTTGATCCAGCGCACGGATTAGGAAAAAACAATTGATTTGATTATTTATATTTGTTTAATATGTAGTTTCTTTTAAAGCTTATGTGCATGTGACCCATAATTAAAATAAGGTGAAAAAGTAAGAATAAAGTGGTAAAAATGATATTCTAAAATTTTAAGTTTCAAACTGAACAATTATTTTAGAACGGATGAAAAATGAAAGGAGGACGATAATTTAGGGACGGGAGTAATAGATAAGCTTTTCAGCTTTGAAAATTGTTTTCTTTTGATTATATGGGGACATATATTGAGTTAATAAATTAGGTATGGTTGAGATGTGTCTTCCACAAAATGTAATTTTTATTGAGGTATAATATTACAAGTTTGATCTTGTGATATTATTACAAGCTTGAGTATTATATCGTAGTTAGATCAAATCTACCGTTAAATCAAATATACTTTTTCTAAAATAATGATACGAACTTTCCAAGTCATTACAACATTATTCATCGAACGGTTTTAACACTCAAGTTTGTAATAATATATATCATAAGTTCTAGCTCGTAATATCATTTGAGATTTTTATTAGACCCTCCATCCAGGATAAATGTTAATACTTTTTATTTTGGGATATCCCAACTAATGTTCCTAAAAAAAATTGGTGTATAAATTTTCTATTATTCTTCATAATATATATCTTCATTTAATACTATCATTATTGCACATCATATAGAGGGTGAGTATAATGTGTACATAATTAATAAGAGAAAGTTGCAACTTATTTTACAATATATCATTAATTACATTTCTTAATCCTTATGTTATGTCCACTATAAACATTTATCCGGGGATGGAGCGAGTACTCCAATTCCATTATTTGGGAACACAGTTAAAATTTTGAATTTGAATTGAATTTCAAATATAAATACCTTAATTTCATAAAACAAATTTTATACTAAAACCTAATAATTTGAATTCAAAATTTTGTTCCCTTTTTTCCATATTATTTTATACAATAACTCACCATTCTTTCATCACCACCACCCACTACCTTCGACCATTGCCGCCCGCCACCCCTAACCTCCACCCCCGGCCACCAACTCTGGCATCCACCACCTTCATTAACCACGCTACTACCACTATATGCTATTTATTTTTAAATATAAAAAGGTTTAATATTTGTTAATAGTAAGGTTTGAACATTTGTCATTTAAAATTACTAACCACCACTACCACTAAGTTAGATTAGATATTTGACAAAGAGTAAGCCTCCTGTAAAATAATCTTACGGATCTTAATTTGTAAGATGGAACCTCACTACCTCATAACTCAACTCACTAACACATAGTGATTTGGGTAAAGAAAATATGTCTTACAAAAAATATATGTAAGACCATTTTATCTAAGTTTTTGCCTTTAATAAATAACAAATTATTGCAATCTTATTTCAAATACAATCTAGAATTACAATTAAATTTCACACATTATCCAAATAATAAAATTGTTATAACTTTGAAGGCAAATTTCACATTATTTAAATTCTATGAAATTTAAATGTTTATAGACTACAAAAACGATGTATCCAAACGCACCCTAAATATAGTTGCGAATGAACATCGATGGTGTTAATTCATCTGATGCAACTAATCGATTCATTAATTTAATATGAGATACCTACATGAAAGAAATAGATCAAGTAATGAATAGAAATTTAAATACTCCAAAATAGTACGTACAAATTAAAATAAAAATGGACAGAAGCATAGATGAGCTTAGTTGATGTATGATTTCGTTAAACAATGTTTAGTATATGCGTTGAAAAATCATCCCATGGTATGATAGCTAGTACTAACCTCAATTCTCTTTTCATGGAAAGAGAGTTATCCCATGGGATAGTAGTTTGTATTAACCTCAATTCTCTTTCTATAGAGAGAGAGAGTCATCCCATGGGATGATAGTTGGTACTAACCTCAACTCTTTTTCTATGGAGACAGAGCCATTTTGAAGAAGACTTGTTGATGTCTATTGTCTCTACTGAACCTTTGGTAAATATAAGATTATTAATGTTTTTAGTTATTTATAATATAAAAACCGAATTTCGTTCTTGTTCAATACTTCCTCCGTTCCATAATATATGTCGTTTTGAGAGAGTTTTTTTGTTTCAAAATAGATGTCACTTTGCAACTTTCAATGAATTTTTTTCTCTTTTTTTCTAATTCTATCAATATTTATTGACTACGTGACTTTGTGTTTGACTCTTTGGACAAAAATATCAAAAGACACCTCATTAATATTTGGAGTAAAGTAAATAAGGACTGTTTAGTCTTTGCAATATGTTTCCTTGATGTAGAAACTGATAAAAGTTTTAGAATAATGGCATAGCCTTTCCATTGAATAAATCACCTATTTATAGGAGGATTTACAATTAGGGTTACACTAGGAGAAGGATACAAGAAACCTATACAAGGAAGGTAACATAATTAGGAAAAGAACTCTACAAGGTAATTACCACTAATTACTAATTACAAATCAACAAGAATAATTAAAAGATATTATTCTCTAACTTGCCCCCGCAAGATGGACGTCCGAGAGGAGAGGCCGATCTTGTGTAGTAATTGATGAAACCGTTGGCGAGCAAGAGGCTTGGTCAACGCATCAGCTAATTGATCGGCCGGGGAGACATGGCAAACTCGCATAAGCCCATCCTAAACTTGTTGCCGAATGAAATGAAAGTCCAGAGCCACATGCTTCATGCGAGTATGAAAAACCGGGTTAGAGCCAAGACTCGTAGCGCCCACATTGTCACAGTAAATGACTGGTTGAGTCGAGGAGGTGAGACCGAGTTCGCTAAGAAGAGATACAATCCACGACCTCGCCACTACCCGATTCGATCGAGGAGCGAGCTACAGTGTGTTGTTTCTTGGAGCTCCATGAGATCGGGTTGCTGCCAAGATAAACAATGTAGGCACTGGTGGATGTGTAGTCATCCTTGTTGCCAGCCCAGTCGGCATCAGTAAAGGCATGGAGAGCAGGAGGAGACTGGCGATGAAGGAGGATGCCCGCATCAATTGTGCCACAGAGATACCGAAGAACTCGTTTAACCGCAATCCAGTGCTCAGTGGTCGGCCTATGCATGAACTGGGAGAGTTTGTTGACAAAGAAAGGCAACATCGCCGAGTGAGAGAGCAGATATCTTGAAGACTGCCGACCATTGCTCGAAATTGCAGCGAGAGAGCGTGCACGTGTGAAGAGTCAAGGTAGGCGAGGTAGCAAGACGCATAGCTACTGGGCGAGCATCGATCATGCATGTGCGAGCAAGGAGATCAACTATATACCCACGCTGGGAGAGCAGAAGACCACTTGGGCGCTTAACAACTTCAATCCCAAGAAAGTAGTGAAGATCACCAAGGTCCTTGAGAGAAAAGCGAGTGGCGAGCATAGAGATGAAAGTCTGAACTCCAGCGGGCTGGTTGCCAGTGACAATGATGTCATCCACATACACAAGGAGATAGATGATGGTGCCCGCAGTACGAAGGATGAACAGCGATGTGTCAGCCACCGAGTTTTGGAAGCCGGAGGCAAGAAGAAACTGACGCAGCTCATTATACCATGCAGGGAGCTGCTGAGACCATAAATAGCCTTGCGAAGTCGACACACATGTTGAGGTTTGTCCTTATCGGTGAACCCAGACGGTTGAACCATGAATACCTCCTCGGACAGGTTGCCTTGAAGAAAGGCATTGTTCACATCCAGTTGACGAAGATCCCATCCTTGACAAGCGGCGGTGAGAGAACAAGGCGAACGATTGGTCGGTTTAACCACCGGCCGAAAGTCTCGTGGTAGTTAACCCCTCGTCGGTGAAATCCCTTGGCTACTAGGCGAGCTTTGTAGCGATCAACAGTACCATCAGCATGTCTCTTGATACGGTAGATCCACTTACAGCCAACTATATTGCGAGCATCGCCGGAAGGGACTAGATCCCAAGTCCCATTACGAGCGAGGGCATCAAACTCTTCAAACATGGCCTGACGCCACTTCACATCCTTGAAAGCCTGAGTAACACATGTGGGTTCACTGTCCACTGCTAGCTGAGCCGAAAGACTCATTTTGATATTCGGTTTGAAGATGTTGTTCTTGGAGCGAGTGACTATGGAGGAGGTGCCAAGGCGGGAGATGGGCTGGAGCGGGCATGTTAACCAATGTAGCGAACACATGACTAGCAGGCACTGTGTGATCCTCGACACTGCGGTTCCGAGGAGGTGAGCAACAAATAAAGTGCAATCCTCGAGCGAGGAGGGTGGAGGAGGGCGGGCACGGACAAGGAGCGGCGCAGTGGTATCCTCGATCGATGTGGGAGGTTGGGTTGTGGGCGAGCGAGATCAACCAAATTCGATTAGTGGCGTGAGCCACGGACGGAGAATCGAGCGGTGTGTATGAGGACCAGAAGCGATTCATGAGGGGTAGCAAGAGACATTATCATAGGTATCTGCGCGAGCAGGGCTGGTGGCCAGGGTGGACATAGGAAAGGTGGACTCGACAAAGCGAGCATGACGCGATATGTATAGCTTGGTGGTGCTCAGATCAAAGCAGAGATAGGCACTTTGAGTGAGCGAGTAACCAAGGAAGACACACGGAGTGGAGCGAGCAGCGAGTTTGTGGGCGGAGTAAGGACGGAGCCAAGGATAGCAGAGACAACCAAAAGGACGAAGCTTGGCGTAGTTTGGCAGAGAGCCAAAGAGTTTATGGTAGGGAGACTGGTGAGCAAGGGTGGGTGTAGGTAGCGATTTATGAGATAGGTCGCGGTTTGGAAAGCAAACGACCGAAAGGCGGGAAGAGAGCACGAGAGAGAGAGAGGACCGGTCTCAACAATGTGGCGATGGCGACGCGTTCCGAGAACCCATTGTGTTCGGGGTGTGAGGGGCGAGGTAAGGTGAGAGATGCCATGGGCGGACAGGTAGGCGGCCAAGCCAGAGTCCCGGGCAAGCCCCATATACTCGCCGCCATTGTCCGAGTAAAGGGTGACTATGGTTGTTTTAAAATAATTTTCCACTAAGGCTTTAAATTTGGGAAAGATTGTGGCAACCTCAGATTTGAGTCTGAGCGGGTAAAGCCATATGTAATGGGTATAGTGATAAACAAAGATCAAATAGTATTTGAACCCATCAATAGAGGGAAGGGGGGAGGTCCAAACATCGGTAAATAAATAGTTGAAGAGGAAAGTGAAGAGGAAAGTAGATTTTGACAATAGTATTTTGATGAAAAGGAATTTTATGACTTTTATTAGAAAGGCAATCATTACAATGAACAGGAGAACGAGTAGTGTCTAATGCTAAACCTAGGCTAGATAGTATCTGACTTTGGATGGGGCCAGACGGATGGCCAAGACGATGATGTCAGTCCTGATGAGAGACTTTGGAGCTGACACAAGCAGAGGGGTGGGGCTGGGTGGCTATGGTCGGCCATTCATACACACCGTCCTTAAAATGTCCGATTAACAGTATTCTCCCTGTCAGCAGATCCTTCACATGAAAAGAAGTTGATAAGAACTCAATAGAGGTATTATTAGAGAGGCAAAATTGAGATATAGATATAAGATTCGTTTTCATGTCAGGAACAAATAGAACATTATGAAGGGAAAAAGTGTGTGAGGGTGTATGAAGGGAGGAGAAACCAGTTTTGGAGATAGTTAACCCAGTACCATCACCAATGACCATGTCATCCATGCCCGTGTGTAGTTGGAGTGTAGCGAGATTGCCAAGGTCGCTAGTGACATGATGAGAGGCACCACTATCGAGTAGCCGGCCAGGTGTCCCCGTGTGCGTGGGTTGCAAGGTGAGCCCGTGGTTGCCACTTGGAGCCACTGCCGAGTTGGGAGTAGCGAGGCGGATGGCGATCAGTTGAAAGCTGGGGCAGCGAGTAACCGAGTGGCCCTGTTGGCGGCATGCTTGACACTTGCCCAAATACGGTCGCTGTTGGGAAGGTGGCCGAGGTTGCGAGGGCGGTTGATACCGAGCTTGCGAGGAGGATTGCCGAGCTGTCGAGCTATTGCTCCTTAGTGCAGCAGGGTTGGCCGAAGTAGGGTGCGAGAAGGACGAAGGTTGAGACTGCTTCAAAAGTAGCTCGCGATTGATGAGTTTTTCATGAAGCTCATCAAACAATATGGGAGTATCCCGTCCTTCAACCACATCCACGATGTGGCGGTAGTCATCATCCAAACCACCGAGGATGGTCTCAATGAGATCCTCGTGGTCAAGAGGTTTGCCAGAGTTCATCGGCCCGACTTTTGACAAGCGCATGTAGTCGGTGATCGACTGAGTTCCCTTGGTTGCTCGCTTGAGGTAATATTTGATCTGTTTAATGTGACCGCGAGTTGGGCGAGCATAGGTATGAGCCAGGATGTCCCAGGCTTCACGAGCAGTGGCGGCCTGTTGGATCAGAGGAACCAAGGGGGCAGACAGGAAGCTAACAAGAGCCCCAAAAAGGAGTTTGTCTTGGCGAATCCAAGGCTGGTAGTGAGGGTTGGGGTGGGGACGTCCTTGGATGTTTGGGCATCCTTGGTAAGGACAGTGGGAGGCGGGCATGGGTGTGAACCGTCTACAAACTTGTAGAGGTCATAGCCAATGAGGGTGGCCTCAACTTGGAGTTTCCAAGCTATGTAATTGGTAGAGATGAGTTTGGTGATGTTGTGGTGGGAGATATTGATGAGGCCGAAGGTTTGAGTGGGATCAATATGGTTTTTGACGGTGAGAGAGTGATTTCCGTTAGCCATTTTAAAAGGATGTTTAGGGCGGCGGCTAGAGGAAAAAGGAAGAAGGTTTTAGGAGCAAAGCTCTGATACCATGTAGAAACTGAAAAAGTTTTGAATAATGACATAGCCTTTCCATTGAATAAATCATCTATTTATAGGATGATTTACAATTAGGGTTACACTAGGAGAAGGATACAAGAAACCTATAGAAGGAATGTAACATAATTAGGAAAGAACTCTACAAGGTAATTACCACTAATTACTAATTACAAATCAACAAGAATAATTAAAAGATATTATTCTCTAACACTTGATTTGTGTGAAAAACTCCAAAACGACATATATTTCAGAACGGGGGAGTACTATTTATGCAATAAATAGGAGGAATTGAAGAAGAGCTTTTCAAAATACATTAAGATATGATTCAATTAATTAGTTCAATCAATTATAGTAGTGGAACGCGAAAAGTTTCTGAATTAATAGAGGAAAGCGAAAAGTTTCTGGATTAATTTATATAATCAACCATAACGAAAAAAATTGTAGTTTTCATTTTCAAAGCAAAAACAAAACAAAAGTGCTGCCATTTTTTTGAAAAGTAATAAAAGATGTTGTAAACCTAGCATTGTTATCCCTCCATAATAGTTAAGTTTGATTAACATGATAGTTAAGTTTGTACTCCCTTCATTCCATCCAAATAATCTTTATTTGAAAAGGTTTAATTTTAAGGAATACACAAATATCATTGGTAATTATCATAATTTTAAAAATATTTTATTTAATTATTGTCTGGATTAAAAAACGGAGCTAGTATTTCGATAAAACAAAGATATTGAGCCTAAAACTTTTTTACACAATTTTGATGCATTAAAGTACATGCAATATTGAGCTTATTTTATTTAGCTTATTGATATGTGTTGATTACTTATTACTTATGATTGATGACTAATAACTGGTGATGTTTGATTTAACTTTTTAAAAGTGCTGATTAACTTTCATAAGTTAGTGTGTGCGTTTGATTAATAAGTTGAAATAGTGCCGAAATCAAATATGAATAAAATAGCATTATCACAAAATGTTATTTAAATTATTATTATTATTATTATTATTATTATTATTATTATTATTATTATTATTATTATTATTACTACTACTACTACTACTACTACTACTACTACTACTACTACTACTACTATTATTAATAATAATATTAATTTTAATCATACTATTATCATTATTATCTATTTATTTATTTATTTATTATTATTATCATTTTTTTATTATTTTATTAATATTAATACACATTTTATCACTATTATTAATTATTACTATTATTATTATCATTATTATTGCCTTTATTATTATTATTATTATTATTTTATTAACATTAATATTACTTTTACTATTATTATTACTTGTTAATTTTAGTATTTATTTTATTATATCAATAATATTATTAATGTTATTTATATTATTATTATTTATTTTATTATTATTAATATTATATTTTATTATTATAATATTGATATTAATATTACTTTTATTATTATTATTACTTATTATTATTACAATTATTTTTACTATATTGTTACTAATATTACTTATTATTATTATTATTATTATTACTATATTTATTATTATTATAACAATTATCATTATTCATAGTATTATTTATTAATATTATTATAATTCCTTTTATTATTATTATTTATTATAATAATAATAATTATTATTATTACTTTTTGTTTTAATTATTATTAGTACTAAGAAGGGTAATCTTGAAATATATAGAATTTCAATAAAGAAGATAACTCACATGTTTTTGAAAAGTATAATTAAGCACTAGGTTTAGTGCTTACAACTTATGGTTTTAGATGTGCTTTAAGTGATTTGTACATAACTTATGATTTATCTTACCATAAGTGAAATCAAACACTTCAAAAATAACTTATGGTAAGTCATAAGTTATAAACACTCCCAGATAAGTCAAATAAAAAATGTCCCATGTATTCCTTTGTGTCTCAAACTAATGGTTCATTCTTAGAAAGAACAACGCGAGTGTTTACTAACTTTTTGTTTCTTTTATCATAAAAGACCTTGCTAAATGGCCAGATTTTGGTTAAGCCTGAATTACACAAGTACCATTTTACCCTTAAATATTGTTAAAAGGTATGTTTAGTCGTTTAAACAACCAAAACCCAAAAATCCATCACAATCTCAGTCGCTTATACCCGACATCTCCATTTCCTAAAGCGTCTTCCTAAAGGAGAATTTAACATATATTTATTAATTAATGGCAAAATACACAAATGAGCCACCCAACTTTACCCTTTTTTGCAATTCGGCCACCGAAACTTTGAAATATCTATTTTGGCCACCCAACTTTAGTTCTGTTGCAAGCAAGCCCATTTTTTAGATGACGTTAGCCCAGGATGTTAAATTTAAGTAAAATTCCTTTTTGCCCTTTTTTGCCCAGTAATGGAAGGTCTCCCAAGCAACTGGCTTCATCCTCCATATCCGTCCTCTTCATCTTCTCACCATAGGCCGGCCAGCTTCACCAAATCCTCCACACCCACCATGGCTGGCCATGATTCCTACACCATCTACAAACCCAGCCGCCATCTTCACAGCCGGCCCCTGTTCATGCCCCTTCATCTTCTCCGGCAATTCTCCATGGCCGCCATCCATCTCCCTCCTTCTTTACCATCCTCCATCTGCTCCATATCCTCTCGCTTTTCTCCGGCCAAATCGCCCTACTCTAGTCGCCCCTTTTCTTCTTCTTAGTTCATAGCCGCCTTCACCCAACCGCCATGTCTACTGCTCCAGGCCGCCTTTACTCTCCATCCACAGCCCGCCTCCTTCATCTTTTCTGCCCATGTCCGGCCTGGCGAAACCCAGTTTACCTCCTTATCAAAACCCCAAGCAGTCCCTCAATCTCCGCCCCCTTCGCCCAGTTTGAAGATGAACATAGACATGCCTTTGCCCAGTAATGGAAGGTCTCCCAAACAACTGGCTTCATCCTCCATATCCGCCCCCTTCATCTTCTCGCCATAGCCCAGCCGGCTTCACCAAATCCTCCACACCCACCATGCCCTGCTGCGATTCCTACACCATCTACAAACCCAGCCGCCATCTTCACAGCGGCCCCTGTTCGTGCCCCTTCATCTTCTCCGGCGATTCTCCATGGCCGCCATCCATCTCCCTCTTGCTTCTTTACCAGTCAGCCTCCTCCATCTCTATTCCCTATCCTCTCTCCAACTGCTTCTTCTCCGGCCAAATCGCCCCTACTCCAGTCGGCCTTTTTCTTCTTCTCAGTTCATAGCCGCCTTCACCCAACCGCCATGTCCACTGCTCTAGGCCGCCTTTACTCCCCATCCACAACCCGCCTCCTTCATCTTCTCTCCATGTCCGGCCTGGCGAAACCCAGTTTACCTCCTTATCAAAATCCCAAGCAGTCCCTCCATCTCCTCCCCTTCGCCCAGTTTGAAGATGAACCCAGATCTGTATTTACAAGGGCAAAGAAGGAATTTTACTTAAATTTAATGTCCTGGGCTAACGTCATCCAAAAAATGGGCTCGCTTGCAACAGAACTAAAGTTGGGTGGCCAAAATAGATATTTCAAAGTTTCGGTGGCCGATTCACGAAAAGGGGTAAAGTTGGGTGGCTCATTTGTGTGTTTTGCCTTAATTAATAATTTATTCCTTTCCCATTGCCATGGCATTTTTCATCTAACTTCTTCTTTACTCTGCATTTGCTAGGAGCACATGAACAATTAGAAATGCAAGAGGAATTCCAAACCAGATGAGAACATCCACACCTCGCAAATCCCCAAACAAGAAGATGAAGAAACAACTCATGAAATACGGCATCGGAGTAGCCGCAGGAGAAATGGAGGCTGTTGGGAATATTGTCGAAGGAGAACCCCAAAATCCATCTCAATCTTCCTTTCAATACCAGACAAAGGAGTATGCAGGGAGCCCTATCAAATACGGCTACAGAACATTTCTCTTCTCTCCAATACTCTTGAACAGGTTCCTTCTTGTGAAACCCTTTTCTTGATCCAGCCTCTTCGCTTTTCCGCAAAGATATGTTTCGTTGATGTAAGACTTGGGGTCGAGACGCAGACGAGAGCAAATGATGGACTTGAATTTGTGCCCAGGAAGCAGCGAATTGTCTCCAACCCCACCAATGGCAGAGTCTTACCATGAGATGATGAGAAATCAATCAAGAAGGCTTCATTCTTGGCCATCTAGAGAGGTAGATGCTTTTGAGGAAGGCAACTTTAGTGCATATATCAAAGATGCAGGCATTCGAGAGCACACCAGAGAGAGATGAGTTGTGTAGAGAGAGAGAGAGAGAGAAATAGAGATGTGGGTTATGAAGAGAGAGAGATCAGTCGTGCGTAGGGAAAGAGATAGTCGTGCTAAACGGTAAAGATAAATCGTTGGAATCCTTAAGGGATGAATTAGACATTTTAACGTTGATACATATCAAAAATATAGTTAGATGTTCTTTCTAACTGGCTAGATTCTAATTGGTTCCATCTTTACCGTTATCATAAATAGACTAGAAGTTTTAAAATTTTAAACTTACAGCATCTTCGATGCAGAAAAAAAAAGGTTAATAATTGTTAATAAATCTTTTGGAAAATATTGATATCATTAGAGTTCTCCACCTAATCAACCAAATTGTTCAATAGGTTGATAATCAGTTGATAGAGAATAAAATATTAAGTTTTAGTTAAATATAAGTTTATAAATTTATGTATAGTGGATAGAATTAATAAATGTGTATTGAGAAATTATAAAATATTTAGTTATGAATCATATTATAAAACTTCTATGAATTTATTTATAATGAAGAATATATTTATAAAAAAAGATTTATAAATTGATGATATAAATCTTTTGATATGTTTAGGGTCATGAATACACTGAAAGTATGCCGTGGACTAAACAACAAAATCGTAGACTAGCATTACTGAGTCTGTATTGGAATTTGGACCTGGACTACATTAAGTCATTCGAACATTCTATGTTTGGACGAGTATCCACCACTTTCTTTGGGAAAATTTTCAAAAATATTATTTTCCATTGGTTTCATCTTACGGAATAAGCCCTTTCTAACCACTAAAATTACAAACATCACCCTTTAAACTTTCCGCACTAAATTTAAAAATAAGGACCCAAATCTATTTCGTATTTAGTATTTACTCCCTGTCCAAAACCAAGCTCTACAAAACGGAGATCCAGCTACCACCGCCACCACCACCACCTCCGCCGTTTCTCTCTCATCAGGTACATCTTGAATCGATCCAGATCCTATATTGCATTTAAATAGATCTGTTTTTTTTTTCAATTTCTTGATCATTTCATTTTGATCCCCCAAATTTTGAATCCCGAAAGCAAAACCATGAATTCGAATTACGGAAGATCCAATCAACCTGGGTCGCGGAACGCCTTCGATTTCGATCTGGGCCTCAATTCGAACCGCTCCAAGCCCCTCAACGACCAGAAAAACAAACCATCTCCGTACACTTCTTCGTTCTCGTCTACGCAACCTAAACCTGATCCGACACCGGTTTGGCAACCCAACAAACCCTCCTGGACCCACCAACCCGCCCCAAGTCAAGCTAGTAATCCTGGGACGATGGCTGGCCCGACTTCCATGGTTGGAGATATAACGGGTCGGAGCTGGGCTTCGTCGGCGCCGCCTGTTTCGGGCAATGGAATTGGGATTGGGATTGTTAATAAAAACCCTAATTTGTTTAGTGATCTACTTGGATCAAATTTGGGGCAGAATAAAAGTAATTCTAATGTTCCTTTAAAGAGTGCTGCCCCAGTTTCAGCGAATAAAAGTTCTTATTCGATGGGGGGTATGGCTAATTCGTTGCCAAAGACTAGTAATTCCGGTTCTCAACAGAATATTGGGGGTTATGGTACGACTGTGAATAGTAATAGGAATCAAAATCTTGGGGGACAATCTGTGAAAACTTCAATTGGTGGGGGGATTAGTGCAAATAAGGACCCATTTGGATCATTGGTTGATTTCAGTGCCAAGCCAGCAGTCGGTGGCATGAAAACAGGGATTAAAACAAATGATAAGGGTAAACCAGGTGATGTATTTGGGGATTTTCAGAATGCCCCAAAAACGAAGGCAAATGCTTATGGAAATGATAAAGTTAAACCAGTTGATGATGCATTTGGGAATTTTCAGAATGCTCCGAAATCAAGTGCAAATGCTTTTGGAGGTAGTAATAATAACTTTACAGGTTCGAGTTCGGGTGGTTTTTTGAATATGGATGACTTTTCGGGTTTTCCTAGTGTGAAAAATCAGGTGCCTGTTCAATCGTCGTCCGGGGTGGATTCATTTGATGTGCTGTTCACTTCATCGTCGGTGCCGGTAGGCAGTGATGCAAAGGGGTCTCAAGATCAATTTTCTGGGGCTGAGGATTGGGGTGATTTTGGGGGAGGGGATGATATAGGTGGTACCATTGAGCTGGAAGGACTACCACCCCCGCCTTCTGGTGTTACGGGTTCGTCGGCAAAGAACAAGGGTATGGAAAATTATAAGCAGGGGCAATATCCAGATGCTATTAAGTGGTTGTCTTGGGCTGTAATTCTTCTTGAAAAGTCCGGGGATAGTGCTGGCGCTATGGAGGTGTTATCATCCCGGGCTTCGTGTTACAAAGAAGTTGGCGAATATAAGAAAGCTGTTGCCGACTGCACAAAGGTCTGATAATTCCTTCCCTTTCTTAAAATGTTTTACATTTCCGTTTGTGATTCTGGATATTATTTGAAGTTATCATGAAAGTGCTCACTTTTTTCAACCTTTTATTTGAGTTCTAACAATTTTTTTAAGTCATACAATTATTTCTTGTTATCGAGGATCTTGAGTTTTTGCTAAAAGTTTGATGATATTGATGTTAGGAAAGAAATTGCATTCATTGATTTAGAAGCATTTACATACATGTATGAAGGATGAAAATCCACAGATCCTAGTCAAGAATGAGGAAATTAAAGAGAGATTGAAAGAATATTTTAAAAATTAATTAAATGAGAAATACGTTGAAGAATGTAGGCATAGAGGAACATAATACATTCATTAAGTAAATATATTACCTTTGTTTGATAAGTAAGCAAGTATATATAAATCAAGGTGTCAAATGAGGTGACACGTTCTTGTACACATGGAGTATACAAGACATTCTTCGTAGAATTAGTGAGAGCAAAGTGAAGGTTGCCTTAAGAAACATGAAGACTAGGAAGGCTTTAGAATCAGGTGGCGTCGTTATAGAGTTTTGGAAAATGCCTAGGGTCTCGTTGGAGTGTTTTGGCTAACAAAGTTATTTAATGGAATTATGATGACAAAAAAATTTGATGGGTAAAGAAAGAGTATTATAGTAATAGAACCAATATATAAACATAAAGGTAATATTTAGAGGTATACAAATTAAAGGGATATTAAGTTAATGAGTCACACAATGAAACTTTTTTTTTCTTGATAGGTAAGTTTGGTCCCTTGATAAAGTGAGTAGTTGAAAATAGATTGAGACAAGAAACAACAATATTCCAGAATCAATTTGGTTTTATGATAGGAAAGTCAACAATGGAAGTTATCTACTTATTATGAGTATTAGTGGAAAAATATAAAGAGCTAATGAAGTATTTATCCATAATTTTTATTGACCTAGGAAAAGTTTATGATGATAGAGTTCCTTGAGAGTGAATTTGGTGGGTGTTAGAGAAGAAAGCGATTGAAGTGAAGATATATCAATGTTATTCAGGATATGAATGATGGGGTTGCAACATTCGTTAGGCTTACATCATGAGAGAGGTGTGAATTCATGATTACCGTAGGATTACACCCATGCGTAGCTTGAGTGGGGGATAAAGCTCGGGACCAGATGGCTTTACTATAGCCTCTCTCTGTTTTCTAGGAGGTAATTAAAGCAGAGGTTATGGAGATGTTTTTTTTACTAATATGCTAACATGGGGTTCGAGAGAAGTTTCAACGCTTTAATCCTTAAGAAGAAAGGTGCCATTGATACGAAGCCAATTAGCTTAAATCAGAAGTATCTGCAAATTGGTAGCGGAAGTACTTGCTCTTCGTTTGAGAAAGGTGATTAGCATTTCAGAGTCCCATCATGCCTTCATTGGAGAATGGTAGGAAAAGGCGTATGAGGACGTCAATTGGGACTTCCTATTATACTTGTTGAATAGAATGAGGTTTGGTGAAAAGTGGAGGAAGTGGGTTTATTTTTGCATGTCAACATTTCAATTTTCAGTAATGGTGAATGGAGAGCCTCATAAGTCAGAGCACTCATGTTTCTTTGCAAGTTCAAGGGGTTTACGTCAAGGAGACCCCTCTTTCCCGTTTCATGTTCATAATTGTTATGGAGCGGTGAGTAGACTCATGGACCGAGCGGTTTTGGGAGGTTTTATTCGAGGTTTTGAGGTGGGTAGGGTTTGACATATAGAGGTTACGGTATTTCATCTTCTCTTTACGTATGACACTTTGATTCTTAGTGATACTGAGGGTTCGCAGTTAGGCTATTTACAACTTGTGTTGGCGTTTTTTCGGATAATGTTAGGTCCTTGGGTCAACATTGCAAAGAGTGAGATTATCCCTGTTGGGGTTGTGGAGAACATCGACTTTCTAGCTTTTTGGGTGTAAGGTTGCTCATCTCCCTTCTTCTTATGTTGGTTTGACTCTTGGTGCTTCATTCGAGAATAAGGCTCTTTGGAACCTAGTCGTGGAAAGATTTGAAAAAATATTTGAAAGTCGATTGGCAGGTTGGAAAAAGTAGTTGTTGTCGAAAGCGGGTTGACTTACCCTTGTACCTTTATCTAGTTTACCCACATATTTTTTGTCACTTTTTGTGCTACCTTCCTTAGTTTGTAGTAGATTACAAAAGCTGGAAAACTGGAAAGATATTTTATGTGGGAAGGCCGAGGAGAGGGTCGTAAATGTCATTTGGTAAATTGATATAAGGTTTGCTCCAATTTGAGAGAAGGAGGCTTAGGGGTTAAAGAATTTGAGAATCTTTAATATTGGTCTGCGTGGTAAATGGTTCACTCGAGAAAACTCCCCCTCCCACCGCCCTCACAAAACCAATGCCTCGGCGGAACACACCGAACCCGAAGCAAAAGCCAAGGCTAAAGTTATCAACAACAGCTGCCTTCACCATCTCCTCCTCTCATAGTCGATGATCCTTTTGTTACTGGAAAATTCCTTTTGTTGTTAGTAGTCTTGGGTAGAGGAAACATAAAAGAAAGCTAGATCATGAAATCAGCTGCCCAAAAAAAGACGACGTTCGGCTGAAGTCAACAGCTTCTCTAAGTGTCTTGGAAGAGCTTTGAAGTTGAAATGCTCGAAGCTTTCTCTGAATGAGATGGAGAGAAAGCTTGATAGGACTTTTTTTCAAGCTGGTTGGAAGAGCTTTGAAGTTGAAAGAGTGCAGGAGAAGAAAAGGGTTGAGTTTAGAGTGGTGGAGAGACACAAAGGAAGACCGCATGAGATTGTTCTGCCTGACTTTGAATTTGAGTGGTTGTGTGTTTGGTTGGGAAGATTTTCCTCGCCTTGTGATGTTTGGTGGAAGATGCTGCAGAAGAAATGGCGGGATGTCATAGTGGCATAGGAACGTAATACAGCAGTAAGTTTTATTAAGGTTATAGTAAGAGGAACGGGGAAGTCGGGAATGATCTGCATCCCGGAAAATGATCCCAATCAGGTTGGGATTGGGTGGTTGACAAGCTTCGCAGGTTCGCCGGAGTTCGAGACGGTTGGGAGAGGCATACCCCTATTTTCTATGAAGGAAGGCCAAAAGAAATTAAAGGCAAAAAGGAGTTCTTTGCTTCCTCGTATAGAGAGAAGATGGAGAGCAAAGGCCATTTCAAATCCTACAAGGAGGCTGTGACGATTCCGCCATGGCCTGACCAAGTCACTTGCAAAGGTAAGGATCAGGAGGAGAAGGGTGTGGACTTTCAAGTGGATGAGGACTCTGTTAGAGGAGCTTTGGAGTTTCTGGAAAGGTGTTTGGTGGGGAGAGTCAAATGGAAGAATAGTCCAAGTTTGGATAGGTCGGAAATTCTAAGCTGGGTGGATCGTAAATGGAAGATAGCAGGGGGGGAGTTCGGGTGGTGAAGGGCGGGAAGTCTTTCTTCTTCATCTTTCCGTCTAAAAAGGAAGTCGGGCGTATTTTAAAGGAGAAGAACTAGAGGATCAGTTTGATTTATTTCTGAAGAGCTGGCATCCAGAAAGCGACTGTAACCAGAAAGGTAGGAGACCTAGATAAGTCTGGGCTAGGGCGTTGGGTCTACCTCTGCATCTATGGGGTAAAGAAGTTTTTCGAGCCATTGGGAATTCCTGTGGAGGTTTTGTTCGAGTTGATGAAGAAACGGAGCAGTGTTCGAATTTGAGTAGGGCCGTATGTGTTCGATTTAGTGAGTTGATTCCGGCATGTGTACGTATAGGGGTAGGAGGAAATGTGTTCGCAGTCCCTATTTGAGCTGAATCTACTTCCTTCTATTCTCCTTGGCAGTCACGGGGTGGTGGTGGCGATGGAATTTCTGGCAAGCAGTCGCGGCGCGGTGGCCGCAGGAAGGGAAGACGAGTGGATTGCACGCGAGGGATTTTGGCGTTAAGGCTTCTAATGGACGCAATGTCTCTGGCACTTCGTACATACTCAGAAAAGGCTGGGAAGGCACGTGGGATGCAGGGAATTCAAATTTTAAACCTGTTAAACAAAACTGTGGCGTTAAGTGGGGGGATCGAGCTCAAGGTGTTTCAGGATCTAAGCCTTCTTCTTGGGTTAGTCAAAACAGACACAAAAATGGACGCATTAGTGTCCCAACTAAATTCACTAAGGCAGACAAGGGAAAATGGGTTGTTCGTGAGACCCAGTCAGTTGGGCCATAGGGGTTCAATGGGCCTGGACCTCCTAGCTGCCATTTGTCAAGGGGGAACTTTTCAAAGGTGACAGTGGGCCTGGGGGGAAGTCTGGTGAAAAGGTTGGTGAGTTTGTTTCTGGCCAGTTTCTCCTAGCCCCAACGGCGAAAGGGCAGCCACACGAACAGTTCTGAGGCCTCAGTGAGGGAAGGGAGGGGTAGAAGTTCGATGGAAAGTTTCGATTTGAAACCAGTTGAGCAGAAGTGGTCGGATGACTCAGATACTCAATTTCTTAAAAAAGCTAATGATCTGGGGCAGAATTCGATTAAGAAGGAGAGCCTGGAAGGGGTCTTCGTCGACATGGTTCTTGGCAGAAGGGTTTTTGTCATTGACGTAGAGAGGTTACACAATAGGATTAGAATTGTAGTGGAGTGCGATTTGGAGGATGGTGAATTTTCCAGAATGAAGGAATTCCTATGGGAGATAGCCATCATTCGAAGATCTTGGAGGAGTTGGGTCTTCCGAAGTTGTTGAACTTGGAGAGGTCCGGTGCTGGTGTTGCATTAGGTACTATGGACCATAGTACCTGTGAATCGCGAGGAAGGCATTCAGACAAAGCCTTTTATGGGTGATGGTGTCTCAGACCTTAACCATGGAAATGGCTACCACTCTCCTAGTGGTGCCATTAGTGAGTGTTCGGGCGATGAGTTGGAAGAGCCTTTGAACTCGCGGCGATCCCTCCTCTGATAGAGCCGTCAAAATGGGTTTGGGTTGGTCCGCCCGCCATATTAAAAAGGCTTGGGTTTTAAAAATACTACCCATGGCGGGCTTAATTGACCGGGTGGCGGGTTATCCGCCAATTTTTATATATTTATTATTATTATTATTTATATATATATATATTATATACATTTGTAATTTAATTATAATAGAAATCTAATTAGTGTATTATATATTTGTATTTGAAATGGAGTGAAAAAGTCAAACCTATTATTACCTACCATTATAATCCTTTTTCCTGCCATACCCAGACACCCACCCTCTCTCTCCTCACCTCACCACTCTCGTCTCCACCAATCACCCCAATCCCAATTTCCCCATTCTTTTCTTTCTTCTTCCCAGACTCAGAGTGGCGTGTGTGATGTCCGTGTCGATTCGGGAAAGACATGGAGACAACAACTACTATTCGGTAATAATTCTCGATCTCTCACTCTCTCTCTGTTGACCCTCTCGATGTCTCTCTCTCTTCAAGTCGACCATTATTTGATTTCTCTCCTTCTCCGTCTCGGTCCACCATCATTTAGGCTGCTCTTTCTCTCGAATCTTCGCCCTCTTAGTCCACCATCAGGCCATCATCGGTGAGCTCTCTCTCGAGGCTTTTTTCCCCAATCTCTGTTTGAGAATAATATGATGCGTTTACGTGAGTTCTTTGTTGGGTTTCTTCATTTCTTGAGGCGATTTAAGGTTTTCATCAATAAGTGTTTATTGATCTTTTTTTATCTAAGATGTTTCTACGTATAAAATTTCCCTTTTTGTTTGATAAATTTGAATGCATGATGTATGGATTGGGTTTTTAGTTTTAATTGAAAATTTTAGTTTAGCTTCGATTCTGAGATGTATCTCTTCTAAAAAAATTCAATTAGCGGGTTGTCCGTCGACAAGGTGGGTTGGGTTGGACCAATGCTTTTACGGTCAGTCATTCTCGCGGGTTGGTCAAATTTTGGTCGCCATTTTGCGGGTTGGTCCGCCTTGATTTCTACCTCTGAGGGTCTTTGTGGAAACTCTTATGGATCTTTGCAGGGTAGAGGATTTATCGGGTTGGGTAAAAACTGAAGACTTTCGAGAATTTTTAGGAGTGTCTTATGGTGGTTCTGAAGACAAAATTTTGGAGCTGCTTAGGGATATTGATCAAGTAAGGTTTCGAAGGATAACGGTATCAAAAAGCAAAGCGTACGGTCTGAAAGGGGAATTGAAGCAAGGCAGCTACTGCGTTGTAGCCTAAATTTTGAGCAAATTGATAACAATGGGTTGTTGGACAAGGTTGAAAATAGACCTTAATTATGAATACTCAAATTATTGCTTGGAACGTGTGGGGACTTAACGACAGAGAGAAGAGACGTCTCATTAGGGCTGTTTTTCGAAGATGGAAGCCGCATGTAGTGTCTTATTGAAACAAAAATTGAGGTTATGGATTGGGAACCGGTAAATAGTGTGCAGGACAATAGATGGGTTGGCCGGGTTTGTTTAAAGGCTATGGGTATAGCGGGTGGTATTCTTGGGTCATGTGGGACCGGAGTTTCGTCTCGAAGGTAGAAGCGTATGGTGTTCCATTCCATGGTGCATACGAGGTGATTTTAATGTTGTCTGCTTCCCTCATGAGCCATCGGGAGCTTGCGCTTTCACGTCTGCGATGACTGGATTTAATGATTTCCTCAATATAGCAGAATTAGTGGACTTGCCTTTGGAGGGGGGAGATTTCACTTGGTTCAGAAATGGAGGTAGACATGAGTTCTCAAGGATTGATAGGTTCCTCGTATCCGCAGATTGGGGTGATAGTTTGTGTGTATCTAGACAGTCCAGTCTTCCCAGAATAGTGACTGACCATGTTCCCTTCTTGAATGTGGTGAATTGATTAGCAAGAAAAGTCCTTTCAGATTTGAGAATATGTGGCTCAAAGAGCAGGGATTTGTGGAGTGGGTCAAAGTGAGATGAAATTCATATAATGTTGATGGGGACCCAGGTTTTGTCGTGGCTAAGAAGCTACAAGCGCTGAAGAAGGATTTAAAAACATGGAACAGAGAAGTATTCAGAAGGGTAGATCTTAGAATCAAACAACTGGAAGAGAAGATCAGGAGTTGGAGTATAGATGAAAGAACTGGGGGAGAAGAGAGAAATGTGGTTGAGGTTAGTCGTAGAGGAATGCATTTTAGAGGTAAAGAAAAGAATTATGGATTTCTATTGTACAAGGACAGAAGTGAATGGAGAGCTGACTGGGCGGTGTCAGTTTCAAATCTCTAAGTTTCGAAGATGCCGATGGTCTGGAACAGGTTTTTTCAGAGAAAGAAGTGGTGGCAGCTGTGCGTAGCTTGTGTGGGGACAAAGCTCCGGGACCTGATGGTTTTTCCTTGGCCTTTTTTCAGCATTGTTGGGAAGTAGTGAAGGATGACATTCTGAAGGTCTTTAATCACTTCCACAATAGCTTACAGTTTGAGAAGAGCCTTAACACTGCCTTCATTGCGTTGATCCTTAAGAAAAAAAGAGCTAGTGACGTCAAGGACTTCAGGCCTATCAGTCTAGTTGGCGGGGTGTACAAGCTCATCTCTAAGGTGATGTCTCAGAGGTTGAGAAAGGTGTTGGGCAAGATAATCTCCGATTCTCAGCATGCTTTTGTCATGGAGAGGCAAATTCTGGATGCATCTTTGATTGCCAATGAAATTGTGGATGCTAGGTTAAAAAGTGGTGATCCGGGGATTCTTTGCAAGCTGGACATTGAAAAGGCATATGATCATATGAATTGGGGTTTTTTGTTGTACCTTATGGAAAGGATGGGGTTTGATTACAAGTGGAGGAAATGGGTCCAGTTTTGCATATCTTCAGCTAGGTTCTCGGTGTTGGTAAATGGAGAACCCGTAGGTTTTTTTTCGAGCTCGAGGGGCTTGAGACCTGGAGATCCCTTCTCCCCTTTTTTGTTTATCATAGTCATGGAGGCCCTTAGCAAACTCCTGGAGAAAGTTGCTTTGGGGGGCTGCATAAGTGGGTGGGGGCAATACTTCGGAGACTTTGGTGTCTCATCTCCTCTTTGCAGACGACACTAGTTTTTTGCGATGCGGAGCAGTTCCAATTGGGTTATCTAAGGATGGTGCTGCTTTTCTTTCAGGCTGCCTCTGGGTTGCGCATCAACATTTCCAAAAGTGATATTATTCGAGTGGGCGATGCTCAGGATGTTGATGCTTTGGCTTCTTTTTTCGGGTGCAAGGTTGCCTATCTTCCATCCGTGTATCTTGGCTTGCCTAATGGAGCCACGTATAAGAAAGAGAATGTGTGGAATTCAATGGTTGCAAGATTCGAACATCGTTTGGCGGGTTGGAAGATGCAGTATCTGTCCAAAAGGGGGGAGATTGGTATTGGTGAAAAATACACTTTTGAGTTTGCCTACGTATTTTCTTTCACTCTTCGTAGTTCCGGCTTCGGTTCGAAATAGATTAGAGAAGTTGGAGAGAGATTTTTTGTGGGAAGGTCGGTCGTCGTGCGGAATTTTCACCTTGTTAAATGGGACTCAGTTTGCTCTGATATGGGGAAAAAGGGTTTAGGAGTTAAAAATCTCAAAATGTTTAATGAGGCTTTACTTGGGAAGTTGTTGTGGAGATACTTGTCAGATAAGGGTGCCTTATGGAGGAAAGTGGTGGAGAGTAAATATGGCAAAGGGAACCATTTGTGGTTTCCGGCAGAGATCACAGAGGCTTTTGGGGCAAGAGTGTGGAAAGATATAGAAAAGGTAGAAAAGGCTGGAATGCTTTTGGTAGAAATATTTCGTTTGAGATTGGGACGGGGGTGACGGTGAAATTTTGGAAAGACTTATGGTATGGAGACGAGGTATTAACCAGATCCTTTCCAGAGCTTTTCTCTTTGTCTAGGGAAGAGAATAGTTTGATCAGCTCGATGCTCTCTTAAGAGGGAGGTCGAGTGTCTTTGAACCCGACGTTTAGAAGAAATTTTCAGGATTGGGAGATGGATTCAGTGACAAGATTTTTTGAGCTTCTTTATGCTCAAAAAGTTGGTTGCGAGACTGATAGGGTGGTTTGGAGAGGGTCGAAGGACAACAAATTCTCGGTGAAAGGTTATTATTCCAAACTGTTGGATAGAGAAGGGTTACCTTTTCCTTGGAAGTTGGTGTGGAAGATGGTAGCTCCAAGTCGCATTGCCTTTTTTGCTTGGGAAGTGGCGAATGAAGGTATTCTAATTGGGGATAATATGAGGAAAAGAGGGATGGTATATGTTAACAGATGCTTCTTGTGCAAGGAGAGCGAGGAAAGTGTAAATCGTTTGGTTTTGCATTGCCCGGGGTTGGGGAATTGTGGAACCTTTTGTTCCACTTGTTCAAAGTGGAGTGGGTGCTCGCGGAGGCCTCCAAAGATTTATTGTGGAACTGGAGGTATTTTTGGTGAAGAAAGGAAAGGAATATTTTGTGGGAAGTTGCTCCGTTGGGGGTGTGGTGGACAATCTGGAAGGAAAGAAACCGGAGAGCTTTTGATAATGAGGAAGGATCTATTTCAGAAATGAAGAGTGCTTTGCTTCATCTCCTGTTTGTTTGGTGCGCAGGGGTTGAGCACTCACATACTCCCCTGTCTTCCTCTTTTGTAGATTTTGTGCAGAACTTTTCTTTACGTTAGTTAGTCTTTTGGCTTTTTATACTTATATGTAAATAGGACGCGTCACCTGTTTTGGCGTTGTGATATAAATTCATTTACCTTTATCAAAAAAAAAATAGTAATGGGTTGTGGAGGAAAGTGGTGCTGAGCAAGTATGGTGAAGAAGAGCACAAATGGGTTCCGAATGTCATTACTTATGCAAATGCATATGGGGTGGGGTATGGAAAGGTATTCACAAAGGTTGGGATGCTTTCTAGAGACACATTCATTTTTTAAATAAGGAATGGCTCGACAGTCAGATTTTGAAAGATAGATGGTGCGGTGAGGTAGAATTGTGGAGATTATTTCCTAATCCCTACAATTTGGCAACTGATAAAGATTGTCTGGTTAGCTTGGCTCTGCAAGAGGATGAGGATAATGTGGTTTGGAATCCATCAGTTTGGATTCACTTCCAAGGTTGGGAAAAGGAATCATGGACGGTATTTTTTTTAAAGATCTATGGTGCGCAGGTTGGTAGGTTTAGAGATGATTAGGTACAGTGGGAAAGCAGTAGAGGTAACAAATTCTCCGTAAAATCTTACTTTACCGTCTATCGAGTGGAGATACTAAATCCTTTCCATGGAAGATTTGTGGAAGTCGAGTAGTCGTGCAGTTTTTTTGCTTGGGAGGCTAGTCATGAAGCCATTCTTACGGGTGATAACTTGCGGTTTTGGCGTAGAATCTATGTCAATTGTGCTACATGTGCAAAAGGAGCGATGAGAGTGTTAATCATTTGTTACTTCATTCTCCAATTGTGAGGGACTTGTCCAATCTAATTTTTGTGATGTTCAGCTGGGTATGCCCACATCAGTTTTGGAGCTATTTTTGAGTTGGTCTCTATATAAGAGGAGAAGAACTTAATTTGGGAGGTAGCCTCTTTAGGGGCTTGTTGGACTATTAGGAGAGAAGTAGAAGATTTTTTTATAACGAGGAAGGGACGGTAAATTAGCTAAAAGACACATTATTGTTCACTCTTTTCTTTGGTGTACTGAGACAGGTGATATTTCGCTTTTTACAAATTATTCTTTTGTAAAATTTATAAATTCCTTCCATCTTGATTAAATCGAGGCTTTTGTGTTTACCTCTAGTGTGTTAAGGATGTGTCACCATCTTTGACGCTATTCGTATATAATACCTTATTTATCAAAAAAAAAAAAACAAAAATCAATCAAAACGGGAAGGCGAGAGATGATGTTAGTTGTAGGATAAATTGAGGTAGAGTGAAATGAAGAAGTGTATCTGGAGTGTTATGTGATCGACGTATACCGCTGAATGTGAAACAAAAGTTTTATTGCTTAAGCTATTAGACCCACTACTTTATGGAACCAAATGTGGGACAACTTAGATATAATGTGTTAAACAAAAGTAGTTGAATTGCGAATGTTAAGATGGTTATGTGGTAAAATTAAGAAAGTTAGAATTTGTAATTGTGAGACAGTAAGAATCGCCCCAATAGCAGATAAAATGAGAGAAAACCGCCTAAGATGGTTAGGACACATACAACGTAGGCCAATTAGTGCACTAGTTAGAATCATAGTTGTCGAAGGTGCTCGCCTTTGGTACGAGGCGAGAGGCGAGGGTTTGTCGCCTGAAGAGAGCTGAGCGAGTCGGGCGCTAACTATCGGCGTAGATCTGAGATTTTTCATTCTAGATCAGTAGATCTAGCCTTCAATATTAGATATCAATGAAATATAATAGCACAGATGGCTTCGTCTCTACCTGGCGAACTCATCTGGGCTTTTGACGTCTCCAGAGGATGCCGGAATCAGCCTCACGCGCCTCATATGCCGGTGCCGGCGCTGGAATTTTTTGCCGAAGTATAACAGACCTGGTCGCCGGCTCCCTGCGAACTGCTTCCCGTGGTTGGTTTGTTGATTGGGGGAGATTAAGTCTGATTTTGTAATTTCTTTTGTTTATTTTTTTTTTCCCCCCTTTTTTTCTAATGTGCTGTGCTGCTGTATCTTATATCATTACTTGGGGTTTATTTTCCTTTTATTTTTAGGCATTTTATTTATTATTTATTATATTTTTAATTTGGGATTATTTGAATTTTTCATTTTGTTTTTGGATTTTACTTTATTTTTTTAAAAAACCTTATGTTCTTTGGTTGCTTAACTATTTATTATATTACTTGGAATTTAAACTAGCTCAGAATTTCATCATATATACTATGTTAGAACTTAGTTTCATGTATTATATTCACTTATAACATGTTTTGTTGATATTTGTTAAGTTATATGTATTTTATGTATTTTTTCCGTGAGCGCCTTTTTGGCGCTCTTTTAGCGCCTCGCCTCTCACCTCAAATTTGGACCTATCGCCTTTTTGGCGCCTCTCGACTTTGATAACTATGGTTAGAATGTGCGAGTGTATCAATATTAACCACAATAGAAATAGGGGAGTGGAGACCAAAATTAACATGGACACCCGTAATAAAGAAAGATATGTATGAGTGCGACTGTGCGTGTATGTGTGATCACTTTGCTTTGGATCGAATTGAATGGCGGAAAAAGATTCAAGTATCCGACCTCTATGTGATTGGAAAAGGCCTGGGTTGAGTTGTTGAATAGACACAGAGCTCCCTTATTACTAAGTTGTAAAATAGAAAAAGAAGAGAAATTGCGAGAGCTGGGAAATCAGCAGAACTGGGTTTATAGCATGTGGTCACAACACTTATTTCTCAATTAATTCATAAATGAAAGTTGATTTACTTCGTATTTCTTTAGAAGAAACATATCAATTCCTGCAAGTTATTGGGAGAGATCATCTAACACACACCGACACTACATGCTAACATAATCTTATTCAATAGCAACGTACTCTAATGGTTTCTTACGAAGTACGAGATGACACAATGAGGACTTGTTTTTATGTATGTGTCTCTGTGAGTTTGTCTGTGTTTGAGTGCGTATGAGCTTCCATTTATAATTAAAAAGAAAAATTATTCAAGGACTATGGCATGCTCAACACTTAACAAGGCATCTGTCACAAATTTGAATACTTTAGTGTTTTTCTATTTTTTATTTAGTTTGACACTTGATTCTTCAACTGCTGTTTCTTTCAATCAAAACTGTATTTCAGACCCTTGTGTTTGCAAATGAGTCCCAACATACCAGACATCTCACTTTTGAAGATATCAATGATATGACTCTTGACTAGGTCTGACAATTACAATTTACAACTCATTACCCATTAACCCACCCAACCCAACCAAGCCAGCCCGTTAACATTTTTGGGTCGAAACGGGTAACCCATTTCAATCCAAAAATATTAACATGTCGGGTTAATTTTGACTCGCGACTTTTGTACTATAAATTCATGTTTTTTTGGGGGAAATGTTGGGTTAAGACGTGTTGATCTGTTCCAACCAGACCTTTGACCCATTAAACATTCTAACCCAACCCACACAATTGTCAAGCCTAGTCTTGATTGTGTTGACTCGTGTCCCAGAGAATCGACATGAGACACTGACTTGGGAATGAAAACGGGGGTTAATTAAATAGTTACAAATTCGTACTTGATGTTTTTGGTATTTCTAAAGATATGCGCAAACTATATTTTCTGGTGTCGATGTTATTGCTAAATAACCATCCTGTTATGGAGCTGAAATGTTGGTACTATGGGCATTTGTAATTGTTTATCCTTCAATATGATGGGATCATATAATTGAGCACCTTTTTTGGCTTTTTACAAGAAGGTTCCCTGTTCATATTATGTTTTGTGTGTGTTTGATTATGCAGATTCTGGAAGAAGATGATAAAAATGTTTCTGTCCTTGTACAACGTGCATTACTGTATGAGAGTATGGAGAAGTACAAGCTTGGGGCAGAAGACCTCAGAAGTGTTATGAATATTGATCCTGGTAATAGGGTTGCAAGAAGTACCATCCACCGGTTGACTCAAATGGCTGGTTGAAAAAAACTTTGTTATCAATGTGTCCACATTACATGTCTTTTTTTTTTTATTGGGTCGTGTTTGATAATACGATATCCCCTTTTAAGATGAAAATCTGGGGAGTACTTGTCTTTGTACTTGTCATAACGGATCGTTGTTACCATGTTGTATTTTATGTCTCACGTTTCCTGGATTGGAAATTGTATTTGAAATATATACTGTTGGAAATCTTATAATGTTGAGAATTTTTTGTTTACAAACTTTGTTGACTGCCGACTATGTAAGTTTGGACTCACTATCCAAGTGAATTAGGGGTGGCAATTCGTGTTATTGTGTCGTGTTCGTGCCTCATTATCGTGTTTTCATATTATCTATCTTATTTGATCATAAATATAACAATAAATATTAATTTGAATATATTAACAATTTCGTGTTTTTCGTATCGTGATTTGTGTTGTGTCGTGTCGTGCTGAGCTTATCGTGTCATTTGTCTTTATAATCGTGTTTTATAATCGTGTCGTGCTGGTTCGTACTATCGTGTCGTGTTAGACATTGTTACCCCTAAAGTGGATAAATGATTGGCTTTACTAGAGTGGAAGAGTGAGAAGGTGATGCTTAAACCTTTGGATTTTTGATGTCAGTCCATTGGGGGAAGAATTTGACTAAGAAAAATTGAAGGGAGGAAAGAATATTGGCATATTTTAAAAAGAAAAGATCATATGACATCAGACAAATTTATTGCTTCCTAAAAGCCATTTTCCTGATCACTCATCACTCAGCTTTTGGCCTTTTTCTCAACTGGTTTTATTTGATAAGGCCAAAATATACACCAAGGATTAAAGTGGGATTGAGGATCAGATTTATAGCTTGGATCTGCATCAACAAGGGGGTGTCCCGACGAAAAGCTGAAAACCCTCTGGCTTAAGAGTCTACCAAATTTTAGAGAGTAAATGGAAGATGTTGCGATACTACATGTAATTAGACAGCTTCTATTTATATTCCTTAGTCGAGGAGGGGAATTTTTGGATTTTTTTTTAATATTTGTAGGAACACTGATGTTGATTAAAGAGGTGTGCCAGTAACCAGACACTTGAGGTGAATGGGCAACTTACGTGGTACCTTACTTGGCTGCCTTTGTGACTTGTCTGGTTACATACTTGCCTTCTTGACTTGTATGTAGGGGTGGCAAAAATTTATCCAACCCATTGGGTTATCTGTTATATCCATTATAAAAGACTTATTGGTTATTATCCATTAACACCCAATTAGGTTAATGGGTGTTAATGGATAATATCCATTAACACCCATTAACAAAATGGATAATTATGGATAATTAACCGGTTATCCATCGGATTTATCCACCAATGTCACCACCGTCAACCGTCTCCACCCACCGTCGTCATTTCCCACCTCCGGCCACTGCCTCCCACCGCTGCCCACCACCGCGCCTCCCACCGCCGGCAACCACCACCGCTGCCCACCACCGGCCACCGCCACCAGCTCTTTACTTAAAAATAATAACAATTAAATACATAGTTTACCAAGATTCGAGCCTGAACCAAATTGCCTTACAACAAAGTTTGTTACCACTAAACTAGACCACTTTTTAATATATATTTGAAAGTTAATATAAATATGATAAAAATTATTGATTATTATGAACGTATTTGTTATTTATTTTGGATTAAGAATATTTGTTTGTTATTTATAATTTATAATTATAATGAATATACATTTTTAATTTTTTAATAAGGTATTTGACTTTTTAATTTTTTCTTACTTTTACATAATCATTTATTATTATCAAATCAATAAACACGTATATTTTCTATCTCACAACTATGAAGACTATTATAAAATTTTGACAACTTTATATATATTAGGTGATAAAAATAGTGTCGCATTGCAAATATCACTTTTTATTTGAGGTGTAAAAAAAATGAAAGAAAAGATAAATATCAAAATTAAGAAAATATCTTGGTCATTGTTGAATGTGGGGCCCATTAATTTTTTATTAAATGTGAAAAGTTGGTGAAAATATTATGATTTATGAATATTAAGGTATTAACTTATCATTGTGTGTATGTATATGCATGTGTGTGTTTTTGCCATGTGTGTGTGTTTTTTTGGCATGTGTGTGTGTGTTTGAGTGAGTTTGTGTGTGTATGTTATGTTTAGTGAATCATAATATAAGTAGGTAAGTAATACTCAAAATAATAAATGATATTCCTTATTGGATATTATCCGGATAATACTCATTTATTAATGGATAATATTGGTTAATATGTGTTATTGGATAATATCACATTAAACTACCATTAACCTTAATGGTTAATATGTGTTATTGGATAATATCAAATTAACCTTAATGGGTGTTACTTGTATAATATTCAATCAATTGAAAACAATATTGTTAGCCATACAACTAATATTACAACTTTTTTTACAAGTAAGCATTGATGACAAAATTTGTCTTTTGTCCAAAACAACATTCCGCTTCTTCGAGGCTTAATTGAAGAAAAGTAGTAGAATTAGCTATGATGCAGCCAAAAATTCCATAAGTAGGCCACTGGGCTTTAAGAGTTAACCACTGGTAGAAGTTTTTCCTGTAAATGTCATCCGGCGTGAGAATTAGTACAACTTACTACTGGGAAAACAATTTGACAAAGTTTAAGCTTAGTATAAGTGTGTGTGTGTGTGTGTACCTTGTTTCCCAAACAAGTGAGGCTTTTATAGCCGGAGGATGCACTTGCCAAGTAAGGGGTCTTAACTGCAAAGTAAATGGCCTTAGCTTCCAAGTACGTTGAGTCATTCACAAGGTGACACATGGTCCACGTTTGGGATGTGGAGGCGGTTTCCACGCTACTAGTTCCCCGCATTCCTCGAACCGTTACACTTTGTTGAGCATGAGGTTAATGTGCTTATTGAATAACTGTCTGCTTAGGTTGACAACCTTTGGTCGCCGCATACCTGACCTACCCATGTGACGGGGGAGGAGGGTGCTCAATGAGTATTATGCATGCTCGCTATTAACAATTGTCTAACCGGGTTGGAACTCTATGGTCCCTGCATACTTGAACTTTGTAGGCGAGGATGATGCTCGCTACGTGTAATCCCCAGCCCAGGGTGCAACCCTTTGGTTGTTGCACATGTCTTGCTTACATTCCTCGCACAAGACAAGGTCACGTTCCCAACACGTAGCGATGAATTTGAGCAGGGTAGCTCAGTGGCCCCATGCGCCTTGTCTGGCGAGCATATTTGCTCGGACGGGAAGCATACTGTTTCAAAGTCGCAAGAAAGTCTTGTTGATTGTCGTTGTGGATGGACTTGGTTCCTTGTTGGTAGGGCAACCGAAGCTTTCAAGCTTTCACGTGTTATGCACACATCTTGCTCACGCTCCCCGCACATGGTATGCTCGACACGTGGACACGTGTGGTCTAATTTGGGCTTGGCAGCTCAAGTTGGAAGCAAGTTGACTCATTGGGGTGGTCCAACGAGTAAAAGAAAGTGAATTGTGTTTTTTAACAAGATGTTTACTGTTGACCTTTTTTTAATGTGCGAAAATTGATAAATAGAAAATGAATATATTACAAGTCTAAGTCTCGATCAAGGTTGATTCGTTATCAGAATTTCGAAATTGTTGATCCAAGAGTCAAAACTAATCTTCATAGCCTAATAATTAAGAAAAAACGGATAGCTATATTCTTATAGATCTCTTAGAGCATTGATTATCAAACCTAACTTTGACCAATCTACTGAAGAGCAACTTTTTTCTAGGATGCTCCGAGTCCAAGATAAAGAAATTGCAAACGAATGTAGATTTATTTTATCAGAGTAAGTCTAGTGTAATATTTATCTTACATACGGATCTTAAATCATAAGATAAATTCATATTTTTTTACAATTTAACATACTAATACCAATGTTCTAAAAATCGTTAGGCGGGCGCTAGGCGCCAGACCAGCGCCTAGCGCCTAAAGCGCCTAGACGGGATATACGTGGGGCCTAGGCGGGGTCGAGAAATAAGACATAATATCTGATTTTTAATACATTTTTTATTATAACCTAATTATTAAACATAATTTTTTAAATTATACTAATACTAAATATCACCTAATAATTTAAAAGTAATAATTATATTATGATGTTAAATTTTAAAGGTAAAACTAGAAATTTAATATCATCTACGGTTCAAAATATTACAAAAATAGTCAACAGTTCAATTATCCATAGGTCCGTTGATAATTACAAATTTACAAAAATAATTTAATAATTTTAAATTGATATTTATTATTATTATTATTTTAAAAACCCAAAATGATATTATTTATGGCCAAAATTTTTATAAAAAACTAAAAAAATAGGAAAAATCAGCAGTTGGCTGCCTAGCCCGCCTAGTCGGGCGCCTAGCCGATTTGCCAAATTTCTAGGCGTCGGGGTGGCGCCTAACGCCTAGGCCGATTTTTAGAACACTGACTAATACATGTCAATGAAATCCGTCTTAATCTGCATACCGTCAAACTTGACAAATATTTTGAAATGGAGGGAGTAATTATTTTCGGACAAAATTTATTTCAATGAGATTCTCATTTTGAGTGGGTAATTTTTTTAGTAAGAAGAAGATATAGAAAAAGTAAATTGTTTTTGTAGTTTTACTTTGACTAGAAAATTAATCTTGTCGGGAAAGAAAATCAATTAAAAAATAATAATCAACAACTCGTGCATAATTTCTTTTTCCCGTGATAAACTTTAACGAATGTTCGGCTTTTGAGAACAGAAGAAAATGGGACGGCATAATCTTTTTCTAGACAATCGTCACAGTGGTACATGTACGGAAATGGATAGATACATTGTCCTACAAGATTATTACTCCACTATTTAAATAAAAAAATCACCATTGTTATATATAATTGTTCTATCTTAAATATATATAAAAAAGGTCACAATTATTCTACCCAACATAAAATGCATTAAACCAACTTTTTAAAAATAAATAAAAGCATAAATGAAATTTATTTTTTTCACGAGGTATCCTCATACTACATTGGATGCGAGACTAATCTCCGATAAATATATCGTTTCACAGATGAACTCATCGAACCTTGAACTAGTGGTTCAACCAACCATTTAGATTAATTTCCAAACTTCAAATTTTTTTTTGGGGGGGGGGGGGTGTGATTATTTAAAGGGAGAATGGTCTCTTCAACTCTTCATTCTTTTAGACTTTTAGTCTCTCCCTCACCATCACTAAGTACTAACCACCCTTTTACCAACTTCCCTTCAAAATACCTTCTTTTTTTCTATAAACAACATCTACCTTCTCCCTTGGCATGTTTCTTGCAAAAAAAAAAATTTTCAAATTAGAAATTGTGAAAATATAATTGTATAAGCATGAACTATTTTCTCTCAAACACTGGAGCATTATCTTCATAATAAAGTAACCATACACTATAATAACTACTTTTATAAGAATATTTTATAATATTCATCAAAATATTTAACATGATTTTTATGTGGCAAAGGCTTAGGAAAGACTATTGTCTTACGGATATTTTCTATAAGACGAATTTTCTTAAATCGTTTTATTGTGTGTTGGTGAGTTGAGCTGTAAGAAAGTACTGAGACTTCGTCTTATAAATTAGAATATGTAAAACGGTCTTACAGAACACCTATTTTTTTATATTACGTTATCAAAATCCAACTCTTTCACGTTATATAAATAGAAGTCTAAGCCCACTTTCAACCTAGTTAAAATTATTTACTTTACTACTTCATACTCCTTTCGTTCCACCTAAATACTTCATGTTTGAAAATTTTAATTATTAAGGGATATATAACATTAAAAACTACACTAGGACATGATAAGTGTCAAATGTGAAATTAGGGAACTTAGACAAAAATGAACTCACTTTTAGTAACAAGAAAATTTTAAAAATGGATCACCCTCATTTAGACTATTTTTAAAATAAAAAATAAAAATTGGACATTCATTCTAGGAGAGGAGAATATAAGTATTCTCAATTATAAGGAAAAAAAATGAGTTCGGTTAATGGAAGAAAATTTGAATATATTACCAATAGGTAACATGCCTACACCTATTATTGAAATACTTGTCTAACAACATACCATCACATTTTAGACTATCTGACGATAAGATGTCGTTTGATAGCCAGGATTAAGATTAGATCTGACAAATAAGTTGAATTGCTTGATGATGGTATGCAATAGGTAGTTTAAAAGTGCAGAGATTAGGGTTAGGGTTTAAGGAATTTTTTTTTAAAAAAAATTATCTCTCTAGAATTCTCTCCCTAGGGCAGCCGCCCTAGGGATCTCAGATTTGGCATGGCTTCAGCCATGGCTGATGAAGGTCCTCCACCGGCGCCTCCCTCTCCAACTACCAAGAAATCTTTTGCTTCGATTGTGTCTTCTTTTGCCTCTCCATCTCAACTATCTATACCTGTTATCCCCCCTTCTTCGTTTAAAGGAGAACTAGCCTTACGGCTAACTCCTGATCTGATTGCCTCTCTTTCTAAACAGTTTAACCTTACTCTAGTCGGCAAATTCTCTCATGGCCGTCCCTCTATGGAAGCGATGCGAAAGGAGTTCCTTACATTCGACCTCAAGGCTGCAGTTTCCCTAAGACACCTTGATCAGAAGCATGTTCTTATCCGTACTTACCATGAGGCTGATTTCCAACGTCTTTGGATTAAGGACCAATGGTTTGTCGGCTCCTTACCTATGCGTGTCTTTAAATGGACTCCTCATTCTACCGACGTGGAAAGCTCTATCGCTCCGGTTTGGTTCGCTCTTCCCAACCTTCCAATCTTTCTTTTTAATAAGAATGCTCTTTTCTCTTTGGCTAACATGATAGGTAAGCCGCTCACAATCGATAATCCCACTGCCAATCTAACAAGGCCAAGTGTTGCTCGTGTTTGTATTGAAGTTGACCTCCTGGAAATTATTCCTAATCGCATATGGATTGATTGTGGTCCAGCTGATAGTTTCTGGCAGCTGATTGAGGCTGAGCACCTCCCTTCATATTGCTCCGTTTGTCATAGACAAGGACACTCTATGACCTCCTGTAAATTGTCCAACTCGCAGCTTGACAAAGGGAAGGAAAATTTTTTAGAAACTTCTGCAAATCTGTTCGGCAATTCAGACCCAGCAATCAAATCGGCTTGGATCCCCAAGGCTTCCATCCCTGTGCAAGCGCCTTCGGTTGCTACTGATAAGCCATCTGGTTCGGGATCCGACAAACCAAAAGATTAGGACAAGGTTGCGGTTCATGCTCCAAAGCGGCCGAGAAACCCCAAATTCAGTGCAGATTGGCTCTCCTTTTGCTAAGCAGACTGCCACAGACACCATCTCCAATCATCAAGCATCTGTTTTAGTGGATTCTCTCGAAGACAGCCCTACTGTCCAGGCCTATGCAAGTGGTGTGCAACCAGCCCAAGTTGCATCTCCCAAGATTAATAACCCTTCGTTTCAGGCGGCCAACACCACTCACTGTTCGGGTTCTCCCAACAATAATAATCTTGATTTGTGTCCATCTAGAATCACAAGTAGCCCAACGAAAGTGCAGCCTCTTTTAATGAATGATGTCCATAAAACTCTTTCTTCTAATCTGAGCCCAAACTCCCCTCTTTCTTTTGGTCATAGATCTCCTTCTTGCTCTGGCTTGAGTCCAAATTCTCCCCCTTTCAATCCATCGTTTAACCGGCAAAAACCTATCCATCCTGCGAAAAACCCTAGCTTTGATGTTGAAGTCCCAATTGATTGTGTGACAAATGCTATGCCGGATTTAAGTGGTTTTTTTTAGGAAGATTTTTCTCACGAAACTCCTTTGAATATAATCTCCCCCAATAAATTTGTTGTTCTTCAATCATTTGAAGATGAAGAGGATAATTTTGATAATGACCTCGCCCACTTTGAAGCTCTTGATCTAGAAACCCCAAGCCTCAGAAGGTCGAAGCGTCGTACGAAGAGTCGTTATCGTAATTATTAGATTTATTTCTTTGTTTTATCCAGGTTTACTTTATTTTTTGCTAGTTTTTTTCTGTTTTTTCTCCAAGGTAAGGCTCCTTTGTCCCCCCCCCCCCCATTTTTTTAAGGGTAAGGTTGGTTGTCCCCCTTTAGCTTGTTTTCCTTTTTTTTTCCCATTTATAAAAATCTAGCATTCTTATTTAAAAAAAAAAAGGTAGTTTAAAAGTGCACTAGCAACTAGGATTCAAAAATAATGTCAATGTAGCTAAGGTTGCTGTTGCATTTAGAGGTGCATTGACCAAATAGATTAAATAACAAACATGAAAGACTTTATCAATAAAGTAATAATCAAAATAAAGATTTAAACTTTCAATGATCTATAAGTAATACTTGTAGATGCTCTATAACAAAAACGATTTCACTATAAAAATTATGTCTTATACAGAAATAGTGAAAATTTGACAAAATACCAAACTCTCTAACAAAACTATGAAGTCTGTAAAACAAACGTGAGATTAAAAAAAAATCAGTTTTCTAACAAAATAGAAAACAAACACACTGTCAATGCAGTTGTCAATGTAGCTGCATTCAAAGCTGCAACGAATACTCCAACCAAACCTCAGCTTTTCTCTTTCTGCAGTTTTTCTCTCTAAGTGTCTATCCAATCTGCACAAGTTGCTCTCCCTTTTATACACGAGCTAGAGTCCCGTGGAAACAAGAAAGTCAAACTCTCCAAGGAACCATAGAATTAGGAAATAAAAAGAATAGTTTCCAAAAATGGTTTCCTTATTTAAAATAAAGATCTTACCAAAATTTAGTCAAACTTAAACATGGACTCTTGAAAGCTTTTGGAAGCATTAAATATGGTAACTACTTACCATTGTTTTTGGACCAAGAAATGACACAACAATTAGTAAAATAGGATGACCTTATTTTACCCTTACAATATCTCCATTTGTTAAACCTTTCTGGTCAAATCAAATGATAAATGTTTTTCAACACCAATCAAACATCTAACCTGCACCGGTTAGTTTTTCTCCCCATGAATTTATGCAAGCATATATCATAAACACAGAAACTAGCATCATGCACAATTCATAAATAAATCACATGCATTAACATATGCATTAACAGTTTAAACTAAACACCAAAACAGAACCAATAAAATCATAAAGATGAATCTACTAAGAGTCTGATTCTTCATCATCAGAAGATTAATCTTCTTCATCAGTAGCATTAGCATTTGCACCACCACCACCAGTACTAGCACTTGTCTCTCCCCCATTTGGCCAAAAGAGGATGGATGAATGTGATAAGCAAGCCAAGCTAGGTAGAGAATCTCTAAGAACTGGAGATAAGCAATTTGAGATTGGAATTGAGGAAGCTGGTTCCTGACAAAAGATGATGCAATTGTTGCACCTTCACTATTAGACATGAATGGCAGTGTTGGAGGGACTGATGTAGTTGCAGATGCAGCAACATTACTAGGATCTGTGGCAGATTCTGTATAGGGTGTGAAAGGATAAACAAAAGGCAGATTTCTAACCTTATATCTCTTGAGTAATTTTGGTGAAATGGGAAGGGGTCCAGAACAGGGGTTAATCTTTCTTTGCCCAAAATTTCCACTTCTTGAACAACTAATAAGCTGTAAATGAGAGAAGGGAAGGGAAGAACTCTCTTGTCTCCTTCAGATTCAGCAAAAGCTACCACCTTCTTAAACACCAAATCTTGAAAATTAAAAGGCAACCCTAAACCAATTTGATACATCAACTTTGCATGCTCTTCAGTGACAGAGTTTTCATTGGTTGTAGGAGCCCAGTTGACACAACAAATTTTATGCATGGCAACATAAAGTGAAGTTAACTTGGTTGTGCTCACCTTTTGATTTCTTACTAGGCCAAGCTCTTATGAGCCCACCACTCAACTCCTTTACACACATATTCAGATCACTAATCAATCCTGCCACATGCACATTAACTGTTCTACAATGTCTATTGATTCTTGAGGGGGAAAATTCTATTAACCTATTTCTAACAAAAACTTTTTCAAATATAGAATCACCAACACAAGATATTCTTTTCTCCAAATTTGCATAAAAGTTCATGACCATTTCCTTGATATATGGAGCAGTAGAGGTAAGGGTGGAAAGAATGTTCCTATCACTAAAGAACTGGACTAAGTTCTGTTTAGTTAAATCCTCAACATGGATTAACCTTTCCTCAATAACTTTCCTAGCCAAATTATATCTAAGGGAGGCTTCTTGAGAAAAGAAAATTGAAGAGAAGAGATTACCTACTCCCAGATTATTCGATGGTCCTCTTGATGTAGCTTCACCAGCAGCTGCATTGGTCATTGGAATGGCTCTGCTTCTCAGGATTCTAGCAGGAGGTTCCTCACTTTCTTCAGAGACATCTTTCTTCTCAAAGTTTTTGTATGAGCTATCATCAAAGTTTGAGGAGCAGAAACAGGGGTTATAGACGAATAGTAGAAGGTGCTAGGGTTTTTGAAAATTGGGAGAAATTGCGAAAGTGAGAATTTTGGGGAAATAAAAGCACCTGACTTCTTCAAACATGTTAATATACGCTCAAAGGAGCTACAAATCTGGAATTAACCATTAGGAGATAAGTCGTGGAATTTGAAGAGACCAAATTGAATAAGTTTGATTTTTTTAAAAAAAAGAGTTTTTGTTGATAAAAACAACCACATGTCCTTAATATATGCACTATTAGCATGAAATCAGGTATGAGATAAAACACAAGTACAAACTAGGACAGTAATTGGTCTCCTTTTTCAAAAGAAATTTAGGAATCCTCAATTTAATCCAAGATTTTAGAAAACACAAATTAAGTGATAACAATGATTCTAATCAAACCTTAGCAAAAATGAGTAGCCCATATCCAACATCAACCATTCTTAGTTCCCCCCACAAAGATTAAACATCCACTAAGCATTTTCCACAAAGAAATTTTTGAACATTGATTTACACATTTTATTTTAGGATCAAATTTTCAATGGGCTGATTCTTTTACGAACAATGCATGCCCTAAAATATGATCAAGAGATACAAGGCAAAAGTATAATGCAATCACACATAAGTGAAGATATGACCAGATCAACGGATGCAGTACCCGACCCAGTTGCATTGGGAGGTACTTTCAGTAGCAATTGTATTTGTGCAATTTTGTATCTTTTCTGTTCTCAATGAGTCTTCTCTCCCAAGATCATTTTCTTTCACAAAACAGATTATATAGATACTTTATTTCCCTAGAAATATAACTTTACTTTATTTCAAGCTATACAACCATGACACTAGGTAACTTTTACACTTTTTCAAGGGTAGCCATTTTGCACAAGATCAACCCATATGAACCAAAGTTACATAGTTTCAAGAGAGAATGATTACAAACATTGTTCATAGGTAGCTCTTTCTTTTAGGCAACTTTAACACTTTTTCAAGGATATTTATTTTACACAAGATCAATGATAAATATGCATATTGTCTATATTTTTGGATACTTTAGACTTATTTTTCTAGTCAATATTGCATTTATCATAGCAAATTTAATTGTTTTGGCTCCATTACCTTTATTTGTCTTAATTATACAGTTTTGCAACATTTTGAATTAAAGTCAAGCTTTATTGGTGAATTATGACAAACTTTAAGGGTGAAGTAAAGGAAAAAAAAAGGAGTTGAGTTTCTAGCATTTTTCGTGAGCGGATGTGGTTATTTTCGTGGATGGAAAGTTGCAATCAAGTGTTAAAATTAAAGATTTTCAGCAGCAATCGCACCCTAGGTGCGAAATATTCCACAACCTTCAACCAGGCAATTCAAGAGTCACTTCCAGCCTTTTCTAGTTTGGACCTTTTTATGCATCTAGACTAAATGGAATCTTAAGGGGGATTGAAGAGATTTTAGTCTCTCATTTATCTCTTCTTCATTTCTCATTTATTCTAATTTATTCTGGATGTCTCTCGGTGAGACAAGAGGAGAAGAAAAGGCATAGTTTTACACACACACACACACACACACATACACACACACACACACACACACACACACACACACACACACACACACATATATATATATATATATATATATATATATATATACTTTTCCCCTCCTTGGGATAGAGAATTTTTACTTCTAATTGTCCTCTCAAATAGTTAGATAAATATTTTGAAGTAATTTTGTAAGAAAACTTTAGTTCGTGAATACATCATTCGGAAGTATTTTTGTTATCAAGTTCTTCGTCTTCCCTTCTTTTTACTTTTATTTTTATTTCCATGTTTATTCTTAAAATATTTATGCTAGTTTCTTTAATTATGTGTGAGTAGTTTTCTAATTTTAGGATTATGTGTAGTCCGTAATGGATTTATAAATAAACTTTCTATCTTTCAGTTTATTTGAATGTTACCCGTTTTGATTCGATTTTAGCTTTGTTAATAATTGTATAATATTGTGCTAGCGAGGACCGAAAGGTGAAACTACTACGTTTATACAATAATCTTAGTTACTAAAGTGAATGACTGAAAGGAGAAGTGTAGGTAACGGAACCTTAAAATCGAACTAGAAATTCATGAGAACGACAGTTAATTAAATTTCTAGAGGCTAAAATGAATTGTAGGACATAATGGGTTTAGTTTAATTCATTGAGCGAGACATCAAATTTGAATTAATATAGGCACGGTTGAGAGTAATTCGAAAGAATACAATTAGCTATTTTTATGCAATTCACCTTCAAAACGTGACATTCATTGTGAATGAAAAGATTGTTACGGAAGTTATAAATTCATTGTTGTGGTGAACCGAAATCCTAGAAGCTTTTTAATTATTGTTTTTAATCGAAAATCCAGTTTTGTGTTTAATTTAGTTAATTTAGTCTTGTTAGTTCAATTTACTTATTACAACAAAAATTTTGAAATCAATCCATCTAGATTATTTTAATTGTGAGTTCTTCGGTACTTGATTCAAAGTCTCAGTGGGATTGACATCCCAAATACTACAGGAATAGTCGTGCGCTTGCGGTAGGATTTAGTGATCAACTAAAAATCACTCAACAATCAACCTATGTGAACCAAAGTTCCATAGTACCAATTGAAAATGTTACAACCCTTGTACATAGGTAGCTCTTTCCTTTGTGGGCTTTAAACAAGCTCAATAACTGGGAGAGAGAGTGAAAATTATAAACCAAAGCCACAACTGGATTAGAATGTAATTCCCAAGCAACAACACAAGGCATAACAAGTGAGTCAATTGATCTAGAATGCCCCCTAAAGACAAAATACAAGGATGCCTATTTATTTATTTATTTATTTTTTAACTAAGTGTAAAGTCACATGGCACACATATCGAGATATTTTCCTCAATTTGGAAAATCTCTCTGAATCTAGACTCTTAGTAAATATATCAGCCAATTGATTTTCTGTCCCAACATGCTCTATGCAAACAACATCTTGTTCAACCAAGTCTCTAATAAAATGATGTCTTATATCAATGTGTTTTGTTTGAGAATGTTGAACTGGATTTTTAATTACACCGGTGTTATCACAATACAAGGTTATCACATCACTATGTAGTCCATAATATTTGATCATTTGGTTCATCCATAAAAGTTTTGTGCACTCACTACCAACTACAATGTATTCAGATTCAGCTGTTGATAGGGCAACACAATTTTCTTTTTTACTAAACCAAGTTATTTCCCAAGTAAAAGTACCCACCAGATGTACATCTCATCTCATCTACACTACCTGCCCAATCAACATCACTAAGACCAACTAAATTGGTATTAGTTTCTTTTGTGTACCACAAACTCATATTGGTTGTATCTCTAACATATTGAATGGTACGTTTGATAGCTTTTAAATGAATAACTTTTGGGTTTGCTTGATATCTACCACACAAACATACACTATACATAATATCAGGATGTATGATGATCAAATACAACAAACTTCCTATCATGCTTCTACATAAAGTGTGATCCACACTTTCACAATCCTCTTCTTTGGATAATTTATTAGATATCCCCATTGAGGTTTTCTTTTTCTTTACATTATCATGAGTGAATTTCTTCATCAAGTTGATAGCATATTTAGCTTGATAAATGAACATCCCTTCATGCATTTGTTTCACTTGAATACCAAAGATATAACTCAACTCTCCTACCATGCTCATTTCAAAGGATGATGTCATGCAATGTACAAAATCTTTTTCCAAGGACTTGGAAGTAGACCCAAACACAATATCATCAACATATATTTGAGCAATCAAAATGTGCTTATCTTTTCTTTGAATAAATAATGTTTTATCTACTTCTCCCCTTTTAAAACCACTTTTTAAAAGATGGTCTGTAAATCTCTCATATCAAAGCTCTAGGGCTTGTTTGAGACCATACAAAGCCTTTTTCAATTTGTAAACATCATTTGGCTTATGAGGGTCCTCAAATCTTTTTGGTTGTTCCACAAAAACTTCCTCTTCTAAAATGTCATTTAAAAATACACTTTTCACATCCATTTGTTGAAGAGTAATTAATATTTAGAAAGTAAACAATTGCAAGCAAAAAACGTATGGACTCGATGCGGGACACATGTGCAAAGTTTCATCAAAATCCACCCCCTCAACATGTGTGTACCTTTGAGCCACAAGTCTTGCCTTGTTTCTAATCATCTCTCCCACCTCATTTGACTTGTTTTTGAAAATCCGTTTTGGTCCAATAGCATTCACAGAGGTGGGTCTATACACAAGAAACCATACATCATTTTTTAAAAATTGATCAAGTTCTTCTTGAATAGCATTGATCCAAGACTCATCTTTCAAATCCTCACTCACATTTTTTTGTTCAATTTCTGACGCATAGCAAGATAAATGAAATTCTTCACATTCAAAAGAGGATAGGCATGCTAATTTATGATAATCAACATTGCCTTTTGACGTGTGTCAAATCATCAAAGTTAATTCTCCTACTTTCCTAATAACGAGTATAAGGTAAGTCAGGATCGTATCCATAGGGAACGTTGTACTTATTCCTTTTAGAATTTTACTAAGTAATTAATAAAATTAAATTGAGATTTTCAATTAACTAAGAATTGACTAACATACTAATTAACTGAAAATTAAAGGTTTTAATTAGACTAACAGATTAAAACTTGGTTAAATTCAATAAAGTAAAAGTCCAGTCAATGAACCAATTTCCATCTCGCATTTTACTTCTGATCATTGATGCAAAGATATCTCATTTAATCACAAATAAACCGGTTATAAGTATCGACAAACGCCCAACACCAAATCTCTCCTTACCGTATTGATAATCAAGAGAAGCTCGTTAACTATCGTCTAACTGAATTACACCTCCGAGATGCTCGTAAGATTTAATAATCTCGATTGCATTAAGAAGAGAGAGACCCGATTCAAAGTCATGCATATAGAAGCAATAACATGTAACTAAGATTATTCGTTCCCGTAATACGGTCTGATTATGCTTGTGGATGCCTAAAAGGTGTATTACTCGCCACTTTGTTAAAACTGAGGACAATTACGGATCAACAATGTTAACTAGCCTTAAACTATTATTTTAATTAATATTCGGCCACAAACATTAATTAAACACAATAGTCATACAACGTGCTAATTGGAAAACGAACAAATATTTGTAATGAAACAAGGATTAATTCCATTAGATCTCACAGAAGTAAAAATGTTGGAGATTTAATTGTTCATTGACTGGAAGAAAATATTTAGCTACTAAACATAATTAAATTAACTTACAAATACCAAGAACAAAATGCTCCAAGAAGTGATGTTACACTAAAGAAAGAATACCACTTTCTTTACACTTTCTCTCCCAACAATTTTGTGTTACTTTTCTCCCAAAATTATTGCCCAGTTACTACAATTCCCAGCCTATATATGACCTCCTTTTCCCCCCACTAAAGCCACTACTTAGCAGTTTTTCTATCAATAAAAACTACTCTTAACTTCCTAAAACTACTAAATAACTACCCAAGCAGTTTTCCTTCAACAAAGAAATAAGTTAGGAAGAGGAAACAACTCTCTAACTGTCCAGAAAATCTGCTGGACAGTCATTCAGCAAATTGAACATCAGCTTCAATTTCGAAATTAAATAGCACATGCCCACGTGACACCACAGAATTTCGTTTTCTTGCAATCCAACACTTTTGCTTAGTTTCCCTCTTTTGTCAGCTCCCTTCATACCTACAATCATTAACAAGCACAAAACAACCAAAAGTGTAATATTTACTCTATAATTAATCACAAAATCGACTAATAATATCACACAATTGTGCTCCTATCAAAATTCCCCCACACCTAAACTATGCTTGTCCTCAAGCATCCTGAATCTGTACAAATCTGACTGTCCCTAATCTAGACAACTCATGAAAATCTGACATTACTCCAATGCATGTATTTCAATGTGCATTATCATATGGAAACTCGAAATTCAATGAAAGTGATGGGCATCTTAAAATGTTTCCACCTAGATTAACCAACATACCTCCAAAAGTATCCTTCAACACCTACATATGCATGTCTCAACCATTCTCACAAAGGCACTCATTCACTCCAGTGTTTAAACATGGATATGTATAATAAAGCACTCAACTCAACACGACAGGATGAAATTACCATAAGCTTGCAAATCGATCAAATCTCCATCACTGAATATGAGTCTATTACACCAATCAAAAGGTCTTTTAAGAGTTGTAACTGGGCTAGGGGTTAAAAGGTAGGATATAAGGATTGCAAGGTGAGTTAAAAATGTCAAAGAAAATGCAATAATAACACATGAATTACTCATAGCTCAACCATCACTGAATTATGTCCATATGAAACATAAACCCTTAATCATAGCACAACTGCACAATTGAAAATGCATATTCGAACTTGACTTCAGTCCGAAACTTTTTTCTGAACTGCTTTGGTCTGCTACTACATACTTTTATTTCTTTTCTTTCTTTGCTTTTTTTTTTCTTTTTTTTACAGCAACTACAGATGAATTAAAACTTTTATTTACACGCATAACTAAGCAGAACCAAACTCAATTCCTCCTTTTTCTTGTACCAGACAAGATTCACTTAATTTAAATCTCCAACTCACATACCGGATTGAGACTATGATTCACATGATACTCTTACAATTCTTGACATCAGGTTAATCAAAATGAGAGTCAAACGAGCAAAGGTTCATTGAAATTTGGTTGAAGGAAATAAATGGGTAAGGCTCAAAAGGGTTAACTAAAGGGTAATATTAATGGGTAGGATAGAAAAAAGATAGCTAAAAGTGGGTGATTCCTAAATGCCTTAATCATATTGGTGCACGAACTCATTGATGTGACCTCGAAATGTATACAAAATTGCAAGTTCTAGAATTAACACCCGCGTGTGAGAAACACTCAAAGAACAACCGAGAGCAAAGTGTATGAAATGCTCCATATTTGGCCCAAAAACTCACTTAAAAAGGCTAAGAGTCAACACATGCATACATAATAGTTGAAGAAATATTTTTTTGAAAACATGTTTTTAAACTAGAGCAGAAAAATTTCAACATGCCCATCTTGTATCAAAAATTTCTTGTTTCACAATGAGAATGCACATAAAAACACAAACACCCCAGCAACATCATTGATCAAATCACGACAAAAATACCCAAAAACATGCATCCGCCCACACCAAAACGGTACATTGTCCCCAATGTACCACACAAAAAGATTACCAAAACAAAAAGGGGGGAAAGACAACTTCAATAGCAAGAAGACGGAGCAGACGGAGGCGGAGGCTAGAAACCAACAAACTCAAAATAAGCAAGCAACATTACCCGAGGAAGCAGAAGATTCATGAGGCGGAGCATATGATTAAGGCGAGGAACGTGAAACTAATGAAGGAGTGGAAGTAGAAATCTCCACCGTTGCTTTGGTAGCCGCTATCACCCAACGAGGAATATATGCAAGTAATCGGCTAGAACGCCACCGCAATGCCATTGATGGAGCAGGACGTTGCTTGGGAGCCATGGAGCTTGAAGAATGTCAACACAACAATGGGAGATTGCTCACTTGAAAGAGATGAAGAGAAATGTCGCTTGAATTTTGGAAAAAGGGAAGTGAGGGTGAAAACCCACAAAGGTGAAAATTGGGGATTTTAACCCCCTATACGTCTCCTTCACTACTCATCTGCTTTCTTTTGTTCTCTTTTGTTCTTTTGGCAACTGACCCCATGTAGTTTCAACTGTCAATGCACCCTTGAGTTACCTGCACTTTTAAAAGTCCTGCTCTCAGTAACTGCACCAGAACATTATGTGCATCTTTCTCCTGTAAAATTACACATCTGCTGCTACAAATAAAACTAAAAAAAGAATGAAAAACAGCAAAGAAATTAATTTAAACTAGTAAAAACAGGAAATTATAGCATAAAAAAAACTTTGGGTTGCCTCCCAATTAGCGCTGCTATTTAACGTCTGTAGCTAGACCCAACGCCTACTCTTCCTACAACTCGGTCAAATTATTACCAATGATAACTGGCAATGGAGGAAGAATTTTTCCACTTAAAAATGGTAATGAAAAAGAAGCAAAATCAAACCTGGGTGTTACCTCCAATGTGGAATAAAATGCCATAGTATTTCCTTGTACCTCCTTACTGCCTTGGAAAGGTACATCTTTATTTATCAAGCATTTTACGGGCACTAATTCTAGCTTCATTTTTATTTATGAACAGTTCATTGAGAAGCTTAGCATAACAAGGCACTTGTTTTATGGCATCCAAGAGAGGATTGTTAATTTCGACCTTGCGGAAAGTATCCCAGATTTCCTTCTCATCATTTTCCTTCTTTTGTAGTGCAAATTTTCCTAGAAAAGGTGGAAGGATGACAATTTTCTGATTTTGTGCACCCAATTCTCCAACTTCTTTCTTCAATGAATCATGTTGTTGCACACTTTCTTCATTGTTGCTGCTATCAACTGACTTTTTCTCCTGTGCAATTTCTTCATTTTCTCGAGGATTCTTTTTAACTTGAAAAGGTAATCTTCCTTGGTTTACCTCCATCTTGCTCATGGACACGGCTAGCTGCGAAATTTGATTTTCAAGAGATTTTATTCTAGCCTTGGTTTCCTGTTTATCTTGTTGAACCGTTTCAACCAAACTCTTGATTAAACTCTCAAGTGGAGTTCCTGAACTAGTAAAGGGATGTGATGGTTGAGATGGTTGGAATGATGGCCGAATTTGTTGTTGTGGAAAGTTCGAATTTCTATTTCCATAACTTAGATTCGGATGATCATGCCATCCAGGATTATAATTGTTGGAGTACGGATCATATTTTCTTTGTTGTTGCCATTGAAACCCTCCAACAACATTTACCTGCTCATTCAGATCCTCTTGTAAAGTAGGACACATATTAGTTGGATGACCAACATTCGCGCAGATTCCACACGCCTTGACTTGTTGAACTTGCCCTAAGACTAATTTCTCCAAAACAGAAGTTAATTTGTCTACTGTATGATCCATAGAAAAAGCATTTACCTCATTAATCTTGCTCTGGATCATACTGCCTTGTTCCAAACTGTTGAGCATTTTCAGCCATAATAACATTACAATAAAATTCTTAAAAGGAAATAAATAGCAAAACCGTTCCCCGGCAACGGCGCCAAAATTTGACGTGTGTCAAATCGTCAAAGTTAATTCTCCTACTTTCCTAATAACGAGTATAAGGTAAGTCGGGATCGTATCCACAGGGAACGTTGTACTTATTCCTTTTAGAATTTTACTAAGTAATTAAAAAAATTAAATTGAGATTTTCAATTAACTAAGAATTGACTAACGTACTAATTAACTGAAAATTAGACTAACAGATTAAAACTTGGTTAAATTCAATAAAGTAAAAGTCCAGTCAATGAACCAATTTTCATCTCGCATTTTACTTCTGATCATTGATGCAAAGATATCTCATTTAATCACAAATAAATCAGTTATAAGTATCGACAAACGCCCAACACCAAATCTCTCCTTACCGTATTGATAATCAAGAGAAGCTCGTTAACTATCGTCTAACCGAATTACAACCTCCGAGACGCTCGTAAGATTTAATAATCTCGATTGCATTAAGAAGAGAGAGACCTGATTCAAAGTCATGCTTATTGAAGTAATAACATGTAACTAAGATTATTCGTTCCCGTAATACGGTCCGATTATGATTGTGGATGCCTAAAAGGTGTATTACTCGCCACTTTGTTAAAACTGAGGACAATTACGGATCAACAATGTTAACTAGCCTTAAACTATAATTTTAATTAATATTCTGGCCACAAACATTAATTAAACACAATAGTCATACAACGTGCTAATTGGAGAACAAACAAATATTTGTAATGAAACAAGGATTAATTTCATTAGATCTCACAGAAGTAAAAATGTTGGAGATTTAATTGTTTATTGTCTTGAAGAAAATATTTAGCTACTAAACATAATTAAATTAACTTACAAATACCAAGAACAAAATGCTCCAACAAGTAATGTTAAACTAAAGAAAGAATACCACTTTCTCTCCCAACAATTTTGTGTTACTTTTCTCCCAAAATTATTGCCCAGTTACTGCAATTCCCAGCCTATATATGACCTCCTTTCCCCCCCCCCACTAAAGCCACTACTTAGCAGTTTTTCTATCAATAAAAACTATTCTTAACTTCCTAAAACTACTAAATAACTACCCAAGCAGTTTTCCTTCAACAAAGAAATAAGTTAGGAAGAGGAAACAACTCTCTAACTGTCTAGAAAATCTGTTGGATAGTCATTCAGCAAGTTGAACATCAACTTCAATTTGGAAATTAAATAGCACATGCCCACGTGACACCACAAAATTTCGTTTTCTTGCAATCCAACACTTTTGCTTCGTTTCCCTCTTTTGTCAGCTCCCTTCATACCTACAATCATTAACAAGTACAAAACAACCAAAAGTGTAATATTTACTCTATAATTAATCACAAAATCGACTAATAATATCACACAATTGTGCTCCTATCACCTTTTTTTTTCTTGTGGACATGCCACCATGCACATTACCTATCACTTGAGAGGTTGGATGATCTTTCTATATATGGTTGAGAACATCCCGACTTCGATCAATCACAGTGGGATTGGTTTCTGCATGTTGTGTTTCAGTATCACCTTCTCCAGAACTTCTCCAGAAGTTTTGACCAATGCATTTTCCAACGCAGCTGCATCAGAAACTGCATCCGTATTTTAAGAGTTTCCAGAATTTTCATCTTCTATATTTTGTGGGTCTGGAACAGTGTCTGATTGTCCATTTTCTGCAGATGCTGAATCTTTTGAAGTTGATCCAAGATCATCAAAATGAAGCAAACTTGAAATTTCATCCTCAACAGTTTTGTGTCAAAGATATGTTAGGTCATCAAAGACAACATTCAGAGGCTCCATAATAGTTTTTGTTCTAAGGTTAAACACCTTATATGCACGAATAGTTGAGTACCCCATGAAAACACACTTGTCACTCTTTGGATCAAACTTGAAAAAATGATCCCTATTAGTAAGCAAGTAACACACACACACCCAAAGACATGAAAATATTTCAAGGTAGGTTTCTTTCCAAGCAAAATTTCATAGGGAGTCATGTACTACCTGGTCTCAAGTAAACTCGATTACCAATATGACAAGTTTTGTTTAAAGCTTTAGCCCAAAATCTTTTTGACAAATTTTTTGAACTTAACATGACCCTAGCCATCTCTTGCAATGTGCGATTCTTTCTCTCTGCCACTCTATTTTGTCAAGTTCCTTTAGGAACCCATGCAGTTCTGAGCTTCTTCGACCGATGCAGCTTCTGATGCTGCTGATTCTGTCATTTAGTTGCAGTTCAGGTAAGCTTGTCTAACTTCTTCAGCATAGTCTACCTTTTTCTGGTAGCGGAACGACTGAATGTGTCTAGGTCTATGGCAGTAGTGACACACAAAATTTCTCTTCCTAGATCTAGGTTTTTCAAAGAAGTTGGTGCTTTGGAAGGTATGTGAGGGTTGTTTTGGTTCAAAAGAAGATGATGAGGTTCCTTCACATGTCTTGACAAAGATTTGTGGTTTAAACCCAAGTCCAATTTTACCATTCTGTCCAAACTTCAACATATCATCAAGTTTGAGTTTACCTGAATTCCACTTAATTAGCCATAGTCATTGGCTTTGTCAAGCTCACCTTTCAATGATTCTAACTCATCATCCTTCTTTGTGAGCAAACACTCTAACCTTGAAATGCACTTCTTTTGATTTTCATTCTCCTTCTTGAGTGCTTAATTTGTTCTTACAAGAATCTTGATTTGGGAAGCTCTTTTCTCCCAATCATTGTATAGTTCCTTGTAAGCTTTCATTAGTTCATATTCTTCTTTGCATTCTAACTCTGGAGTACCTATAGTATCTTAAGTTATGGAAGAATTAAAGCAAAAATAATCATCCCAGCTTCTGATGCAGTTGCATTGCGAGCTTCACCACGTGAAACAGCTGCATGATTAATCTATAGAAATTGCACTGTTGTGAGATATGATCATCTGAATCTTCATTATCACTGTCACTTAAAGTAGCAGAGAACTTCAAACCCATCTTACGTAAAGTATTAACACATTGATTAGCATAATGACCAAACCCTTGACAAGCCCTACATTAAATAAAATCAATATTTTGACCGCTAGATGTAGTTTGTTTAGCAAAAGAGTTGGTAAAAAGTTTTTCAGGGGTTTGGAATGAGTTTTCTTTGGGAACAAACTTCCAAGGATCACGCTTGAAAACAACTTTTGAGTTTGAAGATGGAGATCTATTTTGTCCTTTTGCTTTCAAAATGTTTTTAAACTTTGTTGTTAAAAGAGCCATATAGTCTTCACCAAAATCAGATTCTTCAATTTCTTTGTGTAATTCAAGCAAGTCAGAAGACGCATCAACAACAGAAGGTAAGGCAATGCTTTTTACAGAAAGAGTAGAGGATGATGCACCTTTGACTTTTTGCTTTATTTGCTCATTGAAATTTAACTCAAGATTTTGAAGAATGCCAGCTAGTTTGTCAAAACTCATTTTATCAATGTCATGAGCTTCCTCAATAGCACAAATATTGGTATTAAATCTTTCGGACAGAGTGCGCATCATCTTACTCACAAGACGATCATTGGTGATAGAATCACATAAAGCAAGAACAATATTGGATATATCAAGTAATCTACCATAATAAGACATAATATCATCATTCTCATTCATTTTAGTGTTTTCAAATTGAGTGGTAAGCATTCTAAGTTTGGAAGCAAGAACATTAGCAGGTCCTTCGCATAAGGTTTGAAGGGCCTCCCAAACATCTTTAGCAGAGTCATAATTTGCAATAACTCGTGTTGGCATCTAAGGCCTTGTATATGGTTGAAAGAGACTTAGAATTAAAAAAAGTTGTGATTCTATCTTCAATGGTCCAATTTGCCTCGTTGGTGATTTTAACATCACCATCAGTGTCAGTTGTTCTAGGTGGAGTCCACCCATTCAACATAGCAAGTCACACTTGCTTCATTAATTAATTTGATGAATATATGCATCTTGACTTTCCAAATTGAGTAATTTACATTCGTCAAGGTAGGGGGACGAACAACATTCTCATATTGAGAATCCATCATGGCTACAACCAGAATCTTCTCTTAGTGATGTCAAGAGAAGGCTCTAATACCAATTGAAAGTGCACTAGTAGTTATGATTCAAGAATAATGTCAATGCAGCTTAGGATGCAGTTGCATTCAGAGGTCATTGACCAAACATATTAAATAACAAATAGAGCAAGACTTTATCAATAAAGCAATAATCAAAACAAAGATTTAAACTTTCAATCTACAAGTAATGCTTGTAGATCCCCTATGACAAAAAAGATTTCACTATAAAAATTATGTCTTACAAAGAAACAATGAAAAACTAACAAAATACCAAACCCTTTAACAAGACTATGAAGTCTGTAGAAAAAACCCACAAATACGCTATAAAGCAAACGTGTGATTAAAAAAATCAGTTTTCTAACAACTAGAAAGCAAACACATTGCCAATGCATTTGTCGATGCAACTGCATTCAAAGCTGCAACGAATACTCCAAGCAAGCTCTTAGCTTTTCTCTTTCTGTTGTTTTTCTCTCTAAGTGTCTATCCAATCTGCACGAGTTGTTCTCCCTTTTATACACGAATTAGAGTCATGTGGAAACAAAAAAACCAAACTCTCCAATGAACCATAGAATTAGGAAATAAAAAGATTAGTTTCCAAAAATGGTTTCTTTATTTAAAAGAAAGATTTTACCAAAGATTTAGTCAAATTTAAAAATGGACTCTTGAGAATTTTTGAAAGTATTAAATATGGTAACTACTTAACATTGTTTTTGGACTAAGAAAGAGAACAACAATTAATAAAATAGGATAACCCTATTTTACTTTTACATGGTCTAAACATGAGTTACCCGGATAATATTATTATCTCCTCACTAATTATACCCAGAGAGATGGTGATATTTAGGCCTGGTAATTGTGGTAATTGAGTGGATTGGGTTGGATTGGAATGGGTAATGGGTTGAAACATGTCGAAACTCATTAGAACCTAAATGTCAAATGGGTTAGGTCGGGATGGGTCGTGTTGAAACGGGTAATGGGTTAAAACGGATCGACCCGTCTCACCCCAAAAAAATTCCCCCACAAAACATAAATTTATAGTGTAAAAAGTCACGGGTCGAAATGGGTAACAAGTCCAACCTGTTTTAATCCGACTCAACTCAACCCGTTAATATTATTGGGTCGAAACGAGTTACCCACTTCAATCCAAAAATATTAATATGTTGGGGGGTTAATGGGTAATGAGTTACAATTATCAGACCTAATATTATTAGCACCCTCACTAAAAAAAATTTAGGACTAGATTTTTAATCTCAAAACCCTCAATATACAAGTGAGGGCACTAGTAATACTAAGATTTTTTATACGACTTATAAATGCCAGACTAGCAAACATACCCTAAGGGTATCTTCTTTTGCAAATTTTAGTTAGTTAATGATTTTAGACATTTTTTCTTTAGTTCCATCAAGTTTTTTTCCTTTGGTCCAGACTCCAGAGCTACGATACGATCCCTGAGTGATGAACCTCTTTTTTTTCATTCATTATAAAATATTAAAATTACACCACTAAATCATGAAATCAAGTGAACGCTAAATAATGCACACAAACAACTACGACATAAGAATAATAGAGCAATAAAATTGATCTACATATTTGTTTTACGGAAAATATAAAAATGTTGGACAATATAATTCACCGATACTTTAATAATTATACTATATAGACGTAAATATTTGCAATAAGCCAACTCTCTAAATCAATTATGTTGTTGTAGGCTTGTAGCAATACTCCTAAAACTATATATATATATATATATATATATATATATATATATATATATATATATATATATATATATATATATATATCATGTTACTAGGTTTTTGATTTCTTAAGAACAAAAATATTTAATAAATATATATATACTTGTTGAGTATTTATTAGTTAAATATGTCTTGAATGTATTGGATATTACTCCATATTATTTAAAATGATATTATTCAACTTTTGTTTAAATAAATATTTAAAGAGATTGTTTGGGAAAAAAGGAAGAAGAATTAAGTAAATTTTGCTTTAGAAAAATCAAATCGAATACTCAAATAGTATTGATCACGCCAAAAAAGGGGTGACTATGCATGTGATCCACGTAATGGACCTGAGCTAACGTGTCCTTGATTGGTGTCCACGTCAGTATATGTGGGTACTTAATGTACCAAGGTTGATAGATATCTGGGCTTTGTGTTTGTTCTTTGATCTTTGGTCACCTGAAATAAGATTACCGTTAGGGTGCCGGGGGTTTCCCAGCTACAACCCTCAGATGTGAGAGTCAGTACTCAGGGAGTATAAATGTGTCAGAGTTAGGCGTTCCCTTAAGCTTCCGGTGTTTGTGTATATTGCTTATTGTGCTGAATGTAATTGTGTCTGGTTGATCCAGTGAGCTTACCTTTCTTGTAAGGGAAGGCTTCCTTTTATAGTAGTGACCCTTGGGGGATCATGATTGATGTAGGGGCCCTTGAACATGGGGACCTGTTGTTGGTCGGCTGGCTGGCAGCTTCCTACTGGTTGATGGGTAGCGTGTGATACATCCATTGTGGGCGGTTGATAAGCCGCTATGTTATATCAGCTTGCATGGCTTACTCGCATTCTGTTAAGAGGACATTTGGAGGCTATGTACAGCCTATATGTCAGGTCTATCACATCAGGGAAGGTTTGTTGGCCGAGCATGATCGTTCCTCGTCTGGGTGGTAGAGTCATACTCGTTGTTCAGAGTGATCTCTAGTTTATCGAGGATCATGGTTGGATAATCAATGGTCACTGGCCATGGTCGACTTTCCTCATTTGCTATATGGTGGACCAGGCCTAGGTCCAACTGGAATCCACGTGGTCGCTCCACGTAGGAGGACCCAGGTCGGGTCGCTTCAATAGCCCCCGAGTTTCCAAGTGCGAGGATTTATCCTTAGCTTGGAAAGTATAATTGAGTTCTTTGTTCGATCGTCGAGTATCCTCGATCTTCGCTGCGGTTCCTCGGTATTTCGTCTTTCTTGCTCATGGTCGCTCTTCGTCGTGATTCTTTATTTGCTCAATCGTGTTTGAGCTTTTGAAGCCGAGGATGAATTCAGAGTTATTAGTGGAATTTTTCTAGGAAATTGGTCTGTCATTTGCATTAAATGTGCGGTTAACGAGGAGTCGTAGGTAATCATTTCTTTTTTACTGTTCATAAATATGACGGCGTTTTTCTTCACAAAACGTCGTCAGATTGTGCCCTCCACTCTGCATGTACTCACCACGTGTCGGCCTGGGAATGGTTAGGTAGGATCCGCGCGTTTTCCTTCGAGTTGATCCGACGTCCTCGGTTTTGTTTAAAAGTCAGATTTTCCGGCTTCTTCCATACAGTTTCCTTTTTTCTCCAAATTTTTCCCTCTCAAATTGTGCTTCCAATGAAGGCGAAAAACTTTCTTCTACTGTCATTCCTCTTGCTCTTGCCATTTCTTGCCGTCAATCTATTTCATATTTTTAGTTTCCAGGTTCGCTTTCTTCCCCCGTTTCATTTGAAGCTAATATTTCGTTTTTTGGGCTAGTTTTTGGGTTTGCATTGATTTTCCGGTAACCCTGCATTTTTTTGGTTTATTCCGGTGCTAACTCCGGTGACTTCCTTTTCCAGATCCTCGATAATCTTCTTGCTCCTTCCTCACTCAATTTCTATTTGCAGGTACTCACCCCTTTTGTTTATTGTTTCAGTTTTTTAATTTCTAAGTTTTAGTGTTTTAGGCTTTATGAGACCTGCCCCTTCTGTCCCCGCCTTCACTCCTAGCGAGACCTTTTTTCCTCCTCGCCCAGCCTTTCTACCACATCTAGGCCGAGTATGAGGACAAAACATGTCAATCCGGACCTTGTGTATGCCCAATCACCGACTAACAAGAGGGTATATTCACAAACTAATGGGGCTTGGTTGATCATCTTGCCGAGCCAAGCAATGCCTCTTTTGATTGAAGGGGGATATAACATGGAGGGCTTACCCACCCTTGCCGACAAGGAGTACGCAGTCGAGGATATCCCGGCTGGTTCGGTCATGATGGTCTGCAAGGAAAGGAAAGGGCCCTTAGGTATTTATTCAATCAGTATTATAGGGAGATCATCGCTTAGGCAGTAGTAGAAGCGAACAAGGCTTTGGCTATCGAGAGGCGAAGAGAGACGTCTTTGGCTGCTGCCCGAATTGAGGAGGGCTCAGGTGGGGTCGAGGATGCCCCACCTGCTCGTAGAGTGCTAAAGGGGTGGAGAAATAATATCTAGCCCACGATGTAGTGAGCTGGGATGACATGTACAATCATAGTTCTAAGAGATTCCGAGGATCTGCTCCCCATAATTCGCTCGGTATGGACGAGCTTAGGAGTCGCGACAAAGTTGGTTTCTACGTCTCTTTCTTTTAGGTAGGTTTTCGGCTACCCCTCGACCCTTTGATCTGCGAACTTCTGGAAGAAGCTGGTGCCCACCCCCTTGACCTTTCCCTCAACCTAGTTAGGTACCTAATCTCGCTCACTACTTATGTTCGGATATTGGGGTTTGAACCTACCTTGACTCTGTTCAAAACCTACTTTTCTATGACCAAGTCTTTGAATCGACTCCAGTGCAAGCACCACAACCGGGGAATCAATTTATTCGCCAAGCCTTCTTGCAAAACGGGGCACTGGAACGAGAAAGTTTTACTGGTCGAGAGTCGGTTTGGGTGGAATTTCTCGGTTCCTCGGCTCTCTGTTTCTGAAATTAAGTCGTTGTCGCCGGCCGGGACTCTGGACGAGTATGAGGAGTCAGCCCGAATAGCTATCGATAATTTTCTTGGGGTCCGTGGGACGGGTCCTGCTCGGGTATTGCGTTGGAGCTCGGTAACCGAGGATGAGTTTCTGTTGAGGATGGTTGGGATGTCGACCAAGAAAATTGAAGGGCTGGGTCTTCGATGCGAGGTCCCCGAGTATATCCAATACTCGGGATGGGCGATGCATGAGGGAAATAAGTTTAGAATGGATTGTCCTCGATGCAAGGATAATATATTTAATCTTGAAGGCTGTGAAAGTATTCGTCGTCTTGCACTTTTTTTTCTCGTCATTCTTTTTTGACCGCTGCTATTTTGCTCATTGTTCTAATTTGTTTTCCTTTGCAGTTTCAGATATAGTGGTTAACATAGACAATATGTCTGGTAGGGCGGCCACGCAAACCAGAGGGACTGTCCGTCGAGTAGTATTAAAGGATGCATCCAGCGATCCTACGAAGGCCTACGCTTTGCCCATCGAGGAGCAAGGGCCGAGTCCTTGGTTATGCCTTCCACTACCACTTCAACGGTTCCTCGCTGGGCTCCAGCCAAAGTGGTTACTCGGAGGCCTAAACCCTCAGCACAAGCCTCACCAAAGAAAGATCCCCCCCACTACAACTAGGCCCACCTCCGTCGAGAGTGCCCCTGCCACTCCTCAACCTAAAAGGCATTTGATCGAGGATGCACCCGAGGAAGACGAACGGAGCATCAAGGAAGTACCTATCCGCGCCCCTGCTGCTAAAAAATTGAAAGGCAAAGTTGTTTCTTCTTCATCCAGCAAGGAAACTGTTCCATGGCATAGGGATGACTTTGCTGTGCCGACCACTCGGGTGGCGGGTATCAAGCTTGCCAAAGGCATTGCAGATGTCCCGGCGTTGCAGAACATCGATGTGACTCGCCGGGATGGCCCTACTGCTTTGACCAGGCAAGGAATAGTTGTCCGGGCCCAGATGAGGGATATGATCGGGATTGCCGATTCTCTGCCCCAGCAACGAGGCTATGGGGTGCATTGGGCTATGCATGAGCGAGGTAAAAAGCCTTTATTTTAATTCTTCTTCTTCTTCTTTCTCCCTTTTTGTCTGACTTTTTATTCTTATATTGTCTCTGTAGATGTGCTCTTTTGTAAGCTCGCTGAGTAGTCGGTCTGATCGAGCTATAGCCGAGATGAGAAAATTCAAGGCTCGAGCCCAAGTTGACCAGGATGAGATAGAAATCCTCAAAGCTCGCCTGGCGTCCTTGGAGATTGACCAAACTCTGAAACCAGCCGAACTGGTAGACTCCGCGGCCAAGATAGCTACCCTGGTCCAAGAGAAAGAACTGGCTGAGACTCACGCCAATAATGCTGAGTAGAGGGCGGTTCAGGCCGAGCAAACGAAAGCCTCGGTTGAGAAGGAGGCGGCCGAGTCCACAGCGAGGATTGCCGACCTGGAGAAGCGGGTCGATGAGGTGAGGGCCTTAACATTTGAGCAATATAAAGACTCCGAGGAGTACACCAGGGAGGTCTTCCCTTATTACGAGCGAGGTGTTCGCCACATGATTCGGGTTGCTACTGCCTCGGGTATGACTCTCGAGACCGTTGTTGAATGGGGCGGCGAGTATTTCTCAGGAGAGGCAGCGAGGGAGGGACATGAGATGGTCCCTTTTGATGAAGGCGAGCTAAAAATGATCCACGACAATGATGCCGCCGCTGGTTTTGAAGAATGGGTGCCTCCGACTCCTTGGCCTCAAGATGCCATTTTTTTGATCGGTGCCGTGGAGCGTGGCGAGGAGGTGGAGTTCGATGCTAAGCTTAAGTTGAAGCAATTTATGGGGGAGCTATCAAACCATGACCAGTTTGATAATGAATCAATTGCTGCCGAGCAACGAGGTCTACCCTCCCCAACCCGCGATGCAGAAGTGGTTGATCTTCCTAAATGATAGGTTTTTTAATCCTCGCTGTGCCGAGTTGACTGGGCGTGTGTACCCCTATGTTTCAAACAATTTTATTAACATTTTTGTAACTTAAATGATTCCTGCTCTCTTTTAACTTTGATTTTGCTATATCGATGAATTTTTATTTCCGTTTTGCTCTTGCTTGTCATTTCACACTTTGTTTTTTAATTTATTTGTAACCTTCCTCGCGTGCCGCGGATAGGCTGCAATCCCACCTTCGTACGAGGATGTGAATGAGCACTTAGCTCATTTCTTTATTTCTAACCTTCCTCGCGTGCCGAGGATAGGTTGTAATCCCACCTCCGTACGAGGATGGGAATGAGCACTTAGCTCATTTCTTTATTTGTAACCTTCCTCGTGTGCCAATGATAGGCTATAATTCCACCTTCGTACGAGGATGGGAATAAGCACTTAGCTCATTTCTTTATTTGTAACCTTCCTCGCGTCTAATCCCACCTCATGAGAACGCCAAAATATACATCATTTATTCAATACTTCAAACGTTGCTCAGAGGTTACATCAATGATAGTAGTTTTTGAGATGATCGACATGCCATGGGTTTTTCAAAGGTGTGCCATCGAGCTCTGCCAGTCGATAAGTTCCTTATTTCACGATGTTGGTTATTCTGAACGGGCCCTCCCAATTTGGTGAAAGCTTGTTCCTTCCTATTTTTTACGTCGCCTATTTTCTTAACTAGACCAAAAAGTTCTTGGTTTGACTTGCTTATCGTGATAGATCTTCGTAAACTTTTGTAGTTGATCATTACGAGTTGACTTTCAAGTTGCCAAGTCGGTATGGGACAAGTTGTTCTGTTCTTGATCGAAGAAAGTAACTCGGGCTGTCGGAAGGGCTAATTCAATTGGTGCCATTACTTCTGACCCATAAGTAAGTACAAACGGGGTTTCACCAGTAGATCCTCGACCGACGTTCGATTCCCCACCCATTTGTCATCTAAATTTCTCTTTGGCATGCATCTAATCTTCTTGTGCATAATCTTCTTGTTTCTACCACGATGAGCAATTCGGTGTTTGAACATATTTTTTTGGAAAATTGGGTGCCATGAGGTAGTTCAAGCTCTATTCATGAACTTATTGCTTTCTTCGGGCTAGAAAGTAGGCTACCGCGACAATAACATATTCGACCCATGCTTAGTTGGGAAAGGGCAATTCACCATATATCAAAAGGTCATGCTGCTACCACTGGTGTTTGTAGGACCGAGGGAAGTCGTGGAATATTGGCATATCTCTGGCACTTGTCGTATTTCCTCACAAACTTCGATGCGTCCCTTCTCATGCTCGGCCAGTAATACCCATAAAAGTTCATTTTGTCCGACAGGGTCCTCGGTCCTGGGTGTCCCCCACATTCGCCTTCATGTACCTCGCCAGCAGATCCTTTACTGTTTCTGGCCATATGCATCGAAGAAGAGGTTTTGTATTGGACCACTTGTATAGCATACCTCCTATTACCGAGTATCTGTATGCTCTGTTCCTCACTATTCGTGCTTCGCTCTTTCCTTCCGGCAGGATGCCCTGCTCGATGTAGTCCCTTATGTCATCGATCCAACATCTTGGAGCCTCCGTGACTACCATAATCTTCTCTTGGTCGATGGCTGGATTTTTGAGAACATGAGTTCGACATCAGGAGGCACCTCCCCAGCTTCCGAGGATGCGATTTTGGAGAGGTAATCTGATCGGGAATTACCATGTCTAAGGACTTGCTCCAGCTCCCAATATTTGAGCGTGTCAACAATCTTTGTGTTAATTGTTGATATTTGGCCAACACCGGGTGATTTGCTTCATATTCGCCCAGTACTTGTTTAACCACCAATTGGGAATCACTGTAAATTACAATGTCCTCGGCCCTCGAGCGTAGTGCGAGCTCGATTCCAGAAACCAAAGCTTCATAATTAGCCTGATTGTTCGAAGTCTTGAATTGAAATATTAAGGCCATATTCAATTCTCCTGACTCTGGAATGATTAGCGAAAGACCTGCCCCACTTCTTTCTACCCCCCGCAGATCCATCTACAAATAAGACCCAATATTGAAGGGGCCTGGTCCTCGGCTGCTCGCCTATTACAGTCGCTTTTGTAGTCACAGGGGTGACCTCTTTGTCAATTTGTTCTTTGCCGGCTTTCTACTTCGTAAACAAAGTTTCAGCGATGAAGTCGACCAAGACCTGTGCTCGGATCGTTTTCCTGGGCTCATAGTCAATGTCATATCCCGAAAGTTCGATCGACCATTTCAACATTCTGCCTGCCATATCCAGTTTGTGCAGAATTTTTCTTAGGGAAAAATTGGTGTACACTATAATCGAATGCGCTTGGAAGTAAGCTTTTAATTTCCGGACAGCAATGACTAGGGCGAGGACTAACTTTTCAATCTCTAAGTATCTCCCTTTAACATCCGTCAGTGCATGAGAAACATAATAAATTGGCTTTTGAATTTTCTCTTTTTCTCTTATTAAAACTGTAGCAACTGCTGAGTCTGATGTTGCTAAATATACATATAATTTTTCCTCTGGTACTGGGATGCTAAGGAGTGGTGGTCGGCCAAGGTATTCCCTGAGTTCCTCAAAAGCTTGGGTACAGTCATTGTTCAATTCAAACTTATTTCTTCCCTTCAATATTTTGAAGAAGGGCAAGCTTTTATCGGCTGACTTGGCGATAAAGCGACTAAGGGCCGTGATCCGACCATTAAGTTGTTGGACATACTTGATCGAGGATGGAACGTCCATAGTTGTCAGAGCCTTTATCTTCTCTTGATTGGCCTCAATTCCTCTTTCATTGACCATGTATCCGAGGAACTTTCCCACTGTTACTCCGAACGCGCATTTGGCCAGGTTGAGCTTCATCTTGTTCTTTTTCAGATTTGAGAAAGTTTCCCGCAGGTCATTGGCGTGATCGGAGTGTTTGGCTTTGATAACCATGTCAACAATGTATGCTTCCACATTCCTGCCCAGCTGGTCTCCAAACACCTTGTTCACCATTCTCTGGTAGGTAGCCCCCGCGTTTTTTAGGCCAAAAGGCATCATGGTGTAGTAATACAATCCTCCAGCTGCTCGAAATCCTATGTGTATCTGGTCAGCCAACCACATTTTGATTTGGTTATAACCCGAATAAGCATCCATAAAACTGAGAATTTAGTGCCCAGAGATGGAGTCCACGAGCTGATCAATTCGGGGTAGTGAGTACCAGTATTTTGGGCAGACTTTTTTGAGGTCAGTGAAGTCCACACACATTCTCCATTTCCCCATTACTTTCTTCACCATAACCACATTTGCTATCTAGGTTGCATACATAACCTCTTTTATAATGTTGGCCTTCAACAATTTAGACACTTCCTCTTTGATGGCTTTTTGTTTTTTCCATGAAAAGATTCGTGCCTTTTGTTGTATAAGAATGAAGTCGGGGTCAATGCTCAATTGGTGCATATCGACGTTCTCGCTAATGCTTTCCATATCCTCGATCCTCCAGCCAAACACATCCAAGCTTTCTTTTAATAGCTTGATGATTGCTGCTCGCTCTTCCTTTGGTATCTCTCTTCCTACCTTGACCTTCTGCTCGGGGAAGTCGAGGTTAATCACAATTTCATCGAGGTCCTCATTTGGCTTGATAGTTGGGTGGTGATCGACATCCAGACTTTCAATTGTGATTATTTTGGTGGCGATCTGATCCTTTTTATTATGGTCGGCAGTAACTGATGTGTCGATCATATGGTGTTCATTTTCCCCTTCTTTTGGTGAGCTGGCGTTCCCAGCTTACTTGTTGCCTTATTTGAGTGAGCTGGCATTCCCAGCTCGTTTTAATTGTACGTGGTCCTTGCCTCCTTCTTTTTCTGGCGAGCTGGCGTTCTCAACTCGCCTTAATTGCTACGCTTGGGTATGCTCGGGGAGTGATGAAATTAGTTCCTCCATTTCTCGGAGCCTTTTGGTCGTTCTATTTATTTCAACCACCTCTCATTCGGGCATGGTGATCGTCACCTTCTCCTTCCGCGTCTTCTCCCTGTAGATATACTCCTAGGTGCTCGTTGGATCATTTAGGACCATGCATATCCTCTTGTTAGTAGGGAATTTTATTCTTTGATGAGCCATAGACGCCACCATCTGGAACTTTGTTTGAGAAGGTGATCTCAGTATAGCGTTGTATGGGGATGGTAGATCGAGTACCAAAAATTCGACCTCCTCCATTCGAGGAGTCATGCTCTCTTCCCCCAAATTCACCATGAGGATGATAGTTCTTTTTACTGCCACCTTGTGACCGGTAAACCCTTCCAGCTGTACGTTGCTCGGCCTTAGGTGGGCATCTCCCAACTCCATCCCTTTGAAACAAGAATAGCACAAGATATCCCTTCCAGCCCCTTTGTCAACTAGTACCCGCTTTACCTCGCTGTCATGGATTCTTACTCGGAGAGTCAAAGGCTGTTGACGGGCAGTTTCACTTGTGGCTATCTCTTTTGGCCAGAAGGTAATTCCTCCTGCTTCGTCGGGTAGGGGCATCATGTTGACCACATGTTTTAGGTTGTAAATCATGTGTTTCAACTGAGTCCCACTTGGTGTAGCCTCCCTTATGGTGTCGATCACATTCCTAGGGCCCCCATTATTTGGTCGGGGTTATGATTTATCTCCGGCTCTCTCTGCCTTCCCCCTTGGTCGTTACTCATCTTATCGAACCTCCTGAGCTCGCCCCTGTCGATCAACTTCTGAATGGCTTTCTTCAGGTTGATGCATTCCTCGGTCGTATGACCGACGTCTTTGTGGAAGACACACTGTTTGTTGGGGTTGCAAGGATACCGAGTTTCCTTCAACGGCCATGGTCTGTCTATTCTGTCTTGATCGAGCAGGACGTTCATTATGTGCTCGCGGCTGGTCGTGAGTGGAGTCTAGTCAATTTCATCCCACCTATTCTTGCCTCGATTATCGTCTTCCATTTGGGCTGATCCCCGATGCGTTCCATCGTGCTCCTTCTTATTCCCATCTTTCCTCTCATTCCCCTCCTTCTTTGTCTCCTCGATATTGATCACCTGAATAGCATGGGCATACATTTCACCGACTGAAGTTTGGTCGTACATCATCATTTCTTGTCTCATTAGCCCTTGTTGTAAGCCAGAGATGAAACACATCTTGATCGACTCCTCGGAAATATACGGTATTTGGTCGACCATGGCCATGAATCTATCCATGTATGTCTGGTTCGACTCATTTATTCGTTGTTGTATACCGCACAAATCGGTTTGCTTTTTGGCTGGTGTCCGGCTGAGGAGAATTGAGTGACAAACATTTGTCTGAATTCATCCTAACTTTCGACTGAATCGAGTGGGAGACCTATGTACCACTTTAGTGCCTTCCCTTTAAGGGTCCCCGCAAATATTTTTCCCCATGCATCCTCGTCATCAGGGGCCACCGTGTTCATTTTGACCTCGAAGTTGGCCATGTGATCGACGGCATTAGTGAGGCCCTGATATGATTCAAAAGTGGGAATTTTCTTATCGAGTAGTGGTGCCTTCCTCATCCTCTTCTTGGAATGGGCTATTCTTCGTCGGGGGTAACAACATAGGCTTGCCTTTTTCCATGGCCTCAAGTCTGCCACAGAGAAACTTCACCTCTTGTTCAACAACCCCGGATGGCTTATTGGTCTATTTTTGTACCTCGGTGGTCACGTTCCTACCACTTTTTGGGTGACTTGCTCCTGATTCTGGGAATGAGTACAGTGTCCACATGTCTTGTTTTTCATTACCTCGGTCCTCGGCTGGACTCTCCTTCATCGCTCATTTCTCTAGTGCGGCGAGGATGGTCGGGTTTGCCTGGAAAAGTTAGCCGACTGTGGACGCTGGGTTTAGAGGTCTGCTCGCTCATCCTATCCCCCAACCGAGATCTCACACTGGGCCGAGGTATAGCTTTCTCTTTTCCTTTGTCTTTGTAAGTAGCTTTTTTAAGGATTTGAGTCGGTTCCTCCTGGGGCACTGTTTTAGTCGCTGCCCTTGCTTTTTTCTAAAGCACGAACATTTTAAGCTCGGCCTCTTGAATTCTCGTGAGGTAAAGTCTCTGGTGTTCCCAGAACCTTGCCTTTACCAAGAGCTTGCCATTACCAAGAGCTTGCCTACTCGGTGGCCTTGTTCTTCTCTAGTTGAGAGTGTTCCACCTGGGCCTCTTCCTCGTCAACATCAAAGAAAGTGCTCGCTTGTCCGGTGACACCTCCTACGTTACCGAGCATCCTCTTCGGTGCCCTTTCCTCCCAACGCCTTTGAAGTGGCGCTGGCGAGGTCCGTGTCAGTTATTTTGCTTATGGGTGAGGGAGGTGGTATGTTTGTTTCTGGTTGGTTTTGCTTTGTGGGAGTTTGTTTGTCCATTTTTTTATAGTTAATATGGGAATAAAAGGGTTATTGGAATGACGATTCCCGGCAACGGAACCACTTGATCACGTCACAAAGAGGGGGTGACTATGCAGGTGTTCCACGTAATGGACTTGAGCTAACGTGTCCTTGACTGGTGTCCGGTGTATGTGGGTACTTGATGTACCAAGTTTGATAGGATATATGGGCTTTATGTTTGTTCTTTGATCTTTGGTCACCTGAAATAAGACTACCGTTAGGGTGCCGGGGGTTTCCCAGCTACAGCCCTCAGGTGTGAGAGTCAGCAAGGAGTATAAATGTGCCGGAGCTAGGCGTTCCCTTAAGCTTCTAATGTTTGTGTATATTGCTTATTGTGCTGAATGTAATTGTGTCTGGTTGATCCAATGAGCTTACTTTTCTTGTAAGGGAATGCTTCCTTTTTATAGTAATGACCCTTGGGGGATCATGATTGATGTAGGGGCCCTTGAGCATGGGGACTTGTTGTTGGTCAGCTGACTGGCAGCTTCCTACTGGTTAATGGGTAGCATGTGATACATCCATTGTGGGCGGTTGATAAGCCGCTATGTTATATCAGCTTGCATGGCTTACTCGCATTTTGTTAAGAGGACATCTGGAAGCTATGTACAGGCTATATGTCAGGTCTATCACGTCAGGGAAGGTTTGTCGGCTGAGCATGATCGTTCCTCGTCTGGGTGGTCGAGTCATACTCGTTGTTCAGAGTGATCTCTGGTTTATCGAGGATCATGGTCGGATCATCAATAGTCGCTGGCCATGGTCGGCTTTCCTCGTTTGCTGTATGGTGGACCTGGCCCAAGTCCAACTACAATCCACGTGGTCGCTCCACGTAGGAGGACCCAAGCCGGGTCCCTTCAAGTATCAAATAACTCTAATATCAATTTTGAATCAAATACAAATCAATTTTAATATTCAAATAACAAACGAATATAAATATAAATATTAAAATATATTTACAAATACGAATGAAAAATTGTGATATTGTTTCGATTTTAAATCCCTATCTAAAACGTGAGGGCACTTACGTAACCGATCACAAAAACACATTTGACGCGTGTTAACTGTTAATCCCCTCCCCTAATCCCTGGCTTAACTTCCAAAACATCACTGACGTAAAGCATAACAAAATGGGACCCACCTGCCCTACCCCACAGAAATGTTGTTGCCAAAATCAAACGGATGTGATCCTTTCCCCATCCTTCATACTGGACCCCACATTCTTTGGACATGTTTCTCTGACCCTCTAATCATCCGGCACTCTCCACACCGTTAGATCTAAACAACTATTGTCATTTTCCTCCCTCACTGATTATACGTAGTAACCGCACCGCTATTTATGGGCACAATTTATGTCTGTTCTAGCATCAGCTCACGCACTTGTTATTGTTAATCCATAGGCAAGCACAATTTTTTTGTCAATTTCATGTTTCATAAACGATAGAATTTTTGGTAGAATTTTATCAACAGTAATTAAAATACCGTTTTTACCGCCAAACGCATAGATCAGTTGGTCAGAATTATATAATGAGCACTACTATGTTAAAATTTGATACGGAGAGATTTATTGCACTTTGTGCTTCTATCTAGATGTGGGATTACTTTTGGGCCTTTAGCTTCAGAAAATCTTGGGGAGCCAATAATTGATCAATGGTTGTTATCATTTTTATTATTATAAAATGTTTATAACCAAAATAGCTATTTTATTTTTATAAATTTCAAAATAATTGTTTCTTTTCAATTTTGAGACAGATTCTTTAAGCGATGTGTAAATAAGAACACTATATTTTAAAGGTATTAAAGAAAGCTTACCTAGATTTAACTCATTTTTAAAACTAGTATTAAATTCATAGAAAACACTTATTTTGAAGCTGATGAAAAAATAAATGGTACTTCATCCGTATCGGGTTAAGAGTTCATCATATTATTTTAGGATGTTTCACTTTAAAAGTTTATTTTCAAAAATTATGCTTACAATTTTTTTTATAATATTTCATCTCTATCCTCCGTTCCATTCAATAATTAGAATTTTTAAATTGGGACTTTTTGAGTAAAACCAAAGGAGTTGTAATTTTAACATCCAAATTAGAGAAAAGTAGTATTCTCTCTGTTTCAGATAAAGAGTAAATTATTTTATTTTAGGATATTTAATTTAAAGAATCAACTTTCTAAAATTAAAATATAAAAGTTTTATTTTATTACTAATAAACTACTTAAAAATATCATAATTTAAAAAATATTGACTTTCAAACGAGCTCATTGTCGAAACTAATGGAGTACTATTTAATTATAACCAATCCTATCCTATTTTATAAAAGCGCTGACTAGATCTCTAGTACTCTGTTTAAAATCGATCGTACTACTTTTACTTGCATTAAATAGTTTATTGCAGAAAAGGAAAATCAGTAATTGAATAAAGACGGTCAATAAAATTTTGGTGTAGCAATGGAGAACAAACTTTGTTATCAACAACAAATTTGATAGTCACTTTTTTTTTTTTTAAGACTAATCCTCCAAGTTTGGTAGAATCAATAAATAGCAGTAGAAGCTCTTTTAATAATTTTTCTAACACATTTATATTCTGATAAATCTCGATACCTTAATTAAACTAGAATAACTCATTTACCAACTGATTTACATACTTATTAGTAAATCTAATAGTCTCTTAGAAATAAATATTATTCCGTCCGTCCTAAATTATCGTCATCCTTTCCTTTTTCGTTCGTCCCAAAATAATTGTCCACTTTGAAACTTACCTTTTTTGAACATCACTTTTACCACTTTACCCTTACTTTTTCACTTTACTTTAATTATGGGCCACATATACATTAATGGAAACTACACATTAAACCAATATAAATAATCAAGTCAATTACTTTTTCTTAAACTGTACGCCGGATCAAGCAGAATAATTATTTAGAGACGGAGGGAGTACTAAAAAATGATTATTTGTAAAGTATTGAGGAAAAGTGTTCAAATAGCACAATTTTGTAGACATAGTGCAAGTGACTTATATGTACATTTTCAAATAAACATTATTTATTAATAATACCACACTTCCCTCATATTAATAGTGTGACGATTAAACCCTTATCGATCGGAGCCCGATAACTTAATAATTTTTTTTGTTATTAATTCTATTCGGTCATTTATCAAACCAGCTAATTTAATCTTTCAAACCAGCCTATCAGAGATTGACACTAGAGCTCTAGATCTCCACTAGGAGTCTGGAATATTATGATTATTATTGTCTTGATAATATTTGCTAGTATTACATTTCAAAATTAACTAATAATTAATATTAAATGAGTTGTATGTGAAAAACAACAGATGTTATTATGCTTGACTTGCTTTCAATCCTTGTACATTAAAAATAATACACACCATACGCATTAATTAAGAATCTTACTCCCGCCTTTTCTGTTAAAGAAATATACTTTAATTTTTTTTTTGTCATTTTCACCAATTTTGGATCATTGTTTAAAACAAATTTTATTTTATTAAAATACGTAAATTATGGTACGTCCAATGTAATTTTAAAAATATAAGTATTTTCTTAAGCTAAATAAAAAGTATTGTCACATATAAAAATTAATTAAAATGTCAACTAAAAGAAGCATCTAGAACAAATTTTGCCTTCAACATGAACCAAAAGAGATAAAAACAAACAACTAGTAATCCCTTTGGATAAATATTCTCGGTTTGAAAGTTATTTTTAAAAAAAATAAATTTTTAATAATTTATTAGTAATAAAATAATATTTTTATTTATTAATTTTATAAAATTGTTTTTTTAAATGAAACATCAAAAAACATAATTGTTGACTCTTTATCCGAAACGAATAAATATTATAAAAAATTATATAAATTTATTCCCAAAAATTACACCATAAAGGTAAACTTTTTCCCCTATAAATAAAGGCAAGTCCTCGGCACTAACTCATTATATTCAAACCCCTCTCTCTCTAGAAATTCTTACGTGTTTTCTCTCTCTAGGAGAGCAGCACTGCAGCAGTTGTATCAGCAAGAATGTGCGGGGGTGCAATCATCTCCGACTTTGTTCCTCCGGTCAAGCGTGGCCGGAAGCTGACGACACAAGACCTATGGGCCGAGCTTGACTCCGTTTCCGATCTGTTAGGTTGGGACTTGAAGAACAAAGCCCATAACGTTCGAAGCCCATCGCCCGATGGCAAGGACAGTCAGACTCAGAATCACAACCACCTGCTCAATCAACCGCACAAAGGTGATGACTAGAAATTATTTCTACTTGTTTATTTTGTTTTCATTTTCTTAAAATTCAGCTTAGCTTTTTTATTATGGTTGTTAAGTAAATAAATACTGTAGAAAATAAAGTTAACCGGCTTAAATGAAAAAACAACGCCAAATGGAGTTGAATTGTACAGTATTTATTTATGAGCGTAGGATTAGATACTAAAAATAGAAAGAAAATAAAAATAAATATGTTTGATAATAACAAAATTAAGAATGATGTATAAATACATGTGTAAAATACAGTGATTGGGATTATTGTGTAGCTATAAATTCTACAGATTAATTTGTTGTAAAAGTTTATTGCTATGTCCGTTAATTTCTTTAAATTACGTGTTTTATAATTATATATATATGTCTAATTTTTATTTAAAAATAAATCAGTTTGAACAATAAAAAATAAAAGAATTTAAGCATATATGTCTTGGTGACATAAAAGTTAGTTGGCAGCTAAGAATTTGTTCGGACTGTGAACTGATCATAGAACAAGTGAGTTTATCGCCGACTTGCTAGTGATACCAAGACACGAGTTAAAGCATCCAGATACCATTTGAAGGCCTAAAGGACAAAATAATATTTATATAATTATATAATATTTATCGCCGACTTGCTCAAAATAAATGATGCAATATAATTTTAAGAAAAAATGTATACAAATTTTGTAAAATATTGCCCTTATTAAAAGTTTCTAATTAAATGTTGTATTGAGATGGGCAAAAATGTGTTGATCAAACTTTGAGAAAAAAAAATGATGATTTAAAGATGGGTTTTTAAAAGAAAAATAGTAAATAATCATTAAACTTATAAATACTCTCTCCATCCCTAAATTATCGTCCTCCTTTTCTTTTTCGTCCGTCCTAAAATAATTGTCCAGTTTGAAACTTATTTTTTAAAACATCACTTTTACCACTTTATTTTTATTTTTTCACTTTATTTTAATTATCGACCAAATACGCATGAGCTTTAAAGGAAACTACCTATTATACCAATATAAATAATTAAGTCAATTGTTTTTTCTTAAAATGTGTGCTCGGATCAATTAGGATGTTTATTTAGGGACGAAGGGAGTAATAATTACACCTTAATAAGGGTAAATGAGTCTTTTTATAAACTTTCTTTAATTTGTATGTAAATTTATAAATTGTCATTTATTTTGGGTTCGTGGACGTATACTAATACAGTAAATGCTTTGTTTTTCGTGCTAAATGTGAAGTCGACATCGTTATTAACTGTCCAACTCGCCAAACCCAAATAGGAAAATATTTGAAAAAGGTTCCTCCCAAAAAGCATAATCAGTCCTTTAGTCCTTTTGGGTCCTATACAAAGTTTTATTCATTAATTTAAAATTTAAGCTATAAATTAATTACTTATAGTTGTTTTTTTATTTTTTAAATAATATTTCTCTATCATAACAAAAGTCCCAAAATAAATACTTATTAGCAATTGACACAAATTTTAAGGAACATTATAATAAGACTCATCTATCGTTATTTAAAATTATTTTGTTGCACTAGCATTTTATTCTTTTTCTCGCAACAATTTTCTTTAAAAATATATAATTTGAAGCATAGTGGATAAAAGCAATTTTAATAAAATATGAATAAATGTTCTATAGCAACATTTCTTTAAAGACGAATGTAGTATTAATTTAATGCAATCTGAAAATAAAAATCATATCTTTTCAAACCCCACTAGGAAAGAGAAAAAGGTACTTTTAGTCATTATTTCTTGATTAATAAAGAGAGTTGCATGTTAAGGTTTCTTGTGTATTTTAGTATTAACCTCATTTTTCAAAAACAAAACCTTTTTCTTGCTGGGTTAGAATATTTGGAGTTTTGTGTTGTAGAACCGAGTGGGACAACAACTCAGAAAGTGAGTGGGAAACCGAGTCAAAGACCTCGGAAGAACAAGTACAGAGGCATCAGACAGAGGCCATGGGGGAAATGGGCTGCCGAAATTCGCGACCCACAAAAAGGTGTCCGAGTCTGGCTCGGAACATACAACACAGCTGAAGAAGCCGCAAAAGCTTACGACGCAGCTGCTAAACGTATTCGCGGCGACAAAGCCAAGCTCAATTTCTCTGATCAGCCACCAACACCGCCGCAGCAACTCCCGCCGCCTGCCAAGAGACCTTGTGTCAACCCCGAGTTGGTGACTCAAATGTATAAACCACAACCTCCGGCTCCGAAGATGGACTTTGGCACATTTCAAGACCAACCCAGTTGTCAAAAGATTGAGGCCGATCATGGGTATGTGCTGAAAGAGCAAATTTCGAGCTTGGAATCGTTCTTGGAGTTGGAGCCTGAGTTCACTCAGTTTGGCGGAATCGGTGGGAGCGAGTCTGACTCGGTCGATCTTTGGATGATGGACGATCTTCCTGGTATGATCTGAACGCGACGCTTTTCAGTTTTTTTGTGGGTGTGTGTGTGTGTGTGTGATCTTTGTGGTGGATTTCATTTGAAAAACTTTGTTTGGTATAATCAATTTTAACGCTCTGTGATGGAAGTTGTATATGGTAATAAGATAGGTGCGCTTGTATGTGATCATCATCAAATGTGCTTTTTTAACCTTTTATCTGAGCTTGAGTTCTGTGTCTGGAGAGAATTTGGATTATACGTTTTGCCATAAAGTTGGTGCATGAATCAAAGCTTCCAATCCCCTTTGGGTTATTTACTTACTGTATTTTATTGAAATAATTGGATCGTGGGACCATGTGTTGCTGCAGAGGGGGAGGCCCACAGACCACAGTATCATAAATAAGTGAATTACCAGTAGTATTTTGATACGCCTAAATAAATAATTTTATATGGTTTTTCGCAAAATTTAAGATATTGGTTTTAGGTTATTTTAGTAGTATAAATATCTACTACCTCGGTTCCGGACAAAAAAATCAACCATTTTATATTGATATATTTCATGAAAAAATCTATTTTTAAAAATTAAGGTATAAATATATTATTTTATTACTAATATATTATTAAAAGTGTCATTTTAAACCAAATAACTTTTAAACGGAAACTATTTTTTCGAAACAGAGAGAGTATATCATTAAAACAAAACTTTTGTTGTCATCAATTTACCTTTTAACAATCAAAAAATACATAAAATAATTTAGTTTATTTTTTTCACTTTATTTTTTAAGTATATTTTCCATACACTATCGGCGTCAAGAATTGGATGGGGACATCTTGGGGGACCAAAAATAAGTTTACTAAAGCATCCAAGAGAATTTTAATGTTAAATGAAAAGATTTAAAAACTTGGTTAATATGTATTTCCTCCGTTCCTAAATAATCGTTTGGGTTGACTTTTAAGAAAAAGTAATTGACTTGATTATTTATATTGGTTTAATGTGTAGTTTCCTTTAATGTTCATGTATATGTGGTCCATAATTAAAATAGAGTGAAAAAGTAAGGGTAAAGTGGTAAAAGTGATGTTCTAAAAAGATAAGTTTTAAAGTGGATAATTATTTTGGGACGGACAAAAAAAAAGGAGGACGATAATTTAGGGACGATAATTTAGGGACAAAAAAAAAGGAGGACGATAATTTAGGGACGGAGAGAGTATCAAATATAATATATGTTATAGATCTTACAAAACGTGTCGATGTCTTTTATATTTACTTTAGTTATCAGTCAATCAAGTTGATCGAAATAAGATTTTATGCCGTACATTAAGCTCAAGAATACATTTATTCGCTAGTCGCTGCTCATATAAAACTATAAATTTATAGTGACATTGTCCTTGTTTTATTCTTATCGTAATAATTTACTCTTATTATTTGTCCAGGTGCTAGGTGTGTAGATGCATCCAGTGAATGTGATAACTGATAACCACGACTTGACATTTCCTTTAGAATTTATTCACCATATATTGCAAAACTTATGATAATATTTGAATTCCTCGTATATATATAATTATCCGGTGTCAGTATATCTGATTTTGTCAATTGAAATAACAGTACATACATAAAAGGTACGATTTAAAAAAATGTTACAGTTGAGGGATACATTGTTTCAAGTGATAGTTGATGGATGGATGTTATATAAGATAAAGAGAATAAAAAGAGGTGACTGTGCATAATATTAATTGTATGAGATAGGGGAAAGAAAAAATAGGGAATTAAAAATAGATAACTACTTACACATGTGAATGTGATGGTAAATATCAACTGTTAAATTTTTAAAGATAATTTAATATTAACCTCTGAATAGTCTTAGTCAATTATTTATTTGTTTTATAATATAAATACTTCCTCGTCTCGGATAAAGAGCTTATTATTTTATTTTAATTTTTTTATTTAAAAGTTCAGCTTCAAAAATTAAGGTATAAAAGTATAATTTCATTACTAATATGAGCTACTAAAGTATCATTTAAACAAAAAATTAACTTTCAAAATAAGACTATTTACCGAAAATGGAGAGTATATACCAAAGGCACTCTCTAATGAATGTGGTATATCTTCATTGAGTATGTTTCTAGAATGAAGAATCCGATTTCTCACGCTTTCAACACTTTGAAGTGAAAAAGGGAACCTACTACTAAACCAAGTATATATATATAAGCGAAAACTAAGCAAAATAAACTCAGATTCAACTCACATTAAATTGTTAAGGTTAAAATAATCTTATGGGTGGCTCACCGATAGAGTTGAGGTTTAACAAAGAAATAAATCTTAAGTTTGATCACTTCTCATGTTCATTAAGACTAAAAAAAATAGTTGAAAAAAAAATCCTTGAAGGCAATAAAACATAAATATTACGGTGTACATCTTAACTTATATTATTAATAAGGTAAAACACCTTTAGGTCACTGTATTTTTTAAAATTTTGTAATTAGGTCACTGAGACGTCAAATTTTTTGATGAGACGTTAAGTTTGGACGTTAACTTATGTTAAATACCTATTTTATCCTCTTTTTTATCATCATCTTCTTTGATTCTTTTGACATTTTAATTTCTAGATATGGTGTTCTCCTGCAAATTTCCCCAAATCAGACTCCCTCTCTCACAAAATCTCTCACGCCCATCAAAGCCTCGTCTCTCTCACAAAATCTCTCACACCCATCCAAGCCCCGTATCTCTTATCCCACCAAAGTAGCTCACCCCATCTTTAGTCTCTCATTCTCTGACATCGTCTCCTTCACCGCCATCTCCAAATCCAGTCAAGCAACACGCCTAACCATTTTCCTCTTCTCTTCGCCATCTCATACCTCGCCTTTTGGTCTCCCATCGATTAGCCCTCTTCGAGATCTCCATTACAACTTCTAGATCCATCTCTTTCCATTACAAACAAATCGGCTTTGTCTCCATCGAGTCTTATTAGTTTCAAATCAAAACTCTTGAAGCCAGAACATCCAAATATCCATCGCCTATCTTGCCCAAATCCATTTATGTTCTAATTTCTTGCACAATAGTGACTACGATCCAACATGGAAAGGGTAATCAATCATAAGTATTTAAACCTGAGTTTGATTTCAAATCTGGGTCTTTGTTACCTCAGTTCAACTACGTATTTTTGTTTTAGATCTGGGTTATTGGTATCTTTGTTAAAAATAATGTTTTTTCTTTAAGATATGGGTTTGAAATCAATTTGCCATCGATTTTGATGCCACTTTTTGGACTATATGATGTTGTACTATCAATGTTTATACTAATTTTGCTCTTTGTTGTTCTAGTCTATCAATATAAAAAATAATTATGCATTCAACAATTAATTTTACATTAGTATTGAATCAAATCCTAGGCTGCCTCGGTTTGATTCGTGCCTAAGTTACCACACTCTCTAAGCAAATCATTTACGGACTGATTTATCTATCAATAATAATTAACTCAAAGAATTGGCATCCTATCGTGCCTACCACACTCTCTAATGATTTTTTTATCTATCAATAATAATTAACTCAAAGAATTGGCTTATTATCGTGCCTACCACACTCTCTAAGCAAATCATTTACGGGACTGATTTACTATGCGAAGTTACTCATTTTGTGTTCATCACTCACCAAGTATAAGAGCATGTACAATTGTTTTATAAAAATCAAACTCAAAATCAAACTCAATCCATTAAAAACCAATAAAATAATTTATTTGATACTTATTTGATTTAAAATAAAAAAACTTCTCAATGGTGGCACAAAATCCAACACATTTACCTATCTCACTATCTTTATCTCCATTAATTTAATATTTTTACAGAAAAATGGTTTTAAAAACTTGAAAAAATTATAGAAATTTTTTTTTTTGATTTCCAAATGAAACAAATCAAATATCTATTTATAGGTTAAAATGCGTACTTTAATTCAAGGGGGAAAAAAGAAAAAAAATATAATTATTTTGGTTGAAAATTTGTCATGAAAGGCAATGAAAAAAATAAAATGATAACCAATAAAATTTTGACACATGGAAAGGGGGGAGGGGGAAGGGGGAATGAGGTCCACACCTTGGAGTTGGAGTCATTTGGATTCTTCCACTGATTTTCCCCCCCTCAAATCTTCCCTTGTTTTTTAAAGATTTATTAAAAATCTCTATTGGAGATGAAGATTGGAGGAAGGTTCGGGGGTGATAACCAAGCCGGTCTTCTGTGATGATATTTTAACCGAAAAAGTCTTATATATTTGTTTTCAATAGTTAAAGTACATTTTTATGGTAAAATGACAAAGATACCCTTAATGAACAACAAACGCAAGCAGAAAGCCACTTTCCAAATTTGGACATCGAAATAAAAATATTGGACATCAAAATGCATAATTGAAATCTGTCAAAATTTGGACGTCGAAATTCAAAAAGCCAATGCCCAATTTGGGCATCAGAATGAAAATATTGGTCATCGAAATGCACAATTGAAATCTGTCAAAATTTGAGCGCCGAAATTCAAAAAGCCACTACCAAATTTGGACATCGGAATGAAAACACTAGGAATCGAATTGCACAATTGAACACTACCACCAAATATCAACATAGTTGGGTATCGTAATTGATAAAATTAACGTTGCACTGAATAAATTAAACACTGCCACCAAATATCAACAAGGTTGGGTATCTAAATTGACAAAATTATACATTGCCACCAAATATCAACATAGTTGGGCCTTATAATGGATAATTGACGTCATAATGAATAAATTAAATATTGCCACCAAATATCAACAAAGTTGTGTATCAAAATGGACATGATTGAACATTGCTACCAAATATCAACATAGTTGAACATCGAAATGGATAAAATTGACGTCGGGATGAATAATTAAACACTGCTACCAAATATCAACAAATGTGAGCATCGAAATGGACAAATTTAGCACCATAAGGAATAAATTGAACAATGCCCTTAAATCTTTGTGTAAAAATTGAGCATCGGGAAACTTTCGAAGTCTAAAACAGTGCTTAAACATCATTTTTTAACCTTAAAACGAAGACATCTCGGAGTAAACCTGTTGAGTCTTGTAGATCTCGTCAAGAGCTTCGATTTGATATGTGGTGGGTCATGTGATTCGTCCCAGATCAAAAGTTATGAAGAAAATGGTCGAGGAAGATGAAAAGAGATCGGCAATTGAGAAAAGAAAGATGGAGACGAAGCTGGAGGAAGAAGAGAAAGAAAATGTGACAGAGAGAAGAGAAATAAGTAGCGGAAGAAAGAAGAAGAGAGAAAACTATATTAGAGAGAGAAGACGGTGTATGTTTGGGTATTTTGAAAAAAAAATTAACGGAAAAAAACTTTAGAGGTTTTAAAAATAAATAGGATAAATGAACGGTGACAATTTCATCAAATGGTATCAGCCCATAATTATTTCAAGTATTAAGTAACTAGTTTTACACCCGTGCGTTAAACGCACGAGCATATATATCTCTCTTAATTAAATTATACACAAATAAAATGAAGATAATAAACAAAATAAAAAAATAAAGAAAAAACATGATGAAGGGAACAAATTATATCGGTATAATTGATATTATTTAATCCAATATTTTATGAATCGTTTAAGTCATTTTCTCGTTCATAATTTTATAGAGTTTAATCATTAATATTTATTGTTATTAAAATTTAGGATCTTATAAAAGTGGTAAATTAAGCTAGATAGTCTAAAATGGGTAAAATCTCACAAAATGCACTTACTAAAAAAAGAAAGTCATATTTGAGTATTATTATATAGAAATTAACATGCATTGAGAACACAAATCTTATTAATTGATTACACAACTTTCAAGATTTATTGAAAATGTGCAAATATGCACATGTTGTAGAAAATACTAAGTTTCTATGTAGTAGTATTTAATAGGAGTAGAAACACATGCGAAAATATGTAAATACAAATATCTTTTAGTGCATACTTAATTTACACCCGTGCGTTAAACGCACGGGCATATATATCTCTTAATTAAATTATACACAAATAAAATGAAGATAATAAACAAAATAAAAAATATAGAAAAAACATGATGAAGGGAACAAATTATATCGGTATAATTGATATCATTTAATCCAATATTTTATGAATTGTTTAAGTCATTTTCCATTTCATAATTTTATAGAGTTTAATAATTAATATTTTTTGTTATTAAAATTTAGGATCTTAAGTAGTATAAATAGTAATTCAGATGTATATTCTTCTCTATATAACATATAGATTTATTAAATATATAAAATTTGTGATTGGTATCTACTACTATGATTTAATCGTATATATTCATATGATTTACCAATATGTTATAATTAATTGTGGTTATTTGTAAAAATAAATTTTGTTTTGATATTATAATTTCAGATATGATGAAAGAGACACAAAAGTTTCAAATACAAACAAGTCATATATAAATATTTCCATAGCAGACTTTTTATAATTAAGTGCGGTTATATTTTATTTTGTAATCACATGTATTCAATGAAAATGTTTTTTTATAGCACATTTGTTCTTATTCCAGTGTTATTTGTTCATTTTAATTAATCAGTAAATTAAATATGCACCAAAAGAGATTTGTATTTATAGATTTTCACATGGGTGACTATTCCTATTAAATACTACTACATAAAAACTTCGTATTTTCTACAATATGTGCATATTTGAATATTTTCAATAAATCTTGAGAGTTGTATAATCAATTAATCAGATTTGTGTTCCCAATGTATGCTAACTACTATATAATAATACTCAAATATGACTTTCCTTTTTTAGCAAGTACATTTTAGTGAGATTTTATCTCTTTTAGACTACCTAGCTTTATATATATATATAGATGTGAACGGGTCTTAAACTCAATGTGCTTATGAAACACATCGTGAAAGACAAAAAAAAAAAAAAAGATTAAATATAAACCATTTATTTATTTTCATTTTTAAAATTTATGTTCTAAGTTTTACCTTTTAAAATCCTAATTTTGAAAGTAGCACATTATTAATCTTTACTTCAAAATCGTTTTAATTGCAAAACAAAAAAAACTGATCTATTTTACGAATTTCAAATTAAACCCCATATTTTTATTTTGTACTTATTAAACCATCATCTATTTTTTTCAATTAAAACCTTCTGTTAATAAATAATATTTTTATTATTATAATTGATAACAAAATATTATTATAAACTCATCTCAAATATTTTAAGTTATGCACAATTCTTTTTATGTTCTCATAGGATTAGGATTTATTAAGGATCTTAGATCTTTATATGTGCGATGGACATTTTTATAAAAAAATTTGGCAAAAGTTGTCTATAACAAGATATGTGCACTAGAGTGTACAGTAGAAAATAGATTTTAAAAATGTGCATTTGAATGTGCTACTTTTAATTTAAATTGTAATTTAATGTCGTTGACTGTAGATAATGTTTGGCTTTCTAAAAGGGTACGTATAACATGATTAGGAGGAGAAAATTAACAATAATTGTCATATGGATAATAATGGATTTTGTTTTAGTAATAATTAGTAGACTATAAATAGATAGGGTGAAGAGGGGAGAGGATAATTATTTTAATAGAAAAAATATTGTTCAATGTTGGTAAGTGGTAAGCCTAGTTTTCTAAAAATTGTTGGGCAGGTGCTAGGTGCTAGGTGCTAGGTGCTAGGTGCTTGACAACGCTTAAAGAGCACGTTGAATTAATGTACAGTTACCTTGATTTTATTTTCTTTGTTAATAACATCTAAATAACAAACATTAAACATACTAATGTTCTAATAGTAAATATCGTAGGTAATCTAAACATAATGATCACATTACAAGATTAAAACTAACAATTAAATATCATTCCAAAATTCAAAACAACGGTCCTTTAAATAATTACAAATTTATAGTACACAATAAAAGTCAATAGCTCAATATTTTTTTTAAAGAACCGGAATGACGTCGTTTTGGGCTCAAGTATATTTTATTTAAATATAATTAGAGGAGGTTGAATGTCTAGCGGTCTAGACGATGATTTTTTTGGTCGATTTGCTTCATATCTCGGCGCCTGCCTAGCCCAATTTTTAAAACACCGGTTAAGCCATGGTGTGCCAATTGTACGTAGTTGCTGTTGGGGTGGCTCCTTTATATTTATGTTCATTGTGAATTAGTTATAAAGATAAATTATTTCTAATTCTGAATTGAATTGATTAAAGTATTGGTATTACTCTCGTTGTCTCAAAATTATCGTCTGAGTTGATTTGACGCACAGTTTAAGAAAACATATTTGACTATATTATTAATATTAGAATAGTGTATGATTTCCTTTAAGGGTGATAACTGGGCCGGTCCTATGTGGAGGAATTTTAACCGTAAAAATCCATTATATTTGTTTTAAACCCTTAAAGTACGCTTTTGAGGAAAAATGACGAAGATACCCTTAATGAAGGAAATACATGCGGACAAAGCTACAACCCAAATTTGAGGCATCGCAATGAAAAACATTGGGTATCGCTAAAAATTTTAGGCGTCAAAATGCCAAAGCCACTACCTAAATTTGGGCATCGCTAAAAATTTTGGGCATCAAAATACAAAAGTCACTGCCCAAATTTGGGCATCGCTCAAAACATTGAGTGTCATTCATTTTGGGCAACGCAACCTGGGTTTATTGAGATTAAAATGACTTGGGTGTCATTCAAAATATTGGGTGTTGTTCCTACGTGTACTATGATTGCTACATTCCTACAATTTTAATTCATAACATTGAGTGTCGTTCATTTTGAGGGGCTCAAAACATTGGCCGTTGTTAATTTTTGTGGGGCTCAAAACATTGGATTTTTGGAAGCAACGACACACAACATGCAAGTATGGTAGCATTGCATATGAAAAGCAAAATGATTATCATGACAGCTCCAGTGAATATAAACCATGTTTTTGAGCTTATAAGTCACGTTTTCATTTATTTCTTTTGTTATGCTTGTGTTGCATATGAAGTGGATGCGTTGGCCATGACAACAATGCCCAAATGAGAGGCAATGACGCCCAAATTGGAGGCTACGACACACACATCGGAAACAATGACGCCCACATCAGAGGCAATAGGCAACAACACCTACATCATAGGCAACGATGCCCACATCATAGCAAACGACGCCCACTGAGATTGGAATCCATCTTCAAAATAAGGAAGAAAAAGTGAATCTGAAGTAGCCTTTCACTACAACTCGTTCATCAACTTGATCAATATCCAAATGTTGCACAATTTCATGCTCGAATTCTTTGTCCATAAGTTTGAAGAATGATTTTTCAGGATGTTGAAATGTTCTAACATTTGTTTTATCTACTAAATAGTAAGTCGATAATGATAAGAGAGTGAGAAAGTGGAATGGTGAGAGATTGGGTATTTTAGGAAAAAAATAATAAAAGTGGATTTTTGTGGTTAAAAAAAAAAGGTAACTGAGCAGTTATAATTTCATAAAAAGGAACCGACCCGTAATTATTATTTTCTTTAAAACTCATGAATACGTGACCTAAAATTAAAATAAGAATAAAATGGTAAAAGTAATGTTCTAAAAATGAAACTTTCAAATAAAATAATTATTTTGGGACGGACAAAAAAATAATAATAATAATTTTGAGACGGAAATAATATTTGTTATTGATTATTCGATTACGTGGTTATTTTGGTGCTGGAAATTATTCATTCATACATATTAGTATCAGAGTGACTATATAATTAATTTTTTATTGTCTAACACTTGATATCAGAGTTTTTGATGGACGATGCAATTTTATATTGTTTAGTAACTTTCAATCATTATAATTTCAACTTTGCAATTAATTTCTCTATAAGTTTTGCATTAAGATATAGATTGTGATTGATTAAAGTATAACCTTAATGAATTAAAAAAAAAAAAACTATTTTGGGTTGGTGAGACAATTAGATAAGAACACTTTGATTACAACTTAATAACTGAGTAATCTGACCTTACGCGTAGATGCATGAACCAAAACGCCTGGGTGCATCACCAGAATCCAAGTGGGTCCTTCTTTCCGGGGACAATCTCCATTATCTTTCCCCCTTTCCCCTTGTACAGATGTACTTATTACAGCATTTATTAAATATTTAATAAAACATTTTTTAAAAAAAAGTAAATCAAATTGTCTTTTGTCATTTATGAGTAAATGATTTTTTTTTAGGATTGGTCCTAATGTCTGAAAAAAAATTTAAAAAAATTTATGGGCTGGTCCATTTTTTGAAACTTTTAATCGCTAAAGTACATCATTTTTATTTTCAAACGAAAAAGTTACTTTTTGTAGTAAAATAACTACGATACCCTTAATGAACCGTAGGCGCGCTACGGAGGTACTATTTTTTACACCGCGATTCGTCAATTTTATCGTATTATTTTTTATACCGCGGTTCAATAGTGTAACTGCTAGTCTATTTTTGAACCGCGATTCATCAATTTTTATTGAATTAATTTTGCACCGCGATTCAATAGTGTAACTGCTAGTTTATTTTTGTATCGAGATTCATCAATTTTCATGTATTAATTTTACACTGCGGTTCAATAGTGTAATTACTAGTTTATTTTTGAACTGTGATTCATCAATTTTAGTACATTAATTTTTACACCGCGGTTCAATAGTTTAATTGCTAGTCTATTTTTGAACTGCGATTCATCAATTTTAGTGTATTAATTTTTTGTACTGTGGTTCAATAGTGTAATTGCTAGTTTATTTTTGAACCGTGATTCATCAATTTTATTACATTAATTTTTGAACCGCCATACAGAATCATAAAGAATCAGACCACGTCCTCCACCTGCTTCTTTCATCTCCTCCGCCGTAAGCCTTCTTCTTCCTCCTCTTTCTCTGTATTCGTCCCAATTGAAAAATTCTTCAACTCAGAAGACGATGACATTTTTGAAATAATATTTTGAAAAGCGGGTTTTCGCGGTTTAAAAAAAACTATGAACTTTTGGGGTTAGAAACTTTAAAAAAAATGACCGACCAGAATTTTCCCTTTTTTTAGAACTGGTCCCAAACCGATCCAGATGTCCGAAATTTTTTATTTTTTTAGGATTGGTCCCAAACTTATTTTTTTAGGATTGCTCCCAAACCAGTCCCTATGCTTGAAATTTTCTTAGGACTGCTCACAAACGGCAAACCGGTCTCTATACCTGAAAAAAAAAATCTTTTTTTGTGTTAAGGGTAATATAATATTTTTAAAACAAAAAGTATTGTATTAAATATTTAACAGATGTTGTATTAAACATCTCCTTTCTTATATTGATTCCTACTAATAAATTTAATACCTAGGTCTTATATAGTATTTTAGGGTATTCTTGTAAAATAGATCTTCATGACCCAATTCACCATGTATTGGTGGGCTGAGTTGTAAAAGTGTGGAGCTTCATCTTACGGATTATGAGGGATCTGTAAGATAATCTAATAAATCTAACTTTTAAAAAAAAAATTACAGGCCGGTCCACTTTTTGATACTTCTAATCGCCAAAATACCTTCTTTTTTTTCAACAGAAAAAAATCATTTTTGGTGACAAAATAACTATGATATCCTTAATGAAACGTAGACGCGCTACGGGAGTCATTATTTTTGCACCGCGGTTCATTAATTTTATTGTATTAATTTTTACATCACGATTCAATAGTTTAAATGTGTAGTGTAATTTCACTGGGATTCATCAATGTTTTTATCGCGATATATCAATTTTATTGTATTTTTTTTGCACCGCGATTCAATAGTTTAATTATCCGGTCTATTTGCACCACGATTCATCAATTTAATCTGATATTTTTGCACTGCGATTCAAAATAGTTTTAAATGTCTAGTCTAATTGCATCGCGGTTCAAAATTGTAATGAAACAGACCTTGAATACCGGGTATATAAATATGTGAATTGCGGTGCATCCCGTCTTTATTCGTAGCACGAATCTTGCTCATTAAGAGTATTGCAGTTTTTTCGCGTTTAAAAATGATCTTTTCTGGTTGCAAAAAAAAAAAAAAAAAAAAAAACTAGACTGAAGATGTTAAAAACTTTAAAAAATGGACCAGTCTGAATTTCATCCATTTTTCTCTTTTTATGAAAGTTACTACTATTATGATTGAGCTCAACCTACTTGTTGAGGAACTAATGATGACAGATTTAACCACTATTCTAAAATTTTCCGTCTAGCTCCGCCTAAGCGCTAGGCACCTCTCCACCGTCGCGAGTTTCTTAGTCGTTGTTTAATCGGCTAAGTCAGCGCCTACGCCAAACCCCATCGACCTTAATTTATTTTTGTAGCTTTAATTTTGTGCCGTGCGGTGATCGAAGAAGAAATGAGGAGTGGTAATGGTGAGGAAAAGAGGGAGGTGTAAATAAAAGGGGTTTGATTTTGTGGATATTCAATGGGCTGAGAGAGAGGATAAATTAAAAGGTTAGATCTAGGAAGATGAAAAAATTAGGAGAGTCGGTCTGCCGAAGAGAGAGAGAGAGACTAAAAAAAAGAAAGAAAGAAAAATGGGTTGCCGGTCTGCCAGATAGAGAGAAGAACGAAGAAGAAGAAAAAATGAAGGAGAAGGGGGCTGTCTTGGAACTCAGAATTTAGAATGAGGAAGGATTAAGGAGATATGTGAAATTGTCGGTTGTAGGGGCAGTAGGTAGGGGCAGTAGGTAGGTGAAGTAATATTTTTTTTGTTTTTAGTTCTAAACTTGGCAGGTTTATTGCTTTGGGGTTGTTGGGAATTGAGATTAGTGGTATGTTTTTATATTTTTATTTATTTTACAAATATAGATAATTGTTTGATAAAATGATAAAAATAAAAAAATTATAATTAATATGTTTGATTTTTATGTAAATTATCAAAAAATATATAATTATTATATCTTAATTCTAGATCTCAATTACACTCCGACTAATTCTATAAACACTAGGCGCTAATGTACCACCTAACAACCGCCTAACGATTTTAGAACCTTGGATTTTACACCATATGTACTCCATTTTACGCCATATGTACTCTAGAAATAATGGCTGAATCTTTGGCTAGTGGATCTGATCCAGGCCTCTACATGCACACAAAGCAGGCGGTGCCTTTGCAAAAACACTCCCGCGTGTAGGTTGGAGAAAGAAATATTGATAATAATAATTGGGGAAAGAGAAAAAAAAATCAATGTTTTAAAATTGTAAGGTGGGTAGTAGGTGTTACATCAGCGCCTAGCATCTAAGACGTCTAGACGAGGGCCTAGAAATTGCGCCTAGAAATAAAACATAACATTCGATTTTTAATATATTTTTTATTATAATATAATTATTAATCATTATTTTTTAATATATATTAATAGTAAATATCACCTAATATTTTAAAAATAATAATTAATTTATAATATTAAATTTTAAAAGTAAAAATCAGATATTTAAATTTCAAGGTTTAAAATATTACAAAAATATTCAATAACTTAATTGTCCATTGGTCAGTTAACAAATTACAAATTTACAACAATAATTTAATAGTTTGAAATTAATATTTATTATTATAATTATTTTAAAAGCCTAAAATAACATTATTCTGGGCTAAAATGTTAAAATAATTATAATTATATATATATATATATATATATATATATATATATATATATATATATATCTATAATACAATACAGCTCATAGTCGCACGCTCACAATTGACAAAGGCTATTCAGGGCTAAGATTGATTCATTTACGGAGATCCTATGATCATAATTGCTGCCCAATTTCACATGTGCGAACGGCGGTTAAGCAACTACCCCCTCTCTCTCTCCAACTCCCCCCACTATTCACGGTTAGTGGCCGCTAATCCTTCCTCCACCAAATCTACGTCCCTTTTCTTTTCGATATTTTAATTAATTAATCAATTTTATGCAAAAAAAATCATAAGTTTTGTAATTTTGAAATATTTATTTATTTTTCTTTTTAACTATTATCGTAATTAACTTAATCAATTTATTTTTTGAAACTGAATCCCAATTTAATTTATGTCTAAGTTTTGAATATTTTTATTTTATTTTTTTTCTTTTTAATTGCTATCGTAATTAACTTAATCAATTTAATTTTTTTCTGGCCTGCAATTTCGTATACAAATAAATTTAAAAAAAATCGTAAGTTTTGTAATTTGAAATATTTGTTTTTTTCTTTTAATCATATCATAATTAACTTAGACAAATTATAAGTAAATATTAATTCATTTCCACATTATCTGCTTCATTTATTGATAAATTCATAAACTGGCGTCGTACCATCAACATGGATAAATGTACTAGTGTGTATGTATATATATATATATATATATATATATATATATATATATATATATATATATATATATATAATCAGTAACTGGCCCCTAGGCGGGCTTAGAGCACCTAGTCGATTTTTTCGTAAATTTATCAAATTTCTAAGCATCTTGGTAACGCCTAGGCCGATTTTAGAACCAAGGAAAAAATACAATAGAGTCTTACCATTATGTTGTCAAGGATATGCTATTTTAAGTAGACAATGGGTATGCTATTTAGGATTATGTTATGTCCCCGTATACCATTTAGAATATATTCAAATTTTCTGGGAATGGCCGCATAGGTATCTTGAGGATTGGCCGTGCGGGCTTTCAAGTAATGGTTGATGGTATTTCAAGCCGAAACTAACTTTATCACATTTGATTTTAACTTGTTTCATTTGATTAATATTTTAAATTTTCGTGATAAAAGTTTTTTTTATGGATAGATTTTATCATATTTGATTTAGATTTGTTTCAATTTATTAAAGCTCCTTAATTTTCATGGTAAAAGTTTTTTTTATTTATCATTTATCGCATTTGATTTAGACAAGTTTAATATTTGATTAGGACTCCTTAATTATCATGGTAGAATATTTTTTAAAATAGATTTTATTCAATTTCATTAAACGTGTTCCACCAACACCACAAACAAACACTACAAAATAGCCTGCAAATTCTATCTACAAAATTCGCATGACTTTTCGGTTTGATGATTGAGTGTGATCTCACACTTTTTATTATTTATTAATTATTAATTATGTGGACATCTTGATGTTGTTACCAACGAGCTCTAACTCAACTGGTACTGCTCACTTCTCCTAACAGAGAAGTTGTGTGTTCGAGTCTCACTAGAAACACCCTGGACTTTACAACTCCCAGTAGAGAGGTCGGGTGTTTAAGCCTCTTCAGAGGCATCGTTGTTGTTAAAGTCTTATCCAAAGGTCTCATTTAGCTACTCACTTATCCTAACGGAGAGGTTGAGTATTCAAGCCCTACTAGAGGCACCCTGGTACTTAACTACTCTCAACCGAGAGATCGGGTGTTCAAAGCCTCACTAGAGGCACCATTTGTTCGAGCCACACCAAAGGAATCATATATATATATAATTGTAGTCTTTCAAGACATTAAAAATAATAAAAAATTTAAGGGTTGGGGTACTGTCTAATGTCCCCTCCAACCTTTAAAAAAAAAAAAGTCATCTTGATGTTGTTGATTTATTCAAATAGTTTGTAAAATTTATTTACAAAATTAAGTTTTAGAAACAACGCTAAGTCAACCGTGCATCGCACAGGTAATAACCTAGTTTTTTTAATAAAATGAAATTTGTTCTATAGCTATATGAAATAGAATAATCATTTGCGAACCAAACAACTACCGTGTGGGTTAACTCAATATGCTATTTGTCGAAAAATAATATTCCCATTGAAAATAGTTTTATTTCTAAAATTAATAATAATTTCAGTATATTAGAAGTTATAAACACGAAAAGATACGCTTTTAAAAAATTCAACATGTGAAATAAGAAAATAGGAAAGAGTGTAAATTAGCAAAGTGAAAAAGCATAACAAGCTTCATCTATTATTTTTCATTTTAAGGACTGCCGCAATATTATAGTTAGAGGTGGTAAACGGGCGGGTATGAGCGGACATGAGTGATGTTTATATGGGCAATGTGCTTAAATGGATGGGCGAGTTAGTGCCAATTTATATCATGAGTATATATGACTTGGTGTCACTTTGTTTGATTCGTTTATTATTTTCATGAAGAGCGATTGTTTCTTCTAAAACAAAAAATGTAATCAAATCTCCCACATCTTTTTCTTCTTTACTATCACTAATAGTGGAGATAAAATTCAAATTCAAACCCTTTTTACATAACGTGTTGACACATTGATTTGTATAATGAACATATCCTGAACATGCACGACATTGAACATACTCAATGTTTAGGGTACTGCTCATCAATGGATTTGATTTAGGACAACATCTTATCCTTCCATTTCGAATAATTAATCAAATCAATAGTAGAAGGTTGAAAAACTGAAATACTTTGAGAATCCATCATTACTACAACAAAACTGTCACTTAGTAAGGCTAAGCGTAGGCTCTGATACCAAATGAAATGTTATATATGTAGCTAGGATTCAAGAAGGAAACAAAACTTTGTGAAATAATCAGTGATGACGTATCAAATGATACATCATCTCATGAATCATCAAATAGAAAGAACAGCGAAATAAATAATAAACAAATCAAACAGAATGACACCAAGCTATAATTTATGTCTATGAGTAAAACACTTGCAGACAATGCCTCATGACAAAACTTTCACTATAATAAAAGATTGCAATTGCTTACAATATTAAAACAAACCATTTAAAGAGTAAAAATCATTACAAAAACTCCTAAGTGAGAAGATAAATCTAATCTATGCAAAATACTCTTGAATGCATCAATAAATCACAAGATCACGAAGACTGTGGACTAAAACAATGAACAACGATCTGATGATATATCATTGGGTGGCTCATTGGTTTCGTGACAACACTTCTTCGTCTAAAACTCTCTCTAAAAATTCTCTGCTTGAGGTTACAATGTCCAAGGCTGATCTTTTCTTTTATAGAACTCCTAGGAAACTTGTCCACCAAGAAAACAACTCAACAAGGCAATGCTAGGATTAGAAAAGAATTATTAAGGAAATAAACATCTAATCCTACAAGATAAGGATTGTCATATTAGAGTCATTAAAGAAGGTAATGACCAAACTTCCGTGCAATTACCTAGAAAGGCAATAACAACATGTGTTCTAAATGAAATAAAATACGGTCAAAGTGGGAGAAATAACACACGGTTATTTTTCACCCTAATAATACATAATGAAATAGTATACTTTTTGTCAAGTATTAGCCAAACTCATACAGTATAATTATAATCTAATCTCTAATACATAGCTCTAATAATGATTAGTGTAAATCAATATCCATTGTAATCAAACTTGCTAATGATCACATTCACAGCAGCCTAAATTGTAGATAATATCAACCTTCAACAGCTCCAAATATATGCATTGAACCATACAGATGAAGCAATATTATCATTGAAAAGTTTTAAAAAAATTATGATGTGTTAGAACATTCTGCTAACGCGGTTCAAGTGGTGTCGGGAAAGTTACACCCACACCCACTTCCGTTTAAAAAATATTTCTTTTTTAAGTCATTTCAAAGAAAATATTGACAGTATTTTTTTAATATTTCCCCCAATATTAAACTCCATCCGTTCCCTGCAAAGAGTCTCGTTTGAAAGTTCAATTTTTTTAAAAAGAATAATTTTAGTGGCTTACAAGAGACTTACTCAAATAATAACGTTATTTTTCGACAAAGGTACTCGTATATAAAGCATACTAGTAAGATAGCCTGTGCTTTGCACGGTTAAAATTTTACTTTGAGCCATCGTCTTTTTTGAGTCCTTAATTTTACTTTAAACTTACAATCGAATTATTTTAGCTTCAATAAAACTAACCTTCAATAAAGTAATTATACTTTATTTCATGGAGCCACATGGTAGAGTTGGAAGAGCCGCCTTCAACTTGTTTACTTAGTGCATTAGGGGGAGTTCTTTAGTAATTAGATTTCTATTTTTATGTATAGGTATTGTTATTAGGAGAATTGTTAATGTGTAATTATTAATACTAACTAGTTATTTAGCCCGTGCTATGCACGGGTACAATGAGGGATATATATATTTTTGTAATAATAATATAATTTTTAAATATTATAATTAGATTGTTAATCTCTTCCATGGTTATAAAATAATTTAAACTCAACATCATTTTCTAACCAATGTGAGATATACATCTTCTATTGGTAATAATGGTAAAAATCTTTTATCAAATATATATATATATATATATATATATATATATATATATATATATATATATATATATATATATATATTTATATTTAAAGTTGGTTAGGAGCATTATGGTTGTGCCACCTCACCACCTTTGAATAAATCTTCATTCTAAAGCATCCATGTGGAAACTTTAAAAACTTTTGATTTTCAAGTGACTTTGAAAATCAACATCACTTTCCAACCAATGTATGATGCATTTCTTCTATTAGTACTTAATAATAGAATTTTTAAAACCAACATCAATTTCTAACCAATGTGGGATACATCTCTTCTATTGTTGAAAAATTAGTATTTTTAGTTAAAGAAATTGTGTAACTTGAGGCACGAATTTCTTTATGTGTCATTTGTTTGTTGACGAAGATAATTGCAAATATGTTCTACTTGAGAGCATCAAAATGATATATTTATTTGTCCAAATCGAGTTTTGGATAATAAGATATCAAGACTTAAAGTATAATACTTGTTAAAACAATTAGTGTTTTTAGTGAGAGAAATTGTGCAACTTGAGGCACGAATTTCTTTACGTGTCATTTGTTTGTTGGCGAAGGTAATTGCGCAAATGTGTTCTACTCGGTGAGAGCATCGAAATGATATATTTATTTGTCCAAATCGAGTTTTGGATGAATAAGATATCAAGAGTTAAAGTATAATACTTATTATTAAAAATTAGTGTTTTTAGTGAAAGAAATTGTGTAACTTGAGGCACAAATTTCTTTACGTGACATTTGTTTGTTGACAAAAGTAATTGTGCAAATGTGTTCTAGTATTGCATTGTGCAAATGTATATTTATTTGTTCTACATCATCAAATTAAAGGTAGTTTTCAAATCGAAATGATATTTATTTATTTGTCCAAATCAAGTTTTTAAAAGGATGAATAAGATATGTTAATTTATTTGTCTTCTACTATTGATGTTAAATATCAAAGTTATATGATGTTGGTTAAAACTAATGCTAGTTAGTCATTAGAAGTAATCTTCTATTGATAATAATGGTAGAAGTTTTTATCAAAAAACTAAAACCAACATTGAAGAGTTTTATATAATCATCCACATTGGTTAATAATAGTAGAGTAATGTATTAGTTGTAAAGAATTTAAAATCTAACATTTTTAAACAATGTTTTTTTAAAATATAAAAATAATTTAAACTCAACATCATTTTCTAGTCTTCTACTATTGACAATAGAATGAATATATATATATATATATATATATATATATATATATATAAATATTAATTAGTTATATATACTAATCCACTTTTAATATCTCTTATCATTTCTTCTATTGATTATTATTATCATGTATTCTATTTATTAAAAAATTAGTGTAATCAACTTGCACAATTTCTTTAGTCATTTGTTAAACTAAAATATATATATATATATCTTATTTGTTTGTTAGAATAATAGGCATAAATTATATTTGCGCAAATATTCTAATCGAGTTTTGGATAATAAAATATCAAGCTCAAAATAAAGTATAATATTGTTAAAAAAATAGTGTTTTAGTGAGAAATTTGTGTAACAAATCGAGTTTTGGATAATAAAATATCATTTATTTGACTTAAAGTATAATACTTGTTAAAAAAAATGTGTTTTAGTGAGAGAAATTGTGCATTTTTTAACCAATGTGAGATTTCTTTACTGGGTGATTTGTTTGTTGGTATCAAATGGTAATATTCAAAATGAGAAGTTTTCTATGAATAAGATATCAAGAGTTAAATTATAATACTTATTAAAAAATTAGTGTTTTTAGTAAAAGAAATTGCTTTAAAAATTTCTTTATCGTCCATTTGTTTGTTGAAAAGAGTTTTGGATGAATAAGATATCAAGAGTTAAAATATAATACTTACTCTGAACATTAGTGTTTTTAGTAAAAGAAATTGTGCAACTTGATAACAAATGGCACAAATATATTTATTTGTGTCCAAATTGTTTGTTGAAGTTTTGAAGAATAAGATATCAAAGCTTAAAGTATGATGTTAAAAGTGAGTCATTAGAAGTAATATCTAAAGAACTTGGTATAATTTGTCCAAATAATGTTAGTTTAAAATTTTTAAATATAAGTCTTCTACTATTGACAATAGAAGAAGTTTAATAATACTAATACCCCTTATCATATTGATTATTGTTATTATTCTAATACAAAAGTTTTAAAACTTCCACATAGTGCTTTAGAATCTCTTCTATTGGTAATAAGAAGAATATTTTGTAACCAATGTGAGATACATCTCTTGTAGAAAGTGAAAGTCTTTTTTAGTCTAAAGACTTTAAAATCTAACATTTTCTTTTTAAACAATGTGTTATACATCTCTTTTATTGGTAATAATATAAAATAATTTAAACTCAACATCATTTTCTAGCCAATGTGAGATATACATCTTCTATTGGTAATAATGGTAAAAATATTTTATCAATATATGTATATATATATATATATATATATATATATATATATATATATATATATATAAATTGGTGAGGAGCAATTGCTATTGTGCCACCTCACCACCTTTGTATTTAAATTTTTTAAATCTTCATTCTAAAGCATCCATGTGTTTAAAAACTTTGGTTTTCTGACTTTGAAAATCAACATCACTTTTCAACCAATGTATGATGCATGATGCATTTCTTCTATTGGTACTTAAAATGAATTTTTAAAACCAACATCAATTTCTAACCAATGTGGGATACATCTCTTCTATGTTGAAAAATTAGTGTTTTTGTGAAAGAAATGTGCAACTTGAGGCACTATTTCTTTACGTATCATTTGTTTGTTAACGGCTATATGCGAAATGTATTCTATATGTGAGAGCATCAAAATGATATATTTATTTGTCCTAAATCGAGTTTTGATAATAAAATATCAAGAAAAGTATAATACTTGTTAAAAAAATAGTGTTTTAGTGAGAGAAATTGTGCAACTTGAGGCACGAATTTCTTTACGTGTCATTTGTTTGTTGGTAAATGTAATTGTGCAAATGTGTTCTACTGGTGAGAGCATCGAAATGATATATTTATTTGTCCAAATTGAGTTTTGATGAATAAGATATCAAGAGTAAAGTATATACTTATTAAAAAATTAGTGTTTTTAGTAAAAGAAATTGTGCAACTTGAGGCACAAATACGTGTCATTTGTTTGTTGACAAAAGTAATTGTGTAAATGTGTTCTACTCTAAGCAGAACATCGAAATTTATTTATTTGTAAATCAAGTTTTGATGAATAAGATATCAAAGCTTAAAGTATGATGTTAAAAGTGAGTCATTAGAAGTAATATCTAACTTAGAGTTTTATCCCACATTGGGAAGTAATGTTAGTAGAATTTTTATAAGTTTTCATTATTGACAATAGAAGTTAAAGTATATATACTACTAATACCCCTTATCATATTGACATTATTAGGTATTATTATTAGCTAATGACAAAAAACCAAAAAGTCTTTTAAAAACTTCCACATGATGTTTAATGAAGATTTATCTAAATGGTGAGTGGCACAACCATAGCTACCAACTTTAAATAAATAAATATAATATATATATATATATATATATATATATATATATATTATATATAGATATTGTTAATATATATATATATATATATATAATATATATATATATTAATGGGAACATAAATAATAATAGACATTTTGTAACAACTATGATATAAATACTTTTTATCAATTCTATTATTAATTGATATTGTTATTAGTTAAAGATTAAAAATGAAAAGTTCTTTTTAAATCCAAGAGTTTGCTCTAAGTGGATGTTTCACATTCAAGATTTATCAAAATGGGGTGAGGAGACACAACCATAGGACTCCTTCACCAACTATATATATATATATATATATATATATATATATATATATATATATATATATATATATATATATATATATATATATATATATATATATATATATATATATATATATATATATATATATATATATAGATTATTAATACTAATTGAATATTTTTATAAAAAAGATTATTGTTATTGAATGTAGAGCGTTTGTTGACTTCATATCTAACAAAAGTTATGAGTTGTCAATATATACAAATTGTTGGTTGTGTAATATAGTACTTTCGTTTGATAATAAGTAACTTTTATTTTATTTTTAAATATGGATATGAGTAAATAGTTGTTTCCATACACTATTTTACTTCATTCATCTTCCCAAATGCAGACAATGTATCATTCTCGGCCTCGAGGAGAGTATTTACTTGTAACTAAATGAAAGTTTCATATGATTCGATTCATATGATACATGTCATATATACATAAAAGCTATCCAAATCAAACTTATCACTCTATACATTCACTCCAAAGAGAAAGGGCAAGAAACATTCTCAATCAAATGAAGCACATATAGTAGCTTGTGTATGTTCCATCATTATTTGTCAACAAACTTGGTAGTTGAGAAACCGCATTTGTTTAGTGAACCGATCTTCGCTTTTAACTTCGATTCTTGTGACGATATGTCTATGCAAATGAATCCACCTGATCGCAACAAATTTTCATAATTAATTATATATTTTCTACTTTTGATGCAAATTCTACAATTCTGAAGTAGATGGATTAACCCCACCCGGCAAAGAAATCAATTCATTAACTTAAAAGCACTTGGAGGCAAGAACCAAGGAGGCAAGGCCAGAAGTGCTATTTTAGAGTAAAATTAAATTGAGGAAGTATATGTACACATATCACATAATTCACTAATTATTTTGGACTCTATCTAGGATAATGAAACAAAGTATTCATCCGGAAAGCCTTAGAATTCAAATAATTAATATAGAATAGTTTGTATAAACATAATTATTAATAAAAGCAAACCTAAGGCAAGACTATGTTATCATAACCTCTTGATGCAAGGTCGATAGATTCTTCTCCTGATCGATGAGATAGAATAATATTATATGTTGTCTATGTGTCTCGTAGAACCATGCCACTATATATTATTTTCAATATTGTTTCTTTACTCACCTAATTAATGGTTGTACTAAATTCTGATCGATTCCTATAATATAGAAAAATTAATCAGATAAATAATATATAATGCTTATTATCCATTGATCCATAACATCCATTTTGTCATCCCTAAATCTGATGAATGAAAGTACATGACCATTGTCATCAAGAACCCGTAAGAGTAAACTCTCTCGTGGTCTTGGTAAAGAATCTTATCTCAAAAGTGAAGGCAACCATTCCACCACCAAAGTTCATCTCATACCTCCACAACTTGCAATTAATCATAACTTGACACTCATTTTGGGTGAGTAAAAACTTCAAAAAAAAATAATGGGATCAAAGTAGTACACAATACAGTAATTAACCAATTTTATACCGAGTTCTAGGGACCCAAAATTGTCTTCGTGATGTGATTTTCTTTCTTCAATTTGGGATGGGAGCAATCAATAAAGTACAATAAAAACAAAAATATTCTTATAAACATCATGAAAGGGGAATTCCTCCAAATAAAATGTTTTTACGGATACACATCACAAATAAGAAAAGCATACCATTTAGGCTCAATCTCCACTTTCGAAAGTACCAATCTTGCAAAAAGCGAAACACATAATTGTTATCAATAAAAGTGGCATGACCTTGAAAGTGAAAATTGTCAAACTCAATTGGGTATGAAATAAATCAAATTACGAATAACATGAAGTAAAGAACTAATTTTAAATTTTCTTCAATTCATATATATTAATAAAGGGAAGTGGGGGATACCTTTGAAGGAGTACATTGGAAGAGGGTGGAGCTAGAATGACCGCCATTCTTTGGAGAAGGATATGTTGTTGTCGGTTGTCACAAGCACCTTCCCAATCCACTCTCTCTCTCTCTTTAATTTCTTTGATACCCAAATCATACACCATGAACAATTAAACAAAACTCAAAATCGGTGTTAGTAAGATCGAGAAAGAATAAATTAAGAGACATTAAGACTAAACCTATTGCACTAAATTGAACTATAGAGAGATGAAGAGAAAGCTTACAGGTTGTGAGAGTTGCGTAGTTGGAGCTTGAGTTCTTGCATGGGTGTCGGACACGGAGAAAAAGGGAGGGACAACTGTCGATGGTAAGGAAAGAGAGGAGGCGTTTGGGGAGGCTTGTGAGAAAGGAGAAGGAGGGAGAATTACATTTTATTTCTTGGAGCCGCTAAGAAGTGGTAGAGTCAGAAGAGCAGTCCTTTCGACTCCTTCAACCCGTTTACCTAGTGTATTAGTGGGAGTTCTTTAGTAATTAGACTTCTATTTTTATATATAGGTATTGTTATTAAGAGAAGTTAATGTGTAATTATTAATACTAATTATAATAGGAGCATAACAATAGGTATTTTGTAACAACTATGATATAAATACTCTTTATCAATTCTATTATTAATTGATATTGTTATTAGGTAATGATCAAAAAATGAAAAGTCTTTTAAATCCAAGAGTTTGCCTATGTGGATGCTTCACAATCAAGATTTATCAAAAGTGGGGTGAGGTGGCATAACTACATGACTCCTCACCAACTTTAAATATATATATATATATATATATATATATATATATATATATATATATATATATATATATATATAGATTTTATTATAATAATGTAAAATTACAATTGAATTTCACATGTTTTCCAAACCATTGAATTTCTATGATTTTGAAAGCAAATTCCACCTTATTTAAATTTTATAGAATTTGAATATTTATTTAATTCAAAATCAATGTATTCAAATGGACCTTTATAGTATTTATTATTCAATTGTCAATGATTGAGATAGAATATTACCTAATATACAAATATACTCCCACCGTTCCAGACAAATAGCCCACTATTCTATTTTGGAATGTTTCACTTAAAGAGTTCACTTTCAAAAATTAAGATATAAAAATGTCATTTTATTACTAATGGATTACTAAAAGTATTATTTTCTTAAAAAATTTGATTTTCAAATTGGAACTCTTTGTCTGGAACTGAGGGAGTAAGTATATGTTAATCATTAATTTAATATCTTACATTAATTTTAAAATATAGAAAAAAATTGACAAGAAGTATATCCCACTAGTACTCTTGCCATCGACGCCAGTTTGTGAATTTATCAATAAATGAAGCAAATAATGTGGAAATTAATTAATATTTACTTATAATTTGTCTAAATTAATTATGATAACAGTTAAAAAATAAAAAAATAAATATTTCAAATTACAAAACTTACGATTTTTTTAAATTTTATTTGTATACGAAATTGCAGGCTGGAAAAAAATTAAATTGATTAAGTTAATTACGATAACAATTAAAAAGAAAAAAATTAAAATAGAAATATTCAAAACTTAGACTTAAATTAAATTGAGATTCAGTTTCAAAAAATAAATTGATTAAATTAATTACGATAACATTTAAAAAGAAAAAAAAACAAATATTTCAAATTACAAAACTTATGATTTTTTTTGCATAAAATTGATTAATTAATTAAAATATCGAAAAGAAAAGGGACGTGAGTTTGGTGGATGAAGGATTAACGGCCATCAACCGTGAATAGTGGGGGGAGTTGGAGAGAGAGAGGGAGTATAGTTGCTCAACCGCCGTTCACACATGTGAACTCGGTGAGTGATAATGACCGTAGGATCTCAGTAAAGGAATTAATCTCAGCCCCTAAATAGTTTTAGTCAATTGCACATGTGCGACTATGAGCTATATTGTATTATAGATTGGTTTTTACTCATCAATTCCAGGTAAAGTGTCCATTATTCTATTATAGATGTTTTACTTAAAGAGTTTATTTTTTAAAATTATGTTTATGATCTCAAAAAACTTTCAAACTTTACCCTTTGTATGTGATTATAAGTATCTTGATTTCGCTCAAATATTTTTGTATTATGACAAACTTTAATGATATTTATATATTCTTTAATTATTAGACTTTAGGAAAAAAAATACTTAGGTAAAACGGTCATACGGGTATTTAATGTAAGACGGATCATCTTGACCCGACTCACCATGTGTTAATGTGTTGGGTTGTGTAAGAGTGAGGCTCCGTCTCAGTAGAGATGTTAAAAATGTTGAAACTGTAGGTTCGACCCTATTAACCGGAAATATGAAAGGGTTAGGGTTGGGAAAATCCAACCCGTTTAATAAACGGGCTGACCCTATAGGGTCGCGGGCAAATTGGACTGGTCTGACGGGCTCTAGGACTGGCCCGTGGGCGGGAAGCTTTTGACTAAATGAGGGTTCAAAATGTTAGGATTGAGATTCAAACCACAACCTCTTAGGAGGATAGGAACTTAAAGATGACCTCTTACACCACTCAACCATCTTGACTTGTTTGTTTAAAATTCAAATGCATAATATATATATAATCATTTCATTTGGTAAACCAATGTCTATCCCTTGTTAGCTTTGTGATGATATATGTGTATTTAATGAAAGTCAAACTCAAATATGGTCGTAAGTATAGTTCTAAGACATAAGTTTTCAAAATTGGTCAAAATGATATTTTTGGATACATAATTAGATATGTTAAAATGGGAGAGAACCGCATGGTTGACCCTGCTAATCGGGAATCAGAAAGGGTTAGGGTTGGTAAAATGCAACCCGTTAAAATTCAGTGTTAAACGGGTTGACCTTAGTATTATATTTTACTATTTGATTAAAATATTTGATTGTATTAACTTCTTACCAACATTTATTTTATGTTATTTTATTATTGTAAATGAAGAGGATAATGATGTTGAAGAAGATACTTTTTCAAAAGAAAACTCGATTTCATGTTTTTAATTCGTATTGTTAATCATTGTCACTTGTCCGTTAATATGTTAGTTACTTAATTTTGATTTTTTGATTTAAATAAGACATCAAGTGTTTTAATAGGACTGACCATGTTAAACCGTACCCTACAGAATTAGGGTTAGAGTTGCGATTTAAGTGACCCGTTTAACCCACAGCCCTATAAGGTCACAACCCTATAAGGTTAAGATCAATCCAATTTAACATCTCAACATCTCAGTGGTGGCCACCTTATGGGTTAAAGGGGTACAGCCTTTTAAAATTTTCAACTATTGCAATGTATAAGTTAATGAGCTTGGTAATTTTTGGTAAAAAAATTACACTATGGGCCGCCTACAAATTCTAATGTCAAAATTTATATATAATTTATTCCTTAATTGAATATTAGTATTAATTTATTAGTAATAACAACTAATTATAAATAAAAGAAATATTATGAGTATTTTATAATTATGGGTATGCTAGTTATTGTTTATTAGTATAAGGAAGTATAAAATAATAAATTAGTGGTTAAAAATTGTTAATCACTTAAAATAATAGTATTTGAGTATATATGGCCCCGTAAAGACAAAATTTTGACTTCGTTATTATTCCGTCTTATTAATTAAAATTCATAAAACGATCTTATAGAAATCTTACTCTAGACTTTTTAGGAATTAACTCTTTAGATAAAACGAGTAGAGTAATACAACAAAACGAGAGCGAGTTTGGACTAATTTAGTCTTTGTTACTTATTACACAACCCTAGACCAACGAACAAGCTTCACAGATCAAAACAAAGACAATATGTCAATATGTATAATCTAGATGGACTTCTTAATGTAGCCCACATGGGAGTTGTTTGAGACCTTGACCAAAGTACCCAGGTCAGGAACTAACAAACACTTTGAAGACTCTTGCCTATAGAAAAAGCCCAAACACCCACAATCTTTGCTACACCTCTCTTTACAGTCCACCACCTTCAAAGGCCCATCTCCTTCGGCAAATGCACTCGTAAAATGCTCGACACCTTCAACCTTGTAATAGTCCACATTGGCTCTTCCTCCCTTGCACGGTGGTAGCGTTGGTGGTGCACAAGTCTTGCTCCACCCTAACAGACCTTGAGGTGTGGGGCACGCCACACATTGGCCGTCTTCACATACTCCCAATGAGCCACACCTCCTCGGCAATTTGCACTCGCTCGCACGGATGTTTACGTATTCTTCTCTTTCAAAGAGCGTATACGTGACCTCCCATGCACCCCAATCGACATGTTCCTCATATGTATATATTCTTAGGTTACCGTCAATGTCCACACGGAGCATCGAGTATGTGGTATTGTATTTGGGCCTAGACAAGATGTAAGTTCCGAAGCTAGGCGAGTTGCTCATGTTGAAGCCAAACCCAAGCTCATAAGCATAGGCTGGTTCGCTGCTGTACTCGGGTGCACAATAGAAACCAAGGTATGCTAAAGAGCCTTTCCCATTTCCAAACTCGTCAGATTTGTAGTAAGGTAGAGGCTTTTTTGTATTCTTGCTCTGAAAATACATAGCCAAACTCCTTTTGTCCAAGCCAAAACTGTAAGGCCCATTAGAGGCATCCATATCGGACAACCTACTAATGAGTTTATTTGGCCCATTAGCCAGTAATGCTTGGCCCACTAACAGTGTATCAGTTGGATGATCAAAACTTTGCCAAACAAATTTATCCTTACCATCATACAACACCATATTACCATTTGGAAGCACACGCAAACCTACAACACCCTTGTTGGCAGTACCAGTTTGCCAAGCTACCTTTCCATTGACATCGGCTAGCACCAAGTTCCCCTCCGGCCCAAAAGTCAGCGTAGCATTTTCACGAACGGGGTTACCACGATTAGCATCCCAAACCCAACGCATGATTGATTCAGATCGACGATGGCCCATACGGAGCCCGAGAATGAAGGCATTGGGGGTGGAATTATAGAAGCATAGGGTAAATGGGAAATTACCAATGTCCAAGACACGATAGTCGGCTAGATACTCAACGGAGTATTCACCAAACTGGCCTTGGTTGATGTACTTGAATGTTTGGGAGGTAGGAACTATGGCTAGAGAAGTGGTACATAAAATGAAGAGTGAGATAAGTAAAGAAAGTAGATATGAAGATGTCATTTCTTGGCCTTGTGGCTGGTATAATGAAATGTAGAGCAAAGGTGGTATGTTCTTATAGCAATATTAATATTCAAATCTGTGGGCTTATATCCATATTCTAATCTAGTAGCTTATCTAGTATTTGAACAGATGATGCTTGATTTTGACCATTAGAGAGTTTGACTTTTACCTTTTTTTTAAGTTGTAAAAATGTGGGAAATTGAAGTTATGTAGGGTGCCAGAGCATATATAGCTAAGTCTTGGCTTCTCAAGTCAAGATTAGGCCAAGTTATACACTTGTATCAATAATTGTTTGAACACCACTAGCATAGTTATAGTCACTTACTTCATTAATTGGTCAAGAATCTAGATGTACAAGAAAGCTAAATTTGTTTAAAAATGAAACTTGCCAAATTTAGTAGCATTATCCGGTAACTAGTACTCTCTGTTCCAAGTAAAGAGTCTATTATATTATTTTAGAATGTTTTATATAAAAAATTTACTTTCAAAAAATTATGTTTATAACTTTCATAATCTTTCATCTTTACCCTCAACAGGTGTTATAAGCATGTTAGTTGTTATTATGTAATTTCGTAATTATGACCTACTTCAATTACATTAATATATCTCTTAATTATTATATTTTTTAAATAGAGATTCTTTGGACGGAACGGAGAGAGTAACAAAATTTGTCTAGCATGTTATTAGAGGACAAGCCACTACGGGTTTCTTAAGGTGAGCCTATTGGTCATCAACTTCTTCGTTTCTTTACTTTTTAAGTTTTTAGTTAGGTCTCTAAATGCAGGTCTAACAGCCAGTGTTCTAAAACTCTCCGCCTAGCTTCGTCTAGGCCCCGCTTAGGCGCTAGGCCCCTCTCTACCACCGCGACTTTCTTAGTTGCCGCCTAATCGATCAGGTCGACGCCTACACTAAACCTCGTCGACCTTAATTTATTTTTTGTAGCTTTGATTTTGTGGTATGCGGTGACCGGAAAAGGAAGGGGGGGCGAACTGGAGAAGGAAGGGAGACTGGTAATGGTGAGGCAGAGAGAGAGGTAATGGGGGGGCAAACTGGAGTAATATCTTTTTTGTTTTTAGTTCTAAATATGGTTGGTTTATTTCTTTGGGGTTGTTGAGAATTGAGATTAATGGTAGGTTTGTATATTTTTGTTCATTTTACAAATATAGATAAGTGTTTGATAAAATGACAAACATAAAAAATTAAATATGTATTCAATGTGTTTGAACTTTGATGTAAATTATCAAAAAAAAAAGGTAATTATACCTTTATTCTAGGCTCCGCCTAGGCCCCGATAATGCCCCGACTAGTAAGGTTGTAAACAAATCGAATTTTTTTGATTCGATTCGGTATTCGAATTCGGTATTCGGTATTCGTATTCGAAATATTCGAATTCGAATTCGAATTCGAATTTTTTTTATTATTCGATAAGAATTCGAATACGAATACGAATTTGGTGGTATTCGATTCGAGTATTCGCGAATACTTAATATTATATATATATTTAACTTATAAAAAAAATATTTTATATATATATATATATATATAAATAAGTTAAAACCAAAAAACCCTGACCTAACCCCATTGCCTCACTCAATTTCAAACACTCACGGTCTCACGCAGTCACGCTCATCGCTCACGGCCTCGCGCTCATCGCCGACCCCGAAGACCTGAAGGCGACCCCAACCCAAGTACGGCGCACGGCAGCGGCAGCCTCCTCGACCTCGATCCTTCTAGTTCCTGACCTGATTCCAGTAGAGTTCCTGACCATGAAGTTTTTTCCGATTTCGATTTCGATTTCGACTTCGAGTCTTCGACTAATCAGGTTCGCCGGCATTTGATTGTTGTTAACGATGTTTGTTGCTAACTTAGGTAATCACTAACTGTTCCACTTGGGGAGGTAAATTTTTGGCAGCAAGAAATTAGGAACATCAAGGTCCTGCTTTATTAATCATGCTCTTTTAGGGGAAATTTTTTCCTTCTCAAAATTGTTTTGTGTTCAGTCTCTTTACCCCAACTTGTTAATGCATGTGATTATCATTTTGTAAGTGATGTACTCGGAATATTTAAAAATTTTGTTACAAGAATGTTCTTTTTCTGGCAAAGTTCACGGTAGCCAAAGGACAGCAAAGTAGATTTTTGCATTTAGTAGCAGGAGTTGCTTATGTTCGTAATTTCCTGCTGCCAGTTTAATGAAATTGACCATCACAAGGCAAACTTGAGGCGTATTTAGTTGACGAGGAACATGTAGATTATCAAAGGACATGGTCATTTTTAAAAAATTTTAATTTTTAATGTTCTTTTTCTGGCCCTTCTTGGGTGTGTGTGTGTGATTAATAAGGTATGTTTGAAATTTCTAGATGTGAACGGTAATTCTACTGGGATTGTATTTATTTCAAGAAAATTAGACACAGAAAAAGGACAATCGGAAGACAATCTACATTTAAGATATGATGATGAGAGGCTACTTTTGATTTCTGGAAATGAACATGCAAATTTTTATCTAATTGGTCATTGAACAACTTATGCTTTTACAATAAATGGATGTTGTGCAGTATTTGCGGCATTGATCATAATGCTAATTGGATTGTTTAGGCCCCAGTCAGTGACCGTGAATATAGAGCAACTCTTCCTGAAACTCCTGGAATGATTGATTTGGCCTCAAAATTGATAAGTGAAGGTCGAGGGTCAGAATTAATGCCCAGGGAAGCAAATGCAGATGCTCCAATAAGTGCATATAGGTGAGTGCACAAAAACCGTCTTTTTGGCTTAGCATCACTTATTTAACTTATTGATGTTTGATAGTTTTTTTAAACTTATTTTACCTATGCTGCATCTCTTCAATATGTTGTAAAGTCAAATTAAGCAGGAACGAAGCTGAATTGCATACAGGATCTTCATATTTTCTTCCATCTTCATGGAGAGAGAAGATTCTCTTCATAAGAGAGATAATGACAAAATGTTGGACTCTTAATTCACCTAATTCAAAAGAAACAAAAAGGAACGAGAAGAGGAGGAAAAAAGATAGAAAGAAACTTAAAGTAAGCCTTTGGCTGTACAATATGGAATTTCCCTACAAGCTTCGCGAGCTAGCATCATATGGAAGCTAAAAGTACCTCCTTATCCCTTTACTATTTAAAAAATGGCCATGTCATTTGATAATCTACATGTTCCTCGTCAACTAAATACCATCTTCCATCTAAGTACCCAGCGATCTCTCTTTACGGGTTTCTTATTATATCTTAGGGTCAGATTTTTATTTTTATTTTTAATTTTTAATATTTTGATGCACAGTTTTACTATCTCCTTAGTCCTTATTACATGTTCAGGATCTTCAGCCTTGTGACTGGTTTTTACAAGTTCAAATCAAAAGACAACTTGTTTAGTGTAATCCAACCGTAATTTTTACTCGGTTAAACCACACGGCTACACTGAGTTTAATGAGAATGATCATGGTGTGTGCCCAATTTGATTTCATGTTGTGTATGATGTTGATTATATGCACAACAGGATAAATGTGAGCTTACGTTGTGTTACATCTCACGTATCTATTTACTTTTGTAGAATATTTCTTTAAGGCGAATGAATTGTTTTTTATTTACTGAAAATTAATATCTATTTTCATTCTAAGCCTTCAAAACTCTAGTAGTCTATTTTGTTTCCGAGAGGATGAATATACTGAAGCATGTTGGCTGTCTGCATTTGGGTCCTTTCCTGGATGGAGTTTGAACTCTTATTTAACTCGGCATATAATACGGGGGTTTTCTATAATTTACCCAATTTTAAATTACTGTTTCTCCTTATTTTGGAAAAAAGGTTAATTTTGTTATTGTATTTTGACCAATCTTTATTTTTTGCTACTGTTCTATTTCTCGAGTAAAGTTGTCATTGTATTTTAAAAAGGAGGTGATTTTGTCATTATCATTAATTGTCATCCAATTTTTAATGAAATTAATTTTAGTTGCTTTCCCTAAGGTTTTAAAATGTAAGAAGATTTTTAATGATAGTTGAAGTTAAAAATTAAATGTTTTTATGGTTCTTAAATTATCAGTTTTTTTAGAGGTTAATTGGGTATCTCTATTTGTTGCTAACTTAGGTAATCACTAATCACTAATCCATTTTTAACTTACTTTTTTGTTATGTTTTGTTTCATTTTATTAGTTATGTTATGTTTATTACCAATTATGTCACATGCGAGTTTTATTTTTTAAATTCATTTTAGATATTTACATATTTGCTTGATTATGACAATAAAATTGATATCTAATTGAGTTTTATTTTTTTTAGGAGGAGGACGAGCCGATTCATGTCATATTGCGAACATGATGTTTGGATGGCGGATGCTATTCATATTTTTATTTGGTGTTTTTTTTTATGAATTTGACAATTGACATTTATTTATGTATTTGATAATTATTGTGTATGTTATGGATATTTTATCTTATGGATGTTATTGATTTTTGTTATGTATATTTAATGTTATGTTTTTTTTTAATGGATAAGTGATGTAATTGATGTTTTATTCATATTAATTCATATTGAAAATTCGAATACTCGAATCGAATTTTCGAATCGAATACTTAAATCATTGATTATTAAATGAATTTTGTAAAAAAAAAAACCAAAATAAAATTTCAAATCGAATACTCGAATCGAATAATTCGAATATTAATTTCGAATCGAATACGAATCAATTTTAATATTCGAATAATAAACGAATACGAATACGAATACTCGAATAATTTCACGAATACGAATCGAATATTGCAATATTCGATTTGATTCGATTCGTTTACACCCTTACCGACTAGTCCCCTAGGCGCTAGGCGCTAGTGTGTCGTCTAGCGGCCGCCTAACGATTTTTAGAACCTTGCTAACAGCCATAAGTTTTTTCGTTTCTTGACTTTTGCTTTCCGACTGCCGGCTGCCGGTAGCCTTTAAGATAGGGTTAACCTTAGATGGTAGCATTAGGATATAGGTTGTATGTTAAGTTTCATTCATCAAAGGATAAGACAATTTTTTGAGGGAGAGAGATCATATATGAAACACACATTTCTCTTACATGGGATTTTGTTCTTTTTTTTTTTTGTGCAGTAAGATTCAAGGAATCAGATTCAAGTGTTGATCTACAAAAATTTATGGTCAATTTGGATGGTCGAAAATCATAATTCAAGCCACTTTTTGTTAGTGAATCAGTGAATGTACAATTCATCTTCCTTGAAATTTGTTAGTAATCTGCTAAGTCAAAAACTTTGTGAAGGTCCGTACTTGCCTCTGCACTTCCAGCTCAATTCTAAAACTTTGACAAATCGATAGTTTCCAACTAATTGTTTCAATTTCCTTATTTCTTTCGTTTCAAACTGAGACAAAGATTCCCCATTTGAAAATCAAATTTTTATAAAAAAAAATACTTATTTTAATAGTTCGTTTGTAATAAAATGATATTTTTATACTTTAATTTTTGAAAATAGACTCTTTAAGTGAAACATCTCAAAATAAAATAGTGAACTCTTTGCCCGAAACGGAGAAGTAATAAATAAAAAATCTCTAATTAAGTATTATTTGATATGAAATTACTCTCTTTAATGAATTTTATAGTGTATGTATATTTAATATTGGAAGCGCACAATATTCATGATTATAAAATGAATAATGCTATGATCACTTTTATAGCACTCAAAATTAGATATCAAATGATGTAACAGTAGGACATGACACTAGTGAGTGGCTAGGTTTTACTTACTTGTTATCCTAACTTTAATTCATTTTAACCCAAAGGGTAAATCAAATAGTGTCATTAGATTTAAAAAAATGAAAATAAATCAATAACCTAAATTTTTCCATAACCCAATACGTCCAAACCTATTCCACAATGAGTTCCTCCTCTTCTCCGGCGCCGGTCAATCCTCCTGCCGACGGAATCCCATCCCACGAAGCACGAATCTCCATAACCCTCTTTCCCCCAAAATTTCCAAAGCAGTGTCCCTACTCCATAGCCCTGAGTCCCGTCCCATTCCCATATGATACGACCATATGCGGACAGAGAAAGGAGAATCGAAAATCAAAACGAAAGCATGAGGCTGAAAAGAGACCAGAGAGGTAGTCGGGGAAAGAGAGAGAGGCCGGACTGCGATTGTCCTCTGAGCGCCGCGGTGCCGCCTGCCAAAGGGCGGAGTACAGGAGGAGGCGACTAGACTAGAGAGTGGTGACTAGAGGCTGGTCGGAGCTAGAGAGGCCTCAATTAGTGGGGTACCATCTTTATTGATATCACTGGACCGGTGAATTGGCGCTCCCTTTCTTTATGTACTCAATTTTAAATTTTTCTATGTTTGCTTTCTTTGGATTAACACTAATGAGATACTGGATGGCCGAGGATGGCTGATTTTGGTTAAATTTTGCGGCGTTACTTCTTCTCCGGCACCGGCAGTTGCCACCATCAACGGTATCCAATTCCACGACTCTGCATGTCTCTCTAATATGCTCTCTATCTTCGATTTTAACTCATGCACAAGTTGTTATTTACCGATAGGAAGTGTCATATGTGTTTGTGCGGATTGATTTTTTTATTTCAGTTTTTGTTCTATCATGAATCTCATCAACACTTTCTCATTTGCATGTGTATTATTTGCTTCAACTCTCAGCATTTTATTTGGGCTATTTCTAGTTGATTTGGTTTCTTGCAACTTGAAATCTTGTTTGGGTTGCTTGAGCTCTTGTAGCTTTGAAATATCTATGTATCTCAATTTTTGAAACGGAAACTGTTGAGAATGGGATGACTCGATTATCCGGGCAACAGGCCAAGGGAACTGGCCACGACAGGTGGTAGGACTTGATTGGACCTCAAAGGGGGGTGCGAGGAGGTGTAGCCCCTCGCGGTACGAATTGTTCGGGTTTTGGACTAAGGCATCGCGAATTTTGGGACTAGGCGATCGCTCAGTGCTTTGGACTGAGCGACCGCTTGATGAAGGAAAATTCGAGCCGTGCTACTGGAAAATTCCCGGTCGCCCGATGCTTTGGACTGAGCGACCGCTTGGTCCCGTTTTGGGCTTTTGCTGGTTTGTTAGTTTTTTGTTTTAAGAGTTTTAGGGTTTCTATCGTATTCATATAAATAGTTGTATCCTTAGAACTTTTTTAAAGTTGGCTTTAATAAAATTTCGACAGTCCGTTGGTCCCAATCTCTCTCTTTTTCTTTGCGATTGATCCTATTATACTTTGTTAATTTGTTAGTAAGTCTTCTGCTGTGCACAACAGAAACACTATACATTTTTGCAGGTTTCATATAGCAATCCATACTAAAGCTTTATTTATTTTTAGATAAGGTGAAAGGACTTTTCTGGCTCTTGTTATGAGCCAGTGTATTAGATTTCCAAGTTTTAGTGAGGGCACTTCCATTAGATAACATTACAATTGATATGCCTATACCATTGTCATCAACTTAACATAGGATATAATTCTCCATTCCCAGAAGACGAGCGTTGAAATGTTAAGTTCATGATTCAGAGCAATATGTACAATTATCTTGGTATTCTGCTCGAGGGCCGTAAACGGTTCGAAGAAGAATTTTCAATTGAGATGAGGCGAAAACAAATGGATCAGCCTAGTACTTCAGGTAAAAACAAATTTGATTCATCAATTGAACCATCACAATCTAACACGTGTCATAAGTATTTGAAGATTCGTTAGTTTATTTATGTTTGAAAGTTGATTTCTAATAGCAGGACATTCAGACCAAATTGATGAAAAAAATATTTATGCCATCAACTCGAAACTGAAAGCATTCTCCAATTGGCTTCTTCAAGTCACATATGGAGAAGAGAAGATCAAAATGGGTGGGGGTACGAGGATTTGCTACAAGAAATTGTGAGGAGGTTTGGTGTAGAGGACAAAAGTGTGATCCAACTCAAGTACCTGGATGATGAATCTGAGTGGGTATTATTAAAATGTGATACTGATTTAGAAGAGTGTATTGATGTATACAGATAGTTTCAGAGCAACACTATTAAGCTTTCTCTTCTTTGCGAGTCTCAGCATCATGTGGGAAGCTCTTTGGGCTGCAACACTCCCTGTGATATGTACACCTCATCTTTGATGTGAAAACAGGCTTCTAAGGTTAGTGGGAGTGGAGCTGTAAGCACGAATTCCCCTAGAAGGCTTCTTGAAAACCTTTGACCTCACTCATTTGTATTTGGCTTCTCTTTAAGGCTGGAGAAAGGCCATTTAAAATGTCTGGGAACAAAAATTTATCGAAGTTGCTAGGTTTCAATATGGTTGTTTGAGATTGACTTACGAGTTGCTTCGTGATTACTACAAAAACAAGCACGACATCGTTCAATGGTTATGCTGAAGTTATCGTAGATGTTGGTGTCTCGCACAAAGAATTCAAGCAATGTTACTGCGAATGTAAAAAGTATCGTGGACAACTGTAAACTTGAACTCATGAGATTTATATTAGCGTGCTACCAAATTCTTTTGGTGAAATTCACTCTTCATGTTGTGGTATATATGTACTAGTTTGGAAGTAAGTTATGGATGTATAGGAGTTCCTGTACATGTGCTTAAATCTCTTTACCCTTGTTATCCCTGCTCGGTATCAATAAGGTAAAATTTGTTGATCCTGGTAGCAAAGTTCATTGTTGAATATAAACAAAAATCATAACCACAAAAGGCTAAGGCCCGACCAAATGAAAATCACAAAGCACACAAGCCAGCTATCGAGTGCCAAAGCAAAGTAATTTTATTGCAGCAATGCCAATGATAACAAGCTACCAAGTACAAACAGTTAAACAACAACACCAGCTGTGCAACACTTAATTGACTGAGTCTATTTGATGAATAATTAGCTAAGTTTATTATTCCTATTTACTAGCTAAGTGGTCAGGTTGTTATTGTTTTATTTGATTTGTTTTGTTGAGCTGTTATTTGTTTACCTAGTCTTTAGCTGAGTAATGTTAATGGTTTAGTGGTATGCTGAATATTAGGAGAGTCTGTTGTCAGGTATGCCTATTTAAGGCTTTCTTGATGCATTTGAATAAATAAGTTTAGTGTGTCTCATCTACTTCTTCTTTCTTTTCTGCAGTAAAGTCTAGTTTCATCCTCCGTTAAACATTATTGTTGTGCTCTCTGATTCAACATTTGGTATCAGAACGAGGTTATAAGATGAGTGATTTACAGGTCATCGGCGGAATTAGAAAGCTCAACAACCAAAACTACAACTCATGGTCGACTTGCATGAAATCTTACATGCAGGGCCAAGATTTGTGGGAGGTTGTATGTGGCAGCGAAGTGAAGCAGCCAGAGGAGGATACAAATGGTGCAGTGCGAAAGTGGAAAATTAAAGCAGGCAAGGCGATGTTTGCTTTAAAGACGACGATTGAAGATGAGGTGCTAGAGCATATCCAGAAGGACGAAACCCCTCAAGAGGCCCGGGATACGCTAGCCACGCCAAGAAGAATGACACCAGACTTCAGCTTTTAGAAAGCAAATTGTTGTCAATAGCACAACGCGGCATGACAATTGCTCAGTATTTCCACAAAGTGAAGTCACTATGTCGTGAGTGTCTGAGTTAGATCCATAAGCTACGATTGCTGAAACCAGGATGAAGAGGATAATTATTCATGGTTTGAGACCGGAGTACAGGAGTTTTGTTGTTGCAGTTCAGGGATGGCCAACTGAACCTTCACTTGTTCAGTTCGAGAATTTGCTTGCTGGACAGGAAGCATTGGCAAAGCAAATGGGTGAAGTTTCGCTGAAGAGTGAAGGGGAAGCACTCTTTGTTAGCAAAGGCAGTACAAATTCCAAGCAACATTCTTCTAGCGGAACCGGATCTATAGGAAGTAACAACTATTCTGGAGGAGGTTCAGGTTCAAAGAATCATGGTTCGAAAAACAATGATTCTAAGAATCATGGCAGCATTAAGGCTGAGTAACAGTGTTATAATTGTGGGAAGGATGGTCACATAGCGAAATTTTTTCGTGAGAAAAGGTTTCAAGGGACGTGCTATAAGTGCGGAATGGATGGCCATAAGGCAAAGGATTGTCGGTCAAAGAGGACTGTGGAGAGTAATGTAGCTGCCTCCAAGAGTGAAGATGAGTGGGATGCTGAGCATTGTACATTGCAGAAGAGCTGGGGTCAATGAAGAGTATTGGTGCTACCTCCAAAACTGAAGATGAATGGAACAATGAAGCATTTTTCGTAGCAGAGGACGTGGCTCTCACAACGATGACTGAACAAATTGATTACGGGAAGGATTGGATCATCGATTCAAGATGTTCAAATCATATGACTGGTGAAAAAAACAAGCTGCAGAATGTGGTCGAATACAAAGGGAGTCGAGTGGTGGTGACAGCAAATAACTCGAAGTTGCCAATAGCTCATGTTGGTAATATGGTAGTCTCTCCTCAAAACAGTGCAAATGATGTCGCGTTTGAAAATGTGTACCATGTTCCATGTAGGAAGAATAACCTTCTATCAGTATCGCAATTTACATCTTCGGGCCATTATGTTTTGTTTGGTCCAAAAGATGTGAAGGTATATCGCAATCTTGAGGCTTTGGGGGAGCCAATAGTAGAGGGACGGAAGTTGGAGTCTGTCTATGTGATGTCTGGACAAGCAGCGTATGTTGACAGGACGAGAAAGGTTGGAACATGAGACTTATGGCACATGCGACTTGGTCATGTTAGCTATTCTAAGCTAAGCATGATGGTGAAAAAGTCGATGTTGAAGGGGATTCCTCAACTAGAAGTTAAAACCGATCTAGTATGTGAAGGATGTCAGTGCGGGAAAGCACACCAGTTGCCTTATGAAGAGTCAAAATTCAAAGCAAGGAAACCGTTAGAGTTAATTCACTCTGATGTATTTGGACCAGTCAAGCAAGCTTCCGTTGGTGGGATGAGGTATATGGTAACTTTCATTGATGATTTTTCCAGGTATTCATTGTTTTATTTTATGGTGGAAAAGTCTGAAACTTTTTCTAAGTTCAAAGAATTTAAAGAGAGTGTACAAGCTGAACTTGGCAAGCGATCGGTGCTACGCATCGACAATGGGGAGAGTATACTTCAGAGGAGTTTTTAAGTTTTCTCAGAGAATGCCAAATCTGCCATCAGGTCACATGTCCTTATACTCCGCAACAAAATGGCGTAGCAAAGAGGAAGAACCGACACTTGTCAGAAATATGTCAGAGTATGCTTCATGCAAAGAACGTTCCTGGACGGTTTTGGGCAGAGGCAATGAAGACTGCAGCCTATGTGATAAATAGGCTTCCTCAACAAAGGTTAAATTTTCTTTCACCTTTTGAAAAGTTGTGGAATTTAAAACTTGCAGTTAGTTATTTTTGTGTTTTCGGATGTGTGTGCTATGCGTTTATTCCTGATAGTTTACGTAGCAAGATTGACAAGAAAGCCGTTAGGTGTATTTTTGTGGGTTATGACAGTCAAAGAAAGGGCTGGAAATGTTGTGTTCCTACGAATGGAAAGTGTTACACATCTCGGAATGTAGTGTTCAATGAGGCGTCATCGTGGTGGTCTCTTGAGAAAGAGGTATTACCAGATTCAGAATTCTTCAAGGATGAAATCTACTTTAGTGCAGCTGCCTTTAGGTGAAGATGTACATGTTGATGACGACGGAAATAATGAAGAAGGTGCAAATACAAAACCTTGGCAAATTGGAGTACAAACTGAAGTTGCAGCATCAGTCCCACTTAGAAGAACAACAAGAGTCAGAAAGCAAAATCCTAAATACGCTAATGCTGCTGTAGTAGAAGAAGTTGATGCTGTAATGGAACCGGAGACATTTGAAGAAGCATTTAAGGATCCGGCTTGGGTTAAAGCCATGGAAGAAGAAATGGCAGCCTTAGAACAAAATCAGACATGGGAAATCGTGCCAAAGCCAAAAGATGTTCAGCCTATTTCTTGCAAATGGGTTTTCAAAATTAAGCGACGCACAGATGGATCAATAGAGAGACACAAAGCTCGGCTGGTGGCTAGAGGTTTTTCTCAGCAATATGGGTTGGACTATGAAAAAACTTTTAGTCCAGTTGCGAAGCTTACAACTGTACGAGTCTTATTGGCAATTGTAGCTAGCAAAAGTTGGAACCTTTGGCAAATGGATGTGAAGAATGCGTTTTTACATGGTGAGTTGGATCGGGAGATTTACATGGTTCAGCCAATGGGATTTCAGAATCAAAGTCATCTTGATTACGTTTGCAAGCTTCGAAAATCACTTTATGGCTTAAAACAGGCACCAAGGGCTTGGTATGGTAAGATCGCAGAATTTTTAATTCATAGTGGGTATTCAGTAACTCATGCAGATTCTAGTCTCTTTGTTAAAGTTAATGAAGGGAAACTAGCTATTGTGCTAGTGTATGTAGATGATTTAATTGTGACGGGTGATTGTGAAGATGAAATTCTTCAAACGAAACTGAATTTATCTGTTCGGTTTCAAATGAAAGACCTTAGACAGCTTAAACACTTTCTTGGCCTAGAAGTGGTTCGGACTCAAGTAGGAATATTTCTTCACCAACAAAAATATTCCAAGGAGTTGTTGCTGAAGTTTGGAATGCTTGAGTGCAAGCCTATTTCAATTCCTATGGAGCCAAATGTCAAGATGTGTGCTCGTGAAGGAAGAAATTTGGAGGATGCAACAATGTACCGACAGCTGGTGGGTAGCCTGATCTATCTAACTTTAACCAAACCCGAAATTTCTTTGTAGTGGGTGTGATGAGTCGTTACATGCAAGATCCAAAAAATCCTCATTTGGATGGAGTGCGGCGAATTTTGAGATATGTGAAGAATTCTCTAGACTATGGTATTTTGTATAAGAAAGATGGAGATTGCAAGTTAGTAGGCTACTGTGATGCTGATTATGCAGGTGATCATGACACTGGACGTTCAACTACCGGATATGTGTTCATGCTTGGATCGGGAGGAGTTTCTTGGTGCAGTAAAAGGCAGCAATCAGTGTCGTTGTCAACGACAGAAGCAGAGTATAGAGCTGCAGCAAATGCAGCACAAGAGAGTACTTGGCTCGTACGATTATTGAAGGACTTGCATCAGCCAAGTGATTGTGCAGTTGATTTATACTGTGACAACCAGTCAGCAATACGTTTGGTAGAAAATCCAGTTTTCCATGTAAGAACCAAACACGTGGAGGTACGTCATCATTTTATTAGAGAGAAAGTTTTGAAAGAAGAGGTTGAGCTGAAGCATATTAACACAGGAGACCAAGTTGCTAATTTGTTCACAAAAGGCTTGAGCAATAGTAAGTTTGAAAGCTTTCGTCGACAGTTAGGGATGGTGAAGAGAGACGAAGCTGGTGTTGAGGGGGAGTGTTAAACAACAACACCAGCTGTGCAACAGTTAATTGACTGAGTCTATTTGATGAATAATTAGCTAAGTTTATTATTCCTATTTACTAGCTAAGTGGTCAGGTTGTTATTGTTTTATTCGATTTGTTTTGTTGAGCTGTTATTTGTTTACCTAGTCTTTAGCTGAGTAATATTAATGGTTTAGTGGTATGCTGAATATTAGGAGAGTCTGTTGTCAGGTATACCTATTTAAGGCTTTCTTGATGCATTTGAATAAATAAGTTTAGTGTGTCTCATCTACTTCTTCTTTCTTTTCTGCATTAAAGTCTAGTTTCATCCTCCGTTAAACATTATTGTTGTGCTCTCTGATTCAACACAAACTAAAACGGAGGTGGAAAACCTAGCCAAGGACAGAAAAATGTGCATCCGGGTATGAGGTCAAGTGAACGACTACAGTACGTAAAGAAATAAATGACCAAAATCTAAGTTACTACATCTGCATCAAAAGCTAAAATGAAGAAAAGCAGTAGTGCCAAGCCAAGCAGCTTTATTTATGTGCATGAAGCATTCGTTATTTATGGTAACATTGGGTAGACAACTTGTTTGACAGCGCACGAGCGCCAAACGAATATGTTTTATGGCAAATAGCTTGGTGCACAGGGGTCGAGTCACAACCAAATGTAGTTTCTGGCCTATGTGGACTTGATGCTTGGTGGCAACATTGGCACTTAGTCGCTAATGGGTTGGCTATCAGGTGCACGTCGCTGGCTCAAAGCAGTCTAGCGTGCTCACGAGTGTTGTGTTGTAACAGTTTTGACTTCAAATCATCTTAACTCGTGTGTAATACAAATAAAATGATAAACATCAATATAAATGCATTCAATTATAACTAGTCCAAAATCGCAGTCATACGACTAATCTGAGCAAAATGATACAATACCAAAACAACTATAACTAGTCCAAAATCGTTAGTCCCTATATCTAGCTCACTCAATATTTAGCCCCAAATGTATCATCACTTTGCCAACTCTCATAGTTTTGTAAGAAATTAGTTTAAGACATCTGTTAAGGATGGTCTTTCAGTTGAGAAAAGTAATGCATTTGTTGAGTGAATCTGTAAGGAAGTTGTCCTCTTGGATGGTGTAGGAAAGGTTGTGCGAAACTGTAGCTAGTAGATAAACTATTATCAAGATTCTGGATCCCTTGAGTAATTTGAGGCTCATGCATTACAATGTAGTAGATAAACTAAAAGGTTTATATATATATATATATATATATATATATATATATATATATATATATACTTGATATTAATTACTACAAAGAACCTATACTAAAAAAGTAAGAAAAATAGACATTCAATGGGATAAGATCTAAAATTAAATACAATACCCCCCTTACATCACCGTCTTTCTCTTTCCTAGGACATGGGTAGGTCTATAGAAGTATAAAGTTAGCACATCCTTATAACAATATGTTTATATAACTATAACAAGACAAACATAAAAACATATACCGATTGGGTCGCAACCAGATCAACTTCCAATGCTCCTTCTTTCAATGAACACTACACCATCTATGATGAACATTTAGAAACACATACTCAATTGCGCTGCGCATAGATTTATCTTGATTGGTTATTATGGCCCTCAGAGCATGGTTAGACATGGATGCAAGCCATGATTTGAACAACCATATAAAGGTTTCTGTATCTTCTCTCGAAATTAAACCACATCCAAGCAAAGTTGATTGTCCATGATTATTTACCCCTACAAAAGGAGTAAATAGTATGTCATATCTATTTGTTAGGTATGTCGTGTCAAATGTCACAACATCACCGAACTCTTCATAAGCCGCCCTATTTCGTGCATCTGTCGAAAACACGTTCCTTAAACGATTTTCCTCATCTAAATCAATCACAAAAAAGAAATTAGAATATGTTACTTGAACATTCATGAAGGAGTTTTGAAAAGCCTTTGCATCACCGCAACTAAGATTCAATTGTCTTTCTTTTTCAATGAAGTTCCGAGCATCCTTCTCTAGATATGTCAAATTTTCATGACCATTAGCCTCAAACGCTAAAGCATTTATACACTGAATATTCACTCTTATCCCAGCATTAGCATGAAACATGAGTTGTCTCTTCGTATGTGGTTTTATTTTCCTATTGCTCCATGCAAGTGTGTTTTCCCTGGACATAGTGAATGGTTGTGCTCAAGTACAACTACTGTCAATTACCACTTTCCATCTTCATAAAGCACTGCCTTAACCTTGGCTTGACACTTCGTTTTTGTAATCGGGCGTGGCCTCAAAATGTACTTTCCTTCGCTCCTCAACTTACCCCCATGGAAGCATACAACTATGAAGTATCTCGTAATTTCATTGTCTCCTCTTGTCGAGGACCTTTTACGTACACTAAAACCTAGTTTCTGACCATAATCTTGGTAAAAAGGTCACTATGCTTTTAATGCTATCAAAAGTCATCCCCACTTTAGGTTCTTCAATTTTTTCTTTCAAGTCTATCAAATATTCGTTTTCAGCTTCTTCCTGAGCATCTCTTTCATATACTTCTTGTCCATTTGGTTGTTAATTGATAAGATTGAAGAAAACAAAGCGACATTTATTATAAGAATAAATTATAACCGATAATTACAGTGGACTAGTATAGAAACTAAAAATACGAATAAGAAGATAAAAAGGCATGCATATAGATAAACAAACTTTAATGGAGTTGTTAATCAAACTATACAAATTGTGAGAAATCCTTGGAACTGTGACGTTGTCCCTTTGGTCTGTGAACTCGGTGGTTGGACGGGTCTGCTATACTCGGTGTATAACACCTTATTGAGGGGGTCTGAGCCTAGGCAACCATAAGCCCTAGACAGATCGAGTTAGGCTTCGGCCAAGGATACTCAAGTTGTTCTCATATTAACCTGTTATTCTATATTTTCAGTCTAACATTGTTTTGCAGTTATAGCTTGGGTTAATTATTGTTGGTGACTGAATTTTGGGTAATCTGGAAACACAGCTTGGATAGCCTGCTTCAGTTTTGGTCAGTGATATAAATACTCAACAGTGGTATCAGAGCTTGGTTTGTGCACTGACAAATGGTGGAGCTGCTTTCAATCCAAATGTAGAAATCACAGTCAGTGATTTCTGGGTATCGTGTTCCAAACTTAAACTCTTACTTAGTTTCTAGTTGGTGAAACTTGTGTTTAAGTTTTAGTTGTTTGGATTGATTACGTTTATATTGCTTACATTGTGCATTGTTGTTTGATTAGTAATATTCTGATTTAAAAGGGTTTTTTTCCATAAAACTTTTTGGTTGATTTTTAATTTGTCTTGGAAAATTGTGGTTTTTTTTTAAAAAAAATATATATATATAAATTTACTTTGTGTGATTTTGGTGATATTTTTTTTAAAATTGTTCTGTGTTGTTTTTCCCAAAATGGCAAACTCGTCATCATCCTATAATTTGGTACCCTTTGATGGGAAAACGGATTTTTTCTATTTGGCAATAGAAAATGAAGGGCATTTTGATAAAAGAAAAAGTCTTTAAAGCTATAACTTTAAAATTTTCTGAAAATGAAAAATCGGACGATAGGACTGAAATAGACGAGTCGGCTTATTATTTCATACTTTTGAACTTGAATGACTCAGTGATAAGGAAGGTTGGTAAACTTGGATCTGCTAAAGAACTTTGGGATAGGCTAGAAAAACTTTATTATGAAAAATCGTTACCTAGCAAATTATATCTCTTGGAACAGTTTTTTCGATTCAAACTAGACCTTGATAAAGACATGGAGGATAATATCGATGTTTTCACTAAGTTAGTTCAAGACATTAAGCAAGCCGGGATAAAAACATTGATGATTACTACGCTATTGTTCTTTTAAATGGTATTCTGATTCTTATCTTGACGTGAAATCGCTATTAAGTATGGTAGGGATGATATCACACTTGATAAGGTGATTGTTGGGTTAAAAAGCAAAGAATTAGATTTAAAAGTAAATAGGGGTAAATCTCAAGCCGGTGAGGTTCATATGGTAAGAGGAAGACAACATGATAGGAACAATGGTCAAAATGGTGAAGAACAAAATCATGGTCAAAATCAGAATTATGGAAACAACAGGGGTAGAAGCCAAAGTAGGTCTAAGAATGGATCTAAGAAAAGACTCGCTACAAGCTGCGGTGAATCGGTCATTTTAAGAAGGATTGCACAAATCCTAAAAGAAAAGTCAAAATCAGAATCATGATAATCAAAAGGACTGTAATTTGGCCTTGTGTGAAGATGGTGGTGATGTTTTTATGGTAACGGAGTCTTGTGAAACCAAAGTGAATTATGTGAACTCTATTTTTGTATATATGAATGAGTGGGTTATAGATTCTGCGTGTGCGTTTCACATGACACCTTTTTAAAATGTTTTTTCTTCATACAAAGATGTGGAAACTAGAAGCTGTTTCCTTGGCTAATGGTAAGAATTGTAAAATTCTTTGGAATTGGCAATGTGTGCTTGAAATTTGATTACGGGTATAATTTGACTTTGGAAAATGTTAGACACGTGCCTAATTTGTGTAATAATCTGATCTCGTGTGCATCATTGGGAAGATGATGGGTTAGAGGGTAGATGGGGAAGGGGTGAGATGAAAATTCTAAAAGATAACTTGGTAATTTTCAAAGTTGGAAAAGCAGGCGAAACATGCGTGTGTGATCTGCTCTGTGTCTTTTATTAAGAATCATGCAAATGTTGTTAAGAGTGATAAAACAAATTTGATGGATAAAAGCCTTGGACATCATAGGTTTAGTTTTCCACCTCCCTCCCTAGAGAAATACTCTATAAAAAATTCCCTTGAGTTGATCCATGTGGATCTGTCGGGTCCTTTGTTACCCACTCATGGTGGGAATAGGTTCTTTCTGTCTATCGTTGATGACTTCTCACGAAAAGTCTGGATAGTTTTATTGAAAGAGAAAACTGAAGTTTTTGAAAATTTTAGAACTTGGAAGATTTTGATTGAAAATCTAACAGGTATGAAAATTAAAAGGCTTAGGACGGATAGCGGGTTGGAGTTTTGCAACTGTGAGTTTGAGAGATTTTGCGCCGAGAGTGGGATTGACCATCAAAAATCTATCCCTTGTAGCCCTCATCAGAATGAGGTTGCTATGCGTATGATTCAGACTTTGCTAGGACGTGCAAGGGTCATGCTTGCCACGTCAAGTCTTTCCAAATGTTTTTGGGGAGAGGTTGTGTGTGCCTATGTCATTAATAGGTCTCTATCCCGCCTAATGGGAGATGTCACCGAGGTGTGTTTTCGGTGGAGAAGTTGCTTTTCAAAATTTTAGAGTTTTCGGTTGTCTTTGCTTATATTCATCGGAGAACAACATTTTGAACCGAGACCGGTTAGGTGTGTCTTCTTAGAATGCAGCGGAGGGTGAGAAAGGTTATAAATTATGGTTAAAAGAGGAACCAGGTTTTGAAACAATCATTAGTAGAGATATTATCTTTAATGAGAATGAGTTTCCTTGCTTAAATGAACATGTTCCCCCTCCCCCGACTCCAAATATGGTGGAGCAACCCTTGTTGTGAGTTCTCTTGTTATGATATATGATATGTGTGGATTGTTGTTATCGCCATGGAAAATCCTCGACTTACTTGGTGTTTGTTGTGGTGTCTATCTTCTTCTTACTTTGTGTTAGAATAAGTTAGATTTGATGCTTACTTTGTGTTTGCTTTTTTGGTGTTCTTGTTTCCTACTTTGTGTTGGAACAAGTTCCGTGTATAGGCTATGATGTACCCCACTTGTGTCCATGAGTTCAACGTGATTGACCGGTACTTGTTCCAAGGTGGAGATTGTAAGTGATTGTTGGGCCTGTTTGGGCAGCCCACTGGTGAAGCCCAAACCAAGCAACCCAGAAACCCTTTAGCTTCAGCCCGCCCCATTCCCCTCTCTCTGTTTTGGTTGCAGCCGTTGTTGATGTTTGTGGTCTTGGCGGTCTAGGTGTATTTTCGGGTATTGCTTCCTTTGACCCCGAAAATCCGGCAGATTCCATTCTTTGTTTCAATCAGCTCGTTGATTGCTCCCCGTCTCTGATTCTTCGCGGCTAATTGCCTTGGTTGAGCACCATAAATACTCCCGCTCTATGAAAGATGGAGGATACACGGCATACCCCATTGGTAACAACCTTCTGATCTCTCTCTTGTGTTCATTCTCTTACGCTTCTTCTCTGCTGAGTGGTGAGGTTAGGCGTGAAGGGAGACACTTGTGTTCTTGAGGTCTCGATTCGAGGGTTACGTGAGGGTTAATCGGGTTCTTGGGATTACGTTGGAAGGCTTGGGTTGGACTTCATTGTGAAAATCCTTAGAACCTGCGTGACGTTGTCCCTTTGGTCTGTGAACTCGGTGGTTGGACGGGTCTGCTATACTCGGTGTATAGCACCTTGTTGTGGGGGTCTGAGCCTAGGCAACCATAAGCCCTAGACAGATCGAGTTAGGCTTCGGCCAAGAATACTCAAGCTGTTCTCATATTAACCTGTTATTCTATATTTTCAATCTAACATTGTTTTGCAGTTAGAGCTTGGGTTAATTATTGTTGGTGACTGAATTTTGGGTAATCTGGAAACACAGCTTGGATAGCCTGCTTCAGGTTTGGTCAGTGATATAAATACTCAACACAAATATTTCTAAATACGTATATCATCCTTAGAAAACATTAGCAATTCTTTTGTAATTTAGTCAGTATTAGAACTTCTCTATCTATTATCTAACATAAGACGATGACTATAGATAATCATTGACATCACTAGCTTAGTTTTTCTGTTTTTTGATTTTTTGAAATTGCCAATAACAAGACGCATCATCTCTAGACTCTAATAAATGGAATCATGTAGTTTTACCCAAACAATCACAAGGCGATTTATATGTATGGCTACATGAAAATAGTACTCCGTACAGCATAAGCTCAATTGGAATGAAGGGTCTGGACTGGAGGCTACGTACTAGGCTACTGACAAAACGCCACGGTCAATCTACAGTAATATGACAGCAAGAAAGCAATGGGGTAAATCAAAATGACATGAATCACAAGTGGGTAAACACTAAACAAGGGACGGGAAGGCTTACGAAACGAGACATAACATACGAATGGTAATTATATTCGTATCATCAAATACGACTACCTACTGAAAACCAAAATTTGTTACTGCTTATTTACATACATCACAAAGGTATTGAGTTCAAACTCGAAATATTTCATGAAGAGAGAAGGAGCAGAGGAGAGAGACCTGAATATTCATCGAATGGGATGTTGTCGACAATGGTAGCTGCTGGCGTTGGAGAAGTAGAGGAATCGTTGCTCATCTCATCGAAAAAGTTTGGGCATGATTTTGGGGAAACAGACATCCAAGGGCAAATACTTTTGATCGAATATTTTATTCTATTCAAAACAAAAAGAGTAGATGCCGAACCATTGTTGGCACCAGAGGAGATGAGAGATTCGTCGTTGTCGCTAGGGTTGTACGGTTGGAAGGAGAAAAACAATGATTAGTTTATTATTTTTATTATTTTAATTTTAATTGTTCTTAGTTAGGTTAATTTAACTAAGGTTGAGATTAGCAAGTAAGTAAAACCTAGGGACCCACTAGTGCCATGGTAGTTGCCACATTATTTGGTACTCAATTTTAAGTGCTATTAGAGTGGCTCTAGCATTACTTTTATAAATTATAACGAAATGTGTATAATAGAGTGAGAGGAACTGTGTTGGGAAGCTAAAAGGGGTGATCGTCAATTAACCTCATGGTGCCCAATATATAGCTGAAGTGATTCTATCACCATTATTTACGGATACTATTTACATCTTCATTTGTCAAAGTTGCAACGTACTCATTGAAAATTTTTATCTATATTGTTAAAGTACATATTGATGACTTTTGTCACAACATTATTTATTCTGTTGTGAAGTTACTAAATACACATTTCATATTTAACATATTTGAATATATATACATGCAATACCTAGTTTTAATACTAAAAGAACACCCATGTGTGTTGTGTGTGTGTGTATATATATATATATATATATATATATATATATATATATATATGTATGAACTATCCACGAGTCCTTGAACTTGATTTTTGCTATGAGATTCCCCCTCACGCGGTTACCATAAGTTTCACTGTCAAAATTTAGTTGAAATTTTGAATTTTCCCTTAGTAATGTTAATGGTTGAGAGGCCCCCTAATTTGTGAATGATCTCATTTGAAACTCTATCTCCATCATCAACCCTGGTGGGAGTCCATCTCCAAGGCCCGTTCTCACATCCACCTCCTCTCCACAATCCTTCCCGAACCAACCACCGCAACAGATCCACCTATCTCCTCCCTAACTGACTCTAACCACCCGGCTCGCTCCCTCCTTTCCTCCCTAACTGCCTACAGTTCTATCTCCTCCTCACTCTCCTCACCTGCCTCCGGCTCCGGTGAAGTCCCTTTTTGTCACTGATTATACGACACGTTTCTTTCCTTCGACACAAATATCCACCTTTTCGTTCTTTCATTTATTCCAATCCTAGCCGGTATATACCATTCCCGCATCCATTCTCTCTCCTCGCAAATCGCGCCTATACTAGCCGGCTTCGAAGCTGTCATTCTCGCTCTATACTCGTCGGAAACCAAATCCCGTGTTGGCAAGCTGATCCTTATCTCCATCTCGGATCTCTCCCAGACCTCTCTATACCACACTCCTCAAGTCAACACAAACACCAGACAAAGCCCTAATTTGACAAAATCGAACCAATCGTAACCTTTAATTGGAGTTCTCTCTGCGCCTCCCGAGCCACAAATCGCTATGAAATCGACAAAACACGCTTGTGTTGTAAGTGTTGCCCTACATTGTTAAACAAATCTCTCAAATGTTTAGCTGGTCGAAGCTAGATCTTTGCAAATTTGCCTCCGATTTGGTCAGTCAAAATTGTCCCTGTAACACTAAATTGGATTAAGTAACCGAAAATAACACTTTCTCCAACAACATCAACATCGAAGAAGTCGAGGACGATAATATTGTGGAGGAAATCAAACTATGACAATCACCGGGGAAAGTTCTAAAGAATTACAGTTACAATCGAAGGGGGGGCTAGAATTCCGCTTCCATGGGAGCTATTACAGCTAGTGTTGAGAATTTTGGGGCATTGTTTGTTGGCACCTCTCAATGGTAAAGATGTTAAGGATACTGCTTTTGTGGCAGTGTGGAGTTTGTATGCTAGGGCTACTCATGATTTGGTACCGCAAGCAATTTTGGCAACACGAAGTTTGATTCAGCTCGATAGGAGATCGCGGGAGGCTTTGCAGGCTGCAGCAGCAGTCGCTAATGTGGCTTTGAATGCTTATACTCTTACTAAGGTTAAGAAACCTGAGATTCTTTTAGTTTCAAAGTGAAGTTAATGAGATTCTTTTTTAGTTTCAAAGTGAAACACATCATCAATGTGTTTCAGCCGGAAAGTGTCGACTCTGTGAACATTGATAATGAAGACATAGTTTCAAAGGAGATCATTCACAAATTGGGGGTCTGGGTTTTCAACCATTAACATTATTAGGGGCAAATACGATATTTTAATTAAATTTTGACGGCAAAACTCACGGTAACCCCGTGAGGGGGAAATCTCACAGCAAAACCGAGTTTAAGAACCAAATTCATACAGAAAAAAATAATGGGACCAAACACATATTTCGTGGATAGTTCAGGGACCAAATAATATATTAATCCTTATTACTATTATAGCTATTATTATTATTATTAATACTATTGCTATTATTATTATTATTATTACTACTACTACTACTATTAGTATTCAAATTATTCACATTCTTATTCTTATTATTATTCCTTCTATTATTATTATTATTATTAGTAATAATTTTAATATTATTATTATTATTCCTTTAAATATCATTATTATTATTAATGTTATCATTATTCATATTATTATTTTTTATTATTATTAGAGTATCATATTATTATTATTATTATTACCATTATTATCCATGATAATCTCAAAAAATAGAAAATTTCAATAAAAAGAGGATTTAAGTGATTTTGAAAAGTAGAAATAAGTAAGGGTGAGTTTGGTCCGGTTCGGTTCAGTTTTTTAGGAAAAAAGAAAAAATCGGAACTAGACCAATAGTATGTTTCTCAAAAAATTTAGAACCGGAACCAACCCAATATGTATGAGAACCAAAACATTGGTCCGGTCCAGAACCAATCAAAGATGTATGAGAACCAGGACCGGACCAGTACTATGATTTTTTACTTTTTAACTGTTTAATTCAAATACATAATAAAAATTTTAAGACTGAAACTTCATTAAAAAATTAAAAAACATTTGATAAAAATACATTTAAGAATTAAAAATGTAGAACTCATAAACTCATAGCATAGCAAACAGGTGGAAACAAAATAATAAAAGAGTACTAATTAAAAAGTAGAACAAAGAAAATATTAGGAATTAGTATATATACTTATATAATAATATTATATATATATAATAAAATAAATAAATAAACAACATATTGGGTCGGTTCAGTCCGGTTCCATGTTTTTTAGTTCGAGAACCGGGACCAACCCAAATGTCCAATTTTATGAAAATTCAGATCCAGGACTAAACCAAAGTACTCGTTCGAAAAAATTCTGAACACCCCTAGAAATAAGCACAAAATTTAGCACTTACAACTTATATTCTTACATATGTTTTAAGTAGCTTCTATATGACATATGATTTCTATTTTCATAAGGCAAATCAAATGCTTTAAAAATAAATTATGGTAAGTCAAAAGTCATGAGCACATTGTTATAAGTCAAATCCAAAACAGACCTAAACAATAGCATTTGACATGCATATCTTTTTCAGCTTTTCAACCTTTAAAATTTTATTTTTTTAATTTTAACCTCTTAAAAATTGAAAAAGATATCTACATCAGTTATTTCTTGGCATCTTATTAAATCTAAAACACCACCTCAATGTGCAATCCAAAACTATAAGAACATAAATGATCCAAGGATTGAAAATGTTCTACCACGTGGCATGTTAGCGTGTATTACGACCAACGGCAACATGCTATCAAGTTAATATAGAAAAGAATGAACGAGAAATGAACCTTTTAGGTGTGAATTTCGGTCGATCTACTTTTAAAAAATTTAATCATTTCCTGTCGTGTTTTATAAAATTGAAAAAAATTATTTTGGGGGTAAAAATATTACGATATTCTTAATGAGTATGAGGCGCACTACGAATCACTCCCTTAAATGCACCGCGCTGCAACAAATTTTGCACTACAATACATCAATTTTTGCACCACGATATATCGATTTAAATCTCTAATCCAATTTTGTACCGCAATGCATCAATTTAAACCCTCATCCAATTTTACATCACACTGTAACACATTTTTGCACCGCGATACAAAATCATAATGAACCAGACCATGTCCTTCGCATTCCTCTTTCATCTCCTTCATGTTAGCCTTCTTTTTCCTCTTCCTCCGTCTTCGTCCCTACTGAAAAATCCTTCAACCCAGCATATAGATTCATTACAGTTTCATACTTAAAGAATTAAAAAATTGTTTACTTTTTCAGGGGCTTTGCCCCCGAGCTCCCACGAAAGGGCGCTGCCTCCAAGACCCTCGCGACCTGACTGGGCAAGTTGATTCTTATTACTTTGCGTACAATCGTGATTTTGAACTCAAAATGTTGGCCGGAGCTGTGGAAGAAGACGATATGGGTATTTTAGGAACAATATTTTGAAAATTGATTTTAGCGATTGAAAAAAAGAACACTGGACTGGAGAAAAAAAAAAGTTTGAAAACATGTACCGACCCGATTTTTTAAAGTCACTTTCGACACTATAGTATTATGTCTCGTTTGGTACAGCGTTTTGACAATGCAACTTTTTCAATAAGTAGCATTTTTAAAACACAGTTTTTTTCTTGTAAAGACGTTTGAGAAACTATTTCAAAACGTTATTTTTCATAATAGAGTAGTTATAAACACAACATAATTTTAAAACACTATATTAAAACACTTTTAAAAAAAACGCTATATATTTTTACCAATGTTTTAATCAATACGCTTCGCCAAACAAGCATTTACACTGTTAACCGTGTTGCACCCGGTAAAAATATTGGATACTAGTATTTTGGGACCATTAATGAAATGTAGCACATCATCCCAAAAAGGCTTAAATAGCAATTTGGTCACTCTACTTTCTAGTTTTTTTTCGTTTAGATCACTCTACTTTTTTCTCTCAATTTAGTGACTATACTTGGCAAATCAAGTCAATAAGGTCACTAAGGATTATTTATGTTAGTTAGATGGACAGAACAGTTTGAAATGACCAAAATGCCCTTACTAATGTTAAGGGTTTTCAGTTTAAAATGTTAATAATTAAGGGGTCAAACTAAAAGATCAAATTATTAATATTTAATTTATATTCCCAAAAGATCTCTCTCTCTCTCTCTCTCTCTCTCTCTATATATATATATATATATATATATATATATATATATATAATTGATCTCCAGCCTCCACGCACATCCAGCGGCCTCCTTCCTGCTCCATCTCCGGCCAAATCCGCCCCTTCTCTATTGTCGACCCCCCCTCATCTACTATCATCTCCAGTCAGTTTCTCAATCATGTCTTGTCTCTTCACCTCCTATCTCTCTCTCTCTTCTTCTTCTACAACCCTAGATCCGGACAAATCTCAGTTCCTAAGCGCTCCGTCATCATCGCACGAACCCAGCTTCGCCATCCACCATAACAGTTGGTGGAAACTCATTGACCAAAATCTGGCGGAAACTTATTGGCAAACATATCCCGATTTCACCATAATCGCATACAATTTCGAAGAACTCTTCAATGGCGGCGTAAGCGAGGAGATGCCAGTCAAGCAGAACCCAAGCTCCAATTGGTGCTCTTGGTTACGTTTTCCCCGAGCTTCTATCTCGCAACGGTGTTAAGTTCGGTGAGGCAGTTTGGTTCAAGGCTGGAGCCCAGATCTTTGGTGAAGGTGGCCTAGACTATTTGGGTAACCCCAGCTTGGTTCACACATAAAGCATTTGGCAATCTGGCCACCCAAGTTATCTTGATGGGTGCTGTCGAAGGATATAGAATTACTAGTGGGCCACTTGGTGAGGTTGTTGCTCCATTGTATTTGTACCCAGGTGGAAGCTTGGCCATCTTTTCAATGTTCGGATTCTTTGTTCAGGCCATAGTCACGGGAAAGGGCGTTGGAGAACCTCGTCGACCACCCTGTCGATTCAGTTAACAATAATGCTTGGGCTTTTGCCTCTAACTTCGTTCTCGAAAAGTGAAGAATTTTTTGATTGTATGTAACTTGTATCCGTAATGATACAATTTTCATAAGTGGAATCAGAAAGGAGTTCTAAAGAGAAATTCTAAAGATAGAAAAAATTAATCTGGAGATGCCGATGTGAATTGAGTGATGGTGGAGATGGGGCTCAGCCGATGTGGGTTAGTGGAGATGACGGTGGGAAGAAGAAGATGGTGTAGGGGCATTTTCGGGGTTTTAATTTTTTTTTAAAGCCAAAATTGGATTAAAAAGGAGGATCCAATTGCATTAAGTGGGGGCATTTTCGGGTTTTTTTTTTTAAGTTTTCCATCCAAAAAATTGGATGGAGTGATGAACGTGAAAATAAAGCCAAATATAATGATTAAATTGAGAAAAAAAAAAGTAGAGTGATCTAAATGAAAAAAGCTGGAAAGTAGGGTGACCAAATTGCTATTTAAGCCTCCAAAAAATAGAGGATTTTTCTTTATTCAATTTATTAACTCTCGGTAGAGCTGTCAAAATTGAGCCCGGTCCAACGCACCCGACTTCTCAAGGGCCTGGGCCTCAATTTAGAAGGCCCAAAAAAGTCGAGCCTTTTTGGCCCAGCCCGCTAGGTCCGCGGGCCGCGTTTGGACCGGGCTTAAAAAGCTCGGCTCGGCCCGATCATAAAACTCTGATGGGTTGCTATTCGTAGGATGTTCATGACAGGTTCCATACAGAATCTCATTCTGTGGCAACTGGGCGCTTTAATGAACGTTTTTTACTATCTATGGCATCGTGCAAAGCATGTGTAGTGATGGATGACGAGCTAAATATTCTGTCAATCTCTTCTCATATGAAGTTGGTTACCCCAATTCTAGTAAAAGAGGTATTTATCCTTTTATTACAAAAGTTTTAGTTGTTTTAGGGAGAAGATGGTATATGGGTTTGACCGATTCTATATTCTAGTGGCACAGTGGAGGCAACTTATCTTGTTTCAATCATTGATCTCTTTTGTGGAGGGTTATTTGGTTATAGTCTTGTTTGAAAAGTTTTGGCTGCATTTCTGGACAATATCATACTTATATTTTTTTAATAGTGGTACTTTCTAAATAATAAGTTGGTGGTTGACAACGAGGTACATTGGCTCACATGGAGCTAAGATTGTCTTTTTTTTTTCTTGTATTGGTTTAAGGACTCTGAGGGGCTCTCAGAAGCAGAACGAGACTTGAAGAATCTGAAAGAACAATTAAATGATGATTTCCTTGTTGGTCCTTTGATTAAAAAGTGTTGTACATTGGATCAGGTACATATGCTTGTTTCTGTTTTCTCTTTTATGAATTTTCATTTCCACTTCAGGATTGAAGGGCATCCCATCCTGTCTTGTCTTCTCCTAACCTTAATCTTCCTTTTTTTATAAATGGCCAATCAACAGGGTTTTTCCTTGACTTGTGTGGACTTATAGTTCTAAAAAATTAGGAAGTCTTTGGCCCATAGGCCCAAAAGTGCGCATGGGACGGGCTTGAGTTCTATGAGGCCCGCCACTATTTCGGGGTCATTAAGTGAGGCCCGGTGGGCTTGGGCCGGCCCGCTTGACAGCTCTAGCTCTCGGTACACGTGAGCAGTTAATGCTATCGATCGATGCTAAACTGCTAATGACCAACCCCACTCTAGCGTGAGACATGCTCACTCAAACCATTTCTTAGGGTAAGTCTAATGGTAGGGGTCAAAACCAAATTTTGATACCTATGTAAAAGTATTAGGTCCTCCAATGGTTAAAATAAAATGTATCAAAATTAGGTGTGATACTAGGGAAGGTACCAAATTTGATACCCCCCTTAGTACCACATCTAATTTTAATACCCTTCATTTTGATACCTATGGTTGGAGATGATCATTTGATACCCATGATAATAACCAATAGGTATCAAAATTTGGTTTTGATACCTATAGACAAGTACTACCATTGGATTTGCCCTTACCTATTCCAATATTCACTCCTTTGCTTATCTAACTAACCAAAATGTCGACCGAACAAGGTTTTGAAAATGTCGACTAAGTTTATCATGACTACGCAAGGAAGAAGCTTGTTCTTTTGTTCCTATACATACTACAGAATTTAAAAACTTTTAAATTGCCAATTGAATTTATAGTTTTGAATTTCACTGACCCAAAATTGTTTATTCAATTGACTTGAAAATACATTTTTGAGAGAAAAATAACGAAAATACCCTTTAATGAAATTGGATTAGCCGCGCTGCATCAGAAATACTGTTTTTGCATCGGTAATCCATTTTGTGCATCGGGATTAAATTATGCAACGCACAATCAAAATTGTGCATCGCAAAATCAAAATTGTGCATCATATTTTTCTTTAGGGATAATCCATTTTATGCATCAGAACTGATTGAGCCATTTCTCCTAACAAAAATATGTTCACAACTCGCAAGCTTGACCATCATCCGTGAACAACATAGTGCAAAGGACTAAGAAGGACATGAAGTTGAAGAGACATTGCTGATGAAGAAAAAGGTAGACAACTATAAAGGGAGGTTACATGTTTACTAGAGTTGTTACTATTCAACTGGAAGGCCCATTTCTAGCTCGATTGTTTCTAACTAGAGAATTTATTCTTAAAGAGGAAACTACTAACTAGCTCAGGAATCGAATGCACTATTGATGCCAGCGAGAAGATGTATGCTCACTAGAAAGGGAAGGAAGCACTTGGCACCAAGAATTATGGGTAAATTGGAACAAGGTAAGGACTACAATGAAGACCTAGATGAAGAATTCCTTAAACAAGGAAGAGGCCAGATAGGTAGCAGCTGAATACAAAGGGTTTCAAACTTTGCGGAAGACGAAGAGGGAGACAGAGTAGTAGGAGATCAAGGAAGACAAAAATTGGACATTTTTGGAAGAAATTTATGAATGTGGACTTCTGCGGTTGAAAAAAAAGGTACTAAATGAGTTAAATACTTAGAAAAGTGGACCGACCTATAATTATCTCAAAAAGAAATTGTAAAACGATAAAAGTATTGCGGGGAAATTGTAGGCCAATCCTATTTCCTAAGTTTTTAATCGCTTAAGTCTCTTATGTTTTTTTTAATCTAAAATGGCACTTTTTGGGGTAAAAGGACGAATATGCTAAGGATCGAATTGTGCATCGCGATGCATCAATTTGTTCATCCATCAATTTGAATCGCGATGCACAAATTAGATTTACGATGCAAAAAATCCAGATCCTAAAATTGGATTCCCGAGCGCAAAGTGAATTTGATTTTGTGCATTGCGATGCAAAATCCAATTAGCAGAAAATCCAAATGCAAATATTGGATTCGCGATGCACAAATTGGATTCAATATGTGCATTGCGAAGCAAAACCGATGCATAAACTAATACTTTGCATGTGCATGTTTGGTTCCTTAAATATATTGTAATCTTTTTCGTCCCCAAAAGTGTATTTTTCTGGTTAAAAACATATGGTGAACTGGAGCGATTGAACACTTTGAAAAAGAATCAACCCAAATTTCACCCTAGTATTGTCATAAAAAAGTAACTTTGAAAAACGTTTTTTTTTTATGGTCAAAAAATGAAAAAATGACAATAATTTTGGTACAGAAGGAGTATATGACAATTCCATATAATTGGTTATGTGTATTCTTATAGTTAAATGATGTGAAATATAATATAGGCAATCGCATATACTAACCAACGAGTTCTACCTCAACGGGTACTGCTCACTTCTCCTAATGGAGAGGTCGAGTGTTCAAGTCTCACTACAAATATCCTGGACTTTACAATTCTCAATAGAGAGGTCGGGTGTTCAAGCATCTTTAGAGGCATCGTTGTTATTCAAGTTTTACTCAAAGACCCCATTTAGCTACTCACTTATCTTAACGGAAAGGTCGAATGTTCAAGCCCTACCAGAGGCACTCTGGTACTTAACTACTCTCAACCGAAAGGTTGGGTGTTCAAAGCCATATATATATATATATATATATATATATATATATATATATATATATATATATATATATATATATATATATATATATATATATATATATATATACTAGTGATGCACCCGTGCGTTGCACGATTTGTACTTGGGTGTAAAATCATGTACTCAATCAAAGTTGAATAATATACAATTAAAGAGTTTAATATGAAGAAAATAAATAAAAATTGATAAACATTCAAATCAAAGAAAATCACATAATTTTTTTAAAAAGTTATTATAAATTTTAAAATACTTCCTTATGTATAACATTTTTCGTTGAAGATGTACGATTATTATAATTATTACTATCACGTAAAAAATACAAAGACCCTTAATATTAGTAACTTTAGACAAAGCAACATACTGAATATGACTAAAAATAGGGGTTTTCAAAAGAAGTCTGACGTTAGACACTTTTATTTATAGACATTTCGTAAGAAACTATTAGCGTAAACTGTTTTTTTTTTTTTAATTTGGATGGAATTCTATGATTAGATGGTGTCAGTAATATTTTTGAAATAAAACAGTACCACAAAGAACTTGACCTTTTTAAACATGATTTCTTAGCCTTGTAATAATTAATTGTGTGCTAATATATAACCCAAGGAAAGAGTCAATGTTACGAAGCAACATTAATGAAGTTCAAACCTTCAAATTCAACTCATGATTTAGGATTCCAGAACATGAAATTCCATTTAAAACTTTAGGAATATCTATATCGTTCAAAAGATCAACGTTTCTATCAAAATGACACGGAAAATCTGAGCTAAAAAACAATCTTCGTTTTGAATTGTTCTTCAATACCATGTAATAATTTATCGAATTAACCACATCAAGAGTTGGATCTAGAATAACTCTCTTTTTCAAAAAACGATGAATCATCGGAACTGCTTCCAAATGAAGGATATGAGCTTTGTACAATTGGAGCGATTGGATCGTTGAATTCCTTAAGCAGCAGTACTTGATTGAGAATATCAACATAAGCACAATTATCATTTGGTTCACCAATTTTACCATCGCCAATCTTCACAATCCAATCGACAAAAACTTTCAATTATTCGGAACTCTCGTTGGACTCATACTTTGTATCTCATATTCGTTGTCAACCTCAATACATATGAATCTCTCCACAAATAAAATGAATTAATAATTGGATGAACTATATCTTGTGTACTTCCTTTTGGAATCACATGCAATATCAGTCAAAAAATCTCCACCAAACACAATTGTCTTACCTCCAAATGGAATATTAGAATATCATATATTTAAATAAAACTGAACGTATCAATAGAATATCATATACTTAAATAAAACTTAATATATCAATAGAATATCATATACTTAAATAAAACTGAATATATCGATAGAATATCATATACTTAAATAAAATTGAATATAATATGCAATTAAGAAATTTAATGTGAACAAAAAAAACTAAAATTAAAGTTAAAAAATCACATATATTTGAAAAAAATATTATAAATTTTGGAATACTATTATATATATATAATATTTATCATTGAAAACATACGATTAATACTTTTAATTCTAGAAGGAGTGGTTTTAAAGTATGAAGTTGTATTTATCCTTGCATACGACATAAACTGTACTTTGAATTGCTAATATTAAAATATTGAGATAATCTTTCTTGCTACCAAATAAAAGCATCACAAAAAATTACATTTAAATGTTGGATTTGTAATTTTCAAATAACCTTAAAAAAGCACAAATGTTTATGTTATATATATAAATAAATATTAAATAGTCAAATATCAAACTGTTTTTTATATCTAATAAAAAAATTGAAGTTGAAATAACAGACTCTAAACAGAACCTCCAACACTAAAATATTAGGAATAACATATTATGCAACATAATTTTTATAAAACTATTCAATAACAAAAGTTATTGAGTCTAGATTCTTAGTGTGTCTTGAGAGAAGTCATATAACAGATAATTGATATTTTGCTGGGTTCCCTTCCCTTTTTCAGAATATATAGCCACATCATCCCTCAATAAACTCTAACATTGAATACCTTCAAACCATTTCACAGTTAAGTTTCTTATATTTCCTTTTTATTTTTTTAAATAAAATTTTGAGAGAAATTTGTATGATACAAATTTGAATTTCGATTATTATTAAAAAATTAAGAGTTTAATTTAACTAAGTATGAAAAATATACAGATCTTATAGTTAATTAATTATATCCAAGTACATATCAATATGCATATTTACTTTAAAAAACAGTTTATAAAAATAGAAACTTAGATCTATCATATCTGAGAAAATTTTTAAGCATATGACTTTTTTTCCAATTTTTTTTTTTCAAAATGGATAAAAAAAATTATGATCCTAACTTTTTATGTTGAACATTTGTTTTATAAATTTAATTTTGACAAAATTTGAAAAATAAACATCAGTTATGCACTTTTTGACTTCGGATCTAATGAAAATGGAGAAAAATATCTTAGATCTGTATATTTTGGTAAATATTTGTAAAAGTAAAGTTCAAATTAACCTTGGTCTATTATCGATTAAGTTGAATAAATATATATCTTTTGTAAACTAACTTTGATAGGTTAAAGTTTTTTGTAAATATTAAACCTAAATTTTTAAACATGTAGGCTGGACAAATATACTAAGATTTTTATTTGTTAATTTAGGTTAATTTTTTTGAGCATATATTAGACCTAGATTTTTAAACATGTAGGCTAGACAAATAAATTAAGAATTTTATTTTTTAGCTTCAGATTTGATTAAAATAGAGTAGAAAAAATCTCATATACATATATATATATATATATATATATATATATATATATATATATATATATGTATATGTTTATTTATTTATCTATTTTTTATAGGTAAGTGTGACCCCTAGTCTTGTCATCCCTCCCACCCCTTGGGTCAAATATATATTTATTTTCTTATAAATTTGTCAATTATTTGTTTAATCTAACCTTAGCCTATGTCCGATCTATAGATGTTAATTCCTATTAGTGTGACAACTGTCTTAGAATCAAAGTTGTTTAGAATTGTTTAGTGTTAGTTTAGGCGCAGTTTTGCAAGCTTCTTCAGCAACCTTGGAAGAACAGCAGACTTTGAAGTCTGCTCAAAGAGCGAAAAATCAAGATTAGCCAGATCACGAAATTATGACACGTATACACCTATCTAGATATTTTTGAAAATGTCTAGTCATAATGTCTTCATCAAATTTCACTTTAAAGAAGTCAACTCTACATGCTGACAACTGCCCAGACTGTCTCCTGAAACCTAAAGACTGAAGACATTACCCTTTTTGGCTAAGAAGACTTTTTGAGCTGCAGCGCCTGCAATCTGAAACCTTACTTTATTTGGGAATGTCTTCTCTGCACACACTGCATCTCTGATGACTGTGGCTCTTACATCTCCCAAAGCGCCGAATTGCATTCAATGTAATAGAACGTTGGACACAACCCTCCTGCCTCAGTCCAACGGTCCAAAAGATCTCTCTGGTATTTATTCAAGTTTTGAAGATCTGGAAAAACAACTCTTGCGCATTAAAACTCCCAAGCTTCATCTTCAACATACAAGCATTCAAGAGATCAAAGGACAAGAACCAACACTTCACCAAACTTTCTGAAGCTGCAGATCTGCCAGTCTTAAATTTGTTTCAACTTCATTTAGTTTGTTTATTTTAAACTGTTCTTTACTTTAGCACGTGTGAGAACAATTAATCCTTGATTGTTTCTCTCACCTTTATACACTTGGTTAAAAACTTATTTTGTACACGATCCATTAGAGATCTTACTCGTAAACCTAGTGGATAAACAAGTGCACTTTTAAAATTCAAAGCTAACCACTTTGGTAGTGGACGTAGTACTATTCACAGTACGAACCACTTCATATCGATGTGTTCTGCTTGATCTGTACTTATAACTTCTGTTAGCTGCTCATACTGATTAACAATCTATTCATAATCTATACTACCTGAACAGAACTCTTGATAGTTCAGAAACTCTTCTGTTTCCGCTGCCTTAACGTTTTTAGTTAAATCTTCTTAAAGAAATCACTTAGAAGTGTTTACGAAAAGTTTTAATAAAAACATATCTAGGCTATTCAACCCCCCCCCCTTCTAGCCTAGATTGAGCCTATTTTGGGACCAACAATTGGTATCAGAGCCTAATTCTTTGAAAATTCATTTTTCCAAGCTTAACCTCTTGTGAATAGATCCTATGGCTCGCTATATCTTTGCCTACTTGAATACCGCCCACGTCCCAATATTGGACGAAGGCCACTTCGAAGTATGGAAAGATAAAGTTATGAGATATATGAACTCTATTGACAATCGGTTGTGGCAATGTGTTCTAACAGGTCCTTATATTTCAATGAAACCCAACCTACTTGCCGAAGTAGCCAGTGGACCTCCCGAGATACCTAAATCCATGAACGAATGGACAGATGAAGAAAGGAGGCTTGTTGAACTTGACAGCATAGCTATTCCCATCATATCCAGCTCTGTCGACACAAGCACATATCAACAGATCATCAGATGCAAAACGGCCAAGGAAATGTGGGAAGCCTTGGTGGAATATCTTGAAGGAGATCTGCCCACCAGAGACAACAGGAAGTATAATTACATTCAACAATTCGATTCCTTCAGAAAAGATCCTAAGGAGACTCTACGACAAGCCTACGACAGATTTTGTGAGGTAGTAAATAGTTGTTATTCCTTAGGAAAAGAATATAGTGTTAAGGAAGTAAATATGAGATTTTTAGCTTCTCTAGGAAGCTTGTGGCATGTTAAAACCACTGCAATAAAAGAGTCCAAAGACTTAAACTCCATGCACCTCATAAGTTTGTATACGAGTTTAACTGTCTATGAGCAAGAATTGCTTCAAGCTCAAGAACAGGACAAACATTTTAAACTTCCTTCTTTTTCTGCTATCTCTCAAGAAATTCCTGCCCAAGAAAATAAACCGTTACTTCTTCAAGTGAGAATGAAATTCTCTCTGACGAGCAATTTGCTATGTTCGTTAAGAAGTTTCAAAAATTCTCAAAATTTAACAAAAGGAAGGAAGCAAACCAGCAGACTTTCAAAAAGTCTGCTGAAAACTCACACAACAATGAGTTAGTTTGCTACAATTGCAGGAAGCCTGGTCACTTTGCTTCTAAATGTCCTAAGCCAAAATATGAAGCCTATAAACGAAGACCATCTAAATCTTTTTCTAAACATAGAGGTCTACTGGCTGAGGACTTAGAAGAAAACCATGTATATACTTGGTTTGAAACTGATTCTGATGAGGATGATAGTGATGACTCACCCGAGCAGGCACACATTTGCCTTGTTGCTTTAGAGTCACCTCCCACCTATGATTCAGATAGTGAAGTTAAATACTCTCCTTTCCAAGCTAACATTGAACAATCTTCTGAAAAGCCTTCAAAAGAAGAAATCTTCAAGGATGCTCAAGACATGCTAGAGGAATTCAATGAATTTAGAAAGGCCTATGTTAAGTTAGCTAAAAGTCATGAGAAGCTGGGAACTGAGAAATCCATGCTGGAAGCCGAGTTAAAAACTCTCCATGGAGTCCAGCAGGAAAATATCAAGTTAAAAGAAGAGAACAAATTTCTAAATGAAAAGGTTGTCTGCCTTATTGATCATGCCAAAGAGATATCTGCTGAGAAAGATGAGTTGCAAAAGACCATCAACTCATGGAATAACTCAACGGCAGTCTTTGATCAAATTCTTGGAGATCAAGCCCTCAACGTATAAATCGGCTATGATTCTCTCGAAAACACTTCTGCAACCTCCGAACAGAAAATGAACATTTTACAAGAAATAGTAATGTTCTCGCACAATTTGTAAACCTAACAAGGGTAAAGAAGGAATTGGTTATAATCGCTACTCCTTATAAATACCCTAAGGTTCAAATTATCAAGAACAGTGAAGCTTTGAAAGCGAAGCAATCATCTGCTGGAGATAAACCTGCTAAAGGTGGTGTAGACTCTCAACGGCCTCCACCAAAGACCTTGCTTAAAAGCAAAGGCCATTGTTTGTGGCCTACGAAAAGTCCGCTTCAAACCTATCAAATTCATCAACAAAGACAACAGATGGTGCCTCCTGCACGTAATGTTGATACCAAGCTTAAAGGCAAAATGTATGAGGTATCGAAATCTACTACCGGCAAATAGTACTCTTCGCTAAAGCAAAGATCGGCTGCACACTCAAGAAACCTCACACGATGTCCCAAAGCTTGATGTTAACAAGACTGCTAAATCAAAAGCTGTTGTTAAGAAAAATGTTCAAAAACCTTGCAATACCCAGCTTGATCAATTAGACTTCTGTAATTTCCATCACTGTACCTTTTGCAAATGCTTTGGCCACCTGGTCCATGAATGTTTGCTGAAATCCATCATAAAGCCTGCTGGATCCCCTATTCCAAAAATCAGGCAAGTATGGGTTCCAAAAACACGCTAACCATTTGGACCCATAAGAAAAATAAAATGGGACCATGATTTTCTTACCTTTACATCTCGTGTGCTTCGTGGGCCGCTTTCAAGTACGTAAAAGAAAGATGTATGGTATCTAGACATGATGGTTGCTCAAGACATATGACCGGAGAATCTTGCCTTCTCTCTAACATCTCTCAAGGTCCTCCACCATTTTGGAGACAATGCTAAAGGAAGAACAATTGGCTATGGATCCATCATTCGAGGAAATCTCTCCATTGGAAAAGTCTCTCTAGTAGAAGGCTTGAAACACAATCTTCTGAGTATTTCTCAATTCTGTGATAAAGGACTTATATGTCAATTCTCCTTAAACAGATGTGATATCAAGGATCCGCCTCCCTGCTCAACCTTGGTTACGGACATAGACAAGGGAATGTCTATGTGATAGATTTGAATGCTTATGGCAAGGTTTTAGTCTATGTCTTGTAGCAAACTCTCGCCAAGACAAAAGCCTGGTTATGGCATAAAAGACTCACCCATTTGAACTTCAAATATCTATCTAAGCTATCGGAGAAGGTCTAGTTAAAGGATTGCCAAAGGTCTCTCGATCATGATCGTGCTTGCAAAGTTTGTCAACTGGGAAAGCTCTAAAAAACGTCATTCAAAAGCAAACCAGGACTCTCCACATCAAGACCTCTGCAACTACTCCACATGGATCTCTTTGGACCAGTCACTACTATCAGCTATGGTGGTCACGCATATACGCTAGTAGTAGTGGATGATTATACAAGATATATTTGGACAGATGATGTCTTTATAAAGACCATACATACGATCTTTTTTACAAATTGTTCGTAAGATCGCAAACGCAAAAACTCGATGAAATCGTTGATGTTCGACGTACAATGGTACCGAAGTTCACCAATAACTAATAACAAAGTACCGCGATGATCACGGCATTGGTCATAACTTCTCCGCAGAAAGACACCACAGCCAGATAGGGTAGCGTAAAGGAAAATAGAACACTTATCAAGCCGCTTAAACTACCGAGGCAAAGTTGCCCAAACATCAAGCCGCCAACACAGCCTTGCTTCACTCAAAATCGATCTTTGATCAACAAATGTAAACACTCTATGAACTTTGGAGAGGCAAAGCCCCAAACATGGATTTTAAAAATTCTTGTTTCAGTTTGCTAAATCTTTGGTAATGACTACTGTATAAATTTGATAACAAAGCCGATGAAGGTGTATTTCTGGCTATGCTTTACACTCCAAGGCTTGCTGTGGTTTTCAACAAAAGATCATTAAAAATAGTTGAATCTGCTCACGCCTCATTTGATGAATTTGATTTATTAGAGCCACGCCAAATGTTTTCGATGACTTTGTTAATGCTGATTGTGATACATCCCAACCATCATCCTCTCATATACCAAACCATCACCAAAGAACACAATCAAATATCCCCGAACCATCATCTCTTATCAAATGGTCACCGTAAGACTTCAACCCCGCCAAGAAAACTCAAACCCGTAACCCTTCTAACCCGAAAATCCTTTTCTTCAACTCACATTTGAATCAAATTTAACAAAATACTCATCAAGACAAATGATCTTCCCTCTAGTCCTCCTTTCCGAACCTTGTCATGAAGAAACAACAACAAATCACTCCCGCCACAAGAACATGTAAAGACCATCCACCTCTCAAATCAGACATTCATGTTGAGTACTGTAAGATTCCTTCTAAAAATGAATGTATGTTCTCAGGCCGCATTCTGCTTCGTAAGATGAACCAAAAGAAGATCGATGAAGCCTTTCACATCCAAGTTGGCCGGAAGCCACGCAAGAAGAACTTCAAAGAATTTGAACGATGCCAAGTATGGAAACTAGTTCCTAAACCCGCCGATCATACTCTATTGGCACGAAATGGGTGTTCGTAAACAAGAAGGATGAGGACGGGAACATGATCGTAAACAAAGCAAGACTTGTTGCACAAGGATATCGCCAAGAAGAAGGAATTGACTACTGATGAAACTGCTTGCTCCAAAGAGCAAGACCGAAGCTATCGTAATTTTCTTAGCCTATGCTACATACAAGGACTTTGTGCTATATCAAATGGACGCCAAAAGCGCATTTCTAAATGGTGATCTTCAAGAAACAGCCTATGTTGCTCAACCTCCAAAGCCATGGGAAAGGAAAAGAGACTGTGTCTACTGCTTAAGAAGGCCCTCTATGGTCTTAAGCAAGCTCCTCGGCCTCGGTATGAAACTCTATCCAAATTCTTAGTAGAACAAGGATTCGTATGAGAAAGATCGACA